>CM077458.1:630000-1155000 GCA_039654765.1 Mylopharyngodon piceus | reverse complement strand
GATAACCAGGAAGACAAGTTTGTGTCATAGGAGAAGAAATGCGCTTTTATGATGACGTTATTATCTGGAAGAGCTTTAGACTGGGCCGCGGCAGTTTGGGAGACAGATGTACGATTCAGAACGTCTTTCAATTATTTCATTCAGCAACTGCATGAAGTGTTTGAGTATCCCGCTGGGGGCAGGGATGTGTCGACGCAAATCCTGCAAATGTCACAAGGTAACCGCACCGCCGCTGATTACGGCATTTTGTTTAGAACGCTCACGGCTCAGAGTGGATGGAACGACATTTCATTGAAAGCTGTCTTTCAACGGAGCCTTAACCCAGACCTGCAAACTGAGTTGGCATGTAAAAGAGAGGATTTATCATTTTCTGACTTTGTGACTCTTACTATAAAGATTGATAATCTGATGCGACAAGCACCGAAGCGAAGAAGTGTGAGGGAATCACAACGCTTTTCGCCAACTGTCTTGCCTTCGATGACGTCATCTACCGGCAAGTCCAGCGATGAGCCCATGCAACTAGGTTTATCTCGACTTTCAGAAGAGGAAAGAATGAGACGACGTCAACTCCGTCTATGCTTTTACTGCGGTGAAGCCGGCCATCGCAGTCAGGGGTGCCCACATAAAGCCCAGACAACCTCACGGGTAAATATTGAATATTTTTCACTACTCAGTAATAGATCTTTCAAGCTCCCTATTGAAATAAAACCTGAAGATGCCTCTATTTCTTTAACAGCGATGATAGACTCTGGGGCAGCCTTAAACCTCATACACAAAGACCTCATCAAGAAATATGACACTGCCACCCAACCATGCAACCCTCCTATCAGGATCAAGGCCATAGACGATAACACCATTGGGGAGGGGATCACCTATCAGACCAAGCCATTAACTCTTCAAGTGGGTTTATTCCATCAAGAATTAATCTCCCTATACGTCATTGACTCCCCTAAGCATGAAGTAATCCTCGGATTTCCATGGCTATCCATTCATGACCCTGTTATTTCCTGGCATCATGGTGAGCTGACTAATTGGTCCAACTTCTGTAGAAGTCATTGTTTTTCCCAAGTCCCCCAACCATGTTTGACCACTAGTATTAAAAGCCCAGAAACGAACAAAACTGTTAACATCCCCAACTGTTATAACGATCTGGCAGAAGTCTTTAGCAAAACCAAAGCCACGCAATTACCACCTCATCGCCCCTGGGACTGTGCAATAGAGTTACTGCCCAACGCCATGCCCCCCAAAAGTAAGGTCTACCCGCTGTCCAGAAAAGAGACCCAGGCCATGGAAGATTATATTGAAGAAGCGCTAAGCTCAGGGTTCATCCGACCCTCCACCTCTCCAGCTGCCGCAGGGTTCTTCTTTGTTGAAAAGAAAAATGGAGGGTTAAGGCCATGCATTGATTATAGGGGGCTCAATAATGTCACAGTTAAATTCCGCTACCCCCTCCCATTGGTTCCCTCAGCCCTGGAGCAGCTCCGCGAAGCCACCATTTACACTAAACTTGACCTACGGAGTGCTTATAACTTGATCAGAATCAAAGAGGGCGACGAATGGAAAACTGCCTTCCTCACCACTAGGGGGCACTATGAGTACCAAGTTATACCGTATGGGCTTGCCAACTCTCCTGCCGTATTCCAGTCTTTCATTAATGAGATCTTCCGGGACCTTCTGAACCAGTATGTAATAGCTTACATTGATGATATTTTGATCTACTCAAAATCCAAAGATGAACATGTCAGCCATGTCAGGACAGTCCTTGCTCGTCTACTCGCAAACCAATTATACGTTAAGGCAGAGAAGTGTAAATTTCACGTCCAACAGACTTCATTCCTGGGCTACCACATCAGCCACCAGGGGGTAAAGATGGATGAATCCAAGGTCAAGGCAGTCACAGAATGGCCTCAACCATCCACTGTGAAGGAGCTTCAAAGGTTTTTGGGGTTTGCCAACTTTTATAGACGTTTTATCAGAAACTACAGTATGATTGCTTCTCCCCTGACATCCCTCTTGAAAGGAAAACCTACCAAGCTAAGGTGGACGGAAGTGGCCAGCCAGGCATTCAAATCGTTGAAGGAAAGGTTTACAACAGCCCCAATCCTAAAACATCCTGATCCGGATCTCCCGTTTGTGGTGGAAGTAGACGCTTCTGACTGCGGTATAGGAGCTGTGCTCTCCCAACGTCACGGCCAGCCCGGTAAACTATACCCATGCGCATTCTTCTCAAGGAAATTAACCGCAGCAGAGAGGAATTATGATGTAGGGAATAAAGAACTTCTGTCCATGAAAGCAGCCATCGAGGAGTGGAGACATTGGCTCGAGGGAGCAGTCCACCCCTTTCAAGTAATCACTGATCACAAGAATCTAGAATACATCAAGAGTGCTAAATGGCTCAACCCATGCCAGGCTCGCTGGTCCCTATTTTTCACCCGATTCCAGTTTACTGTGACATATCGACCAGGCAGCAAAAACAGTAAGGCAGATGCCCTATCTAGGCGGTATGATCTCCCCACTGAAACCCTCACACCCGAATGCATTCTTCCACCATCTATTGTCATTGCTCCAGTCACCTGGGACATAATGGAGGAGATTCAGAGACAGCAACTGCAAGACCCCGCACCTGAGAACTGTCCTCCTAATAAGCAGTATGTTCCACAAAATTTATGTCACAGAGTAACGCAATGGGTCCACACCTCTGTTAGCGCCGGTCATCCAGGTATATCTCGCACCCTTCACTTACTACAGAACTCATTCTGGTGGCCCTCAATGACAAAAGATGTAACTACTTACGTCAAAGCCTGCCAAGTCTGTGCTCAGTCCAAGACCCCCAAGGAGTTACCTTCAGGTCTCCTCCAACCGCTACCCATCCCACAACGTCCTTGGTCCCATCTCTCCATTGACTTTGTAACCGATCTACCACTTTCCAATGGCTTCACTGCTATCCTGGTCATAATTGACCGGTTCTCCAAGTCCTGTCGTTTGGTGCCTCTAAAGGGTCTCCCCACAGCTATGGAGACTGCTCAAGCGCTCTTTCACCATGTCTTCAGAAATTATGGTTTACCCGACGATATTGTCAGCGACCGAGGAACTCAGTTCACGTCCCAAGTTTGGAGAGCCTTCTGTAAACATCTGGACATTAATGTCAGCCTCACGTCAGGTTACCACCCTCAGTCAAATGGGCAAGTCGAACGACTTAACCAAGAAATTGGGAGATACCTTCGCTCTTACTGTAGCCGAGAACAACACTGCTGGTTTGAATTCCTTCCATGGGCTGAATACGCACAAAATTCCCTGACTCATTCCTCTACTAGCCTGACCCCCTTCCAGTGTGTCCTTGGGTATCAACCTCCTTTGTTCCCGTGGTCTGGCGAACCTTCCTCGGTCCCCGCAGTGGACGACTGGATCCGACGTAGCAAGAGGGTATGGGAGGGGGTTCTGTAACGCCACACCAGCAGAGGGAGCCCTCGCCTGAGTATTGACTGTCTCACTCCCTCTGCTTCTACTCACACTTCCTGTTTATTCAGTATTTCAGGGTGTGGTTGTGCACTTGCCCCTTGCGAAGTATTGCCAGTTCATCTGCCTTACCGAGCGTTTTCTTTATTCCTGCCTGTTTGCCTATTGTATGATTCTGCCTGTTTTCCCTGTTTACGTCTGTTGGATTATCCTCTTACTTTGGTAGCCTGATTTGGACTGATGATTGTGTTTGGACCTTTGCCTGTTTACTCACCTCTGCCTTTTGGATTACCCTTGTGTTTGTTACTCGTTTGGACTGCTATTCTGGTTGTGACCTATCGCCTGGCTTAACGTTCCTGCCTTTTACACTCACTACTAATAAAACTCCGCAAATGGATTCTCAGCCTCGTCCTTACAGTATCCCTGTTCTTAATTGGCCAGCAAACTCGCCTGACCTTAACCCCATAGAAAATCTATGGGGTACTGTGAAGAGGAAGATGCGATATGCCAGACCCAACAATGCAGAAGAGCTGAAGGCCACTATCAGAGCAACCTGGGCTCTTATAACACCTGAGCAGTGCCACAGACTGATCGACTCCATGCCACGCCGCATTGCTGCAGTAATTCAGGCAAAAGGAGCTCCAACTAAGTATTGAGTGCTATACATGCTCATACTTTTCATGTTCATACTTTTCAGTTGGCCAAGATTTCTAAAAATCCTTTCTTTGTATTGGTGTTAAGTAATATTCTAATTTTCTGAGATACTGAATTTGGGATTTTCCTTAGTTGTCAGTTATAATCATCAAAATTAAAAGAAATAAACATTTGAAATATATCAGTCTGTGTGTAATGAATGAATATAATATACAAGTTTCACTTTTTGAATGGAATTAGTGAAATAAATCAACTTTTTGATGATATTCTAATTATATGACCAGCACCTGTATGTATAGGTTGAGGTTGCGTTAAGACTTGCGTTTCGCCGTCATTTTGATGGACAAGATTGTAAAAAAATCCGTCATAATCAATTATTACCGGCCATTTTAATTTTTATATTTTAAAAAGACATTTAATAGCTTCTGATTTCGTCCACATTTTCATTTTTATTCACGAACTTACAGGATAAGCAAATAGGCATAGGCTATGCATTTATTTATATTATGAAAAGAAAGTTGATCAAAGACTGCGTCACTTTTCATCTTGAACACTTGTCGAGGATCGTGAGTGAATGCGATCATCCTTTCCTCTTTACTACTGTACAGAACTAAATAAACATGAATGAAAATCAAAAAATATGTTGAAAGATACAGTAGCTTACCGAAATCTGTATCACGTCAGTTCAATCAGTGTTGCAAACAATGTCACATAACATTATACCTCAGAAAAGCCAGTCGTTGACCATAAACTTAGTCAGCAAGAAAAATAACAAAACGAACTGGATTAGAAACTTAATTATGTAAGTAAGTATAAGTATTATAACTTTATTATTATAAAATGTACTTAAACTGGGTGCTCGCCTGTGTGTATCATTTTCATTTTATTCTGGAGACTGAACTCGCGCTCTGCTGCCACACTGGAGCGCACTCACCACCAACTGGACAGGGGTGGGAATTACAGTTACAAGCAACATCAGCCTCAGTAATCTGTCAAAATGACGGACGGGCTGCAGATTTTTTTTCCGTCACTGCAGTTGGCAGCATTGTTTGTAATTTTTTTTTTTTTAATCCACAATTTTTATTATACAGACAAAACAAAAACAAAAACAAACAATCATAAAAGAGAACATTGTCTGCACTTTTTTCCTTTTTACACATTTCTTTCCCACATGTAACTAAATGAGGAAAGAGACAAAGAAAATAATAAAAATAAAGCTGCAAGCAGCATTTACAGGGCCAAGCACAAAAAGCGGCACAACAAGCCAGCCAACACGGCCGTGAGCTTCAAACCAACTGCAACAGTGAGCAATTAAAGACCCATTAAGATCATTTTAGGCAAAAGAGCTGAAATATCACAAATACAGTCAATAATATAGATTTACTGGTTTATCACTTTCCACCAATAGGTGGCGCTGTGACCAAATTCATGCGGTATGGTCAGAGTGAGGTGACAATGACAATCGCAAAGTTTGGTGTGAATATGTCAAAGCATTACAGAGATACAGCCTCAAGAGTCATTTTGGCATCAAGCCTCTAATTCTTCGCTGTGGTATATGAATACGGTTTCGTCTATCAACACGAAATCTATAACATTTATTTGACATGGTCTGAAGATGATACGATTCACTTTTGGTGAAAATTGGACGAATGGTCTAAGAGCAGTTTGAAAAAGTAGGTTTTAAAGAAAATCAAAATTGCAGACAGGAAGTTTGGCTGACTATTGTAAAATTGACATCAATGTTCTCAGCATGACCCACAGAATCTATTAAGACAAGTCTCAATACAATAGGCCACATTTACATAAAGCTATTAGCATTTTTAATAAATGTTATTGCAACATTTGACCACAAGGTGGCGCTGTCTCGAAACCATTTGAGAACCTTCAAAGCATGGTGCCGATGACACATACCGAGTTTCGTAATGGTATACCAATGCATTCATATAATAGAATATTTTATGTCATAATACTATATTGCAGTTAATGGCAATTTTGTGTTTTGTTCAATTATAGCGCCACCAAGAGGCACAATCCCACCAATTTTTTTATGTGTCCTCAGGGTGACCCCATACATGTGTGTGTCAAATTTGGTGCAAATATCTCATTTCGTTTTGGAGTTATAGACATTTATATGTATGAGATCATAAAAAATGACCCATGAACGACTTTGTTTTGATTTTTTTGCCTCTTCCTATCAAAATTTTGACATTTGGGTTGGAACCTATAGTTAACCAGCTTAGGTTCCGTGTTTCCTACGGTGGTTTCGTCTCGATCAGACTAACGGTTTCGAAGATATTCGCAATCGTTTTTTAAGCGCTAAATCACCACGCCGCACAAACCGTAAGTCGAAACCTAGCATGTTTGGTATTGTTGGAGTCAGCAAGGATTCAGGAGTCTAAAGACGTGACTCCCGTGAAAATGAGCCAACCAGATCAAAAGTTATAAGCATATGAAAAAACAAATTCTCCACTAGGTGGCGCTGGTGCGAAATTTCTCAGGCTCCTTCAGGGCATTGTGCTGATGACCCATACCGAGTTTCGTAACGATACGCTAATACGTTCGTAAAATACAGGATTTTAGCACAAAATTCAAAATGGCCGACAGCCAAAATGGCCGATATGGGAAAATTGGATATTATTTGACTCAGCATGATGCCCCAAATCCTAGGAGACCAAAGTTATGATTTTTAGACAAACCCATCAGAAGTTATGAGCAAAAATAGCCATTTTTCATATCTCCGCACCAGTAGGTGGCGCTGTGCCGAAACGCTGCATGATGCCTCAAGTCAATAAATAAAAATAAAAAAAAGAACGCCAACGGATACAATAGGTGCCTATGCACCTTCGGTGCTTGGCCCCTAATAAAGAATAAAAATAAATAAATAAAAGTAGCCACCCCCCACCCTAAACCCCCCCAGGAGAATTAGAAAATATCAACAGTCTTTGTATACAATTAATAAGATGCATATAATAAAAAAGAGAGAGAGAAAAGAAAAGGAAAAACAAGTATAGTCAATTATACGTATTATGTAGATGATAAAGTGTTAATTGGAAATAGTATAAAGAAGCATACACACATATACATACAGAGATGCATCCAAAACAATGCACACATATACCGGATCAAAAATCCATGTTTGCACACCCATGATTTATATAATTAGTCGGAAACTAGTGAGGACACAGAGTCATAAAGATTTAGAATAGGGTTCCAAGTTTTTATAAAATTTATCAGTTGAGCCCCGAGTAGCCCCAATTTTTCAAGTGAAAGGAATGACATCAGATCCTTTAACCAAGAGGTAGTTGGGGGTGGGGTTGGACACTTCCAATGCAACAAGATGCACCTTCTAGCTATAAGAGAAGCAAAGGCAATAACCTCAGCTTTCTGCCTTGTGATAGATGACGAGTGAGACACGCCGAAGATGGCAACTATAGGACATGGGGATAAAGAAACATGCAGAGCCCTAGACATGAAGTCAAAAAAAGAAGCCCAAAATGAGGCCAGTTTTGGGCAGCTAAAGAATGTATGAGTGTGATCAGCGGGAGAGAAGGAGCATCTGGTACAGGAGTCCTCTGTTTGTGGGAACAATTTATGAAGTCTAGCTTTGGTCAAATGAATTTGATGCAAGACTTTTAGCTGAATGAGACTTAGCCGAGCACATACAGTGGTAGAGTTAACTCTAGCAAGGGCCTCAGACCATAGCTCTTGCGATAACTTGATTTTCAACTCATTCTCCCAAGTTGTCTTCAAGCAGTTAAGAGAAGATGTACTAGATGAAAGTAACATGGCATGGATAGAGGATATACGACTACCACCTGTAGAAGCTGACAATAATTTCTCAAGCAGAGATTTTTCTGGTAATAGAGGGACACTGGGGAAGTTGGTTTTGGCAAAATTACAAAGTTGAAAATACCTGAACAAACCTGTAGAGTGCAAGTTAAATTTGGAAATAAGACTGGTAAATGTAGCAAAAGAATTATCAATAAAAAGATCTGAAAAACAAACAATGCCCTTATCTCGTCATCTTTTAAAGGTGTGATCAATACCTGGTGGCAAAAACAGGTGGTTATCGCAAATAGGACTTGAGACAGATAGTGACTCCAACCGAAAATGTTGTCGAAATTGTTTCCAAATTTTTAATGTCGATAACACAATGGGATTTTTAGTATAACTAGAGGGACACAGAGACAAAGGAGCAAAGACTAGTGCAGGGAGGGAAGAAGAAAGGCAAGAAGTAGCTTCTAGAGTACACCAGTTGACCTCCGGCGCATTACACCATAAGAAAATCTTAGAAATATTAGCGGACCAGTAATAAAAAAGAAAATTTGGCAGGGCTAGACCTCCGTCACATTTGTTTCGTTGAAGGATAGATCTATTAACCTTAGGAATCTCACCCGCCCAAATGAATGAAGAGATAATTTTATCTAAACATTTAAAAAAAGATTTAGGTAGAAAAAGAGGGAGAGACTGAAAGAGAAATAAAAGTCGTGGCAAAACATTCATTTTAATGGTCTCCACTCTTCCTACAAGAGAAAGGGGCAGGCTGTCCCATCGTTTTAAATCAAGCTTAATTTGATCAACCAAATTTGTGAAGTTATTCTTAAAGAGAGAACTGAAAGGGTGTGAAATGTTTACACCTAAATATCGAAACCCTGCAGGAGAGAAATTAAAGGGTAGGGCGCTTTTAGAAATTTTCTTAGCCATATCATTTATGGGGAAACATTTGCTTTTTGTAAAGTTTAATTTGTAACCTGAAAAAGAGCCAAAGGTGTCAAAGCAAGTGCATAATCTCATTCGCACAGCCAACTGGATCTTCAACATACAACAACAAGTCATCAGCATATAGAGAAACCCGATGTTCCATGCCACCCCTGTGAATCCCACATATAGACAGATGTTTTTAAGGCGATAGAAAGTGGCTCGATGGCTAAAGTAAAGAGCAGGCGAGACAGAGGGCAACCCTGCCGTGTCCCGCGGGAGAGGGGAAAGAATGATGAACTATCAGCATTAGTTTTAACACTTGCAGAGGGAGCAGAGTATAAGAGGCGAATCCATGAAATAATATTGTGCCCAAAGCCAAATTTTTTTAATGCAGTGAATAAATAATTCCATTCAACACGGTCAAATGCTTTTTCAGCATCAAGGGAAATGATCATTTCAGACTTAGTAGAAAGAGATGGACTAAAAAGAATGTTTAGCAAACGCCGGACATTAGATGACATCTGACGGCCCGTAATAAACCCAGTCTGATCCTCAGATATAATATCGGGAAGACACGCATCTATGCGCTTTGCCAGCACCTTTGCTAAAATTTTTACGTCAGCTTTCAATAAACTGATAGGTCTATAGCTACTGCACAAAGTTGGGTCTTTATTTTTTTTTTTTTTTTTAATAGAAGGGCGATAGATGCTTGATTTAATGAGGCTGGGAGAAAACCGTGCTCAAACGACTCCTTGTACATATCAAACAATAAGGGGGCTAACTGCCCTGAGAATTTCTTATAAAAATCTAAGGGGAAGCCATCAGGCCCTGGAGCCTTGTTACACTGCATGAGACCAATGCAAGTGGTGATTTCATCTGATCTGAGAGGTTCATCTAATGTCCTGTGTTAATGTATTAATAATATGTATATTTAAATTATGTAGGAAAGACTCCATTAAGGAAGCATCAGAAGGAGGTTGAGAAGTATAAAGATTGGAATAAAAGGAGGAAAAGACAGAGTTAATTTTTTGAGGGTCAGTAGCAAGCTTATTAGAATGGTTATCATAAATCTGTGTAATAAAGCGGGATGCGGACTGGTGTTTAAGCTAGGAGGCAAGAAGACGGCCTGCTCTGTCCCCATGTTCATAATAGGTGGCTTTAGTTCTTTTAAGTAAATATTCTGCTTTATTTGTTGAAAGCAAATCAAATTCAGTTTGCAACTTCAAACGTTTCAACTTAAGATCGGGTTTGGGATCGCTGGAATACTGGCTATCCACCTCTAAAATTGAACGGATAAGCTCTTGTTGACGAGATTTCCTAATCTTAGCTAAGTGAGCACTAAAAGAAATTATTCTGCCATGAATAAATGCTAATATTCTAATATTGTGCCCAACCCCTCCCCCCTTTGAGTTAACAGGGGGCTTATTCATAAAACTGCAAAGAAGAACATAATGAACTAAATTGGGGAAAAAAAAAAAAAACAATGTTATTTTAACCTCAAGCCGGTTAGCATGTGTGAAAAACAAAATTAAAAACCAAATAAGACAAAAGAATCCTCCATCAAACACAACCCCCGAACATAGCCAGAACATAGAGAACAAAAACACAAATATTTTCAAAAACAACAAAAGAAAGTCCCTTCTGATACTCGTCCACTTAGACATGGCGAGTCGCCAGAAAAACTTTATCACAACCGATTAAGTAGTGGAGTTGACTCCAACAAACTTAAAGAATTTAACACCAATAAGATCTCCTGATAAAGAAGAGACAGGGTGCAGTTCAGCAAATGTGCAAGACGAGTATACAAGGTGAAGCAAGTAACTTTAAGTCTGGCAAGAAAGAGGTGAGTCGAGCAAAAACCTGATGACTAAATTAGTCTGAGTGCATACTGAAAGACTATCTATGACTATCAAGCACTCAAAAAAAAAAAAAAAAAAAAAAAATATTGTAAAAATTACAATAAACATTGAAATATATATATCTATATATATTTCGCGTTCTTCAAACAGCTGTGGTAAGTCGAATCAGTCTACAAACACGGTGAGTCATGTCATCCTCTCCCAGCATTGCTACCTGTTCCATCTGCCACATGTTCACAATAGCTCTCTCTGTCAGCGACGAGGGATTTACATGTCATAAATGTAGGGAAATAGTCAGGCTGACAGAGAGAATCTCAGAATTAGAGACACGCATCCAAACTTTAATCGAGGATAGTAAGAATGCAAGGGCTTCAGATACTGTTTTGGATGCGACTAGCTTAGTGAACTCTGTACATTGTTCGGTTCCGGCTGTAGAGCCCGCGCAGCAGGGCACTTGGGTAACTGTGAGGCGGCATAGCCGCGGAAAACACCACTCTTCCGTTCCAATAAGAACATCAAACAGGTTCTCCCCACTCAGTGACGCACCCACTGAGAATCCTGTTGAAAGTGCCCTAGTTATTGGCGATTCTATTACACGGAACGTGAAAATAGAGACACCAGCCACCATAGTCACATGTTTGCCGGGAGCCAGAGCACCTGACATCAAAGCAAATTTAAAAGTGCTGGCTAATGCTAATCGTAAATACTCTAAGATTATTATTCACGTCGGCACTAATGATGTTCGACTTCGCCAGTCGGAGATCACTAAAATTAACATTAAAGAGGTGTGTGAACTCGCAAGTACAATGTCAGGAGAAGTAATTTGCTCTGGCCCCCTTCCTGTTCGTCGGAGTGATGAGATAGTTAGCAGATTATCATCACTCAATGGCTGGCTGTCTAAGTGGTGTCCGCAAAATAATATAGGTTTCATAGACAATTGGAAAAGTTTTTGGGGCAGACCTGACCTGTTGAAAAGAGATGGTATTCATCCCTCCTGGGATGGTGCTGCTCTTCTCTCTAGTAATATGGCACATAGTCTTAGAACTGAAACATGACAAACTGGGGCCCAAGTCAGGAAGCAGACAGACTGGCTAAACCGACCGTCTGCTAGCTGCCTCACGTCACAGAAGTCAGATAATTCAGATAACTCCCAACACATAGAAACTCTTACACCTAGATATTTTCAAATAGAGACTGTGTCTGTACCCCGAATTAGTAAAAACAAAAAACTTCCAAACCCATTTAATGGTAAAAATTTAATTGATGTTCAACAAATAAAAAATAGAGATAATAATGCTAAACAAATGATAAAACTCGGGTTGCTAAATATTAGATCCCTTTCTTCAAAATCACTTATTGTTAATGATATTATCAAAGATAATAATCTAGATGTGCTGTGTTTGACAGAAACTTGGCTAAAACCGGATGATTACATTACTTTAAATGAGTCTAGTCCTCAAGGTTATGATTATCGACACAATGCCCGTGAGAAAGGCAAAGGGGGTGGTGTTGCTGTAATCTATAGTAATACTTACAGTATTAGTCAGAAGTCTTTCAAATATAATTCCTTCGAAGTGATGGTACTTTACGTAACATTATGTAAGTTGACATTTGTGCTGGCTACTGTATACAGGCCACCAGGACACCATACAGACTTTATCAAAGAATTTGCTGACTTTCTATCGGAGTTAGTACTAGCTGCAGATAAAGTCCTTGTTGTCGGTGATTTTAATATCCATGTAGATAATAAAAAAGACGCATTAGGATTGGCATTTGCAGATATTCTAAACTCTATTGGTGTTAGACAACACGTGTCAGGACCCACTCATTGTCGTAATCATACTTTAGATCTAATATTGTCACATGGAATCGATATTGATGCTGTTGAAATTCTGCAGCAGAGCGATGACATCTCTGATCATTATCTAGTCTCGTGCATACTACATTTAGTCAAGGCGGCTAAACTGCCTCCATGCCATAAATATGGTAGAACCATCACTTCTACCACTAAAGATCGCTTTATAAATAATCTTCCTGATCAGTTTCATCGCCTTAGCATACCAGAAAGCTTAGAAGACCTCGATGTTGCAACAGAAACTATTGCCTCTGTCTTTTCCAGCACATTAGACTCAGTTGCTCCTTTGCGCTTAAAAAAGATTAAGGAAATTAATCCAATGCCATGGTACAATGAGCACACTCGGGCCCTAAAGTTAGCAGCCAGGAAAATGGAGCGCAGCTGGAAGAAAACAAAACTAGAAGTATTTCGCATTTCGTGGAGAGAGAAAATGATTGAGTACAGAAAGGCCCTAAAATCTGCTAGATCTGCCTATTTTTCAAAACTTTTAGAAGAAAATAAACACAACCCTAGGTATTTATTTGATACAGTGGCTAAATTGACAAGAAATAAAGCTTCAACTTCTGATGTTTCCAAAGAGCACAGCAGTAATGACTTCATGAACTTCTTTACTTACAAGATTGATAATATTAGAGAAAAAATTATAACCATGCAACCGTCTACTACAGTATCGCGTCAGATAGTGCATTGTAGTGTCCCTGAGGAAAAATTCAATTCATTTACTGCTTTAGGAGAGGAAGAACTGTCTAAACTTGTTAAATCATCAAAATCAACAACATGTATGTTAGACCCTATACCGACTAAGCTATTGAAAGAAATGCTTCCAGAGGTTATAGATCCTCTTCTTAATATCGTCAATTCATCTTTATCACTAGGACACGTACCAAAAACTTTTAAGCTGGCTATTATTAAACCTCTTATTAAAAAACCACAACTTGATCCTAGAGAATTAGTCAATTACAGGCCGATCTCAAATCTCACTTTTCTGTCAAAAATACTAGAAAAGGCAGTATCATCACAACTATGTTCCTTTTTAGAAAGAAATAGTATCTGTGAGGATTTCCAGTCAGGATTTAGACCGTACCATAGTACTGAGACTGCTCTCATTAGAGTTACTAATGATTTGCTCTTATCATCAGATCGTGGTTGTATCTCTCTATTAGTGTTACTGGATCTTAGTGCTGCATTTGACACTATTGATCACAATATTCTTTTAAATAGACTCGAAAATTATGTTGGCATTAGTGGAATTGCATTGTCATGGTTCAAATCATACTTATCTGACCGTTATCAGTTTGTAGTAGTAAACGAAGAGATGTCATATCGATCACAAGTTCAATATGGAGTACCACAAGGCTCAGTACTAGGACCGTTGCTGTTCACTCTGTACATGCTACCCTTGGGAGATATCATTAGGAAGCATGGCGTTAGTTTTCACTGTTACGCTGATGATACTCAGCTCTATATTTCTTCGCGCCCTGACGAAACTTACCAATTCACAAAATTAACGGAATGCATAGCTGATATAAAAAATTGGATGACCAGTAATTTCCTACTACTAAATTCAGAAAAAACAGAGATTCTAATTTTTGGACCAAAAACTTCTTCACGTAATAACCTAGAATACTGTCTAACACTTGATGGCTGCTCTGTTAAGTCTTCGTCGTCAGTTAGGAACCTGGGTGTGCTCTTTGATACCAATCTTTCATTTGAAGGCCATGTTACTAGCATCTGTAAAACCGCATTCTTCCATCTTAAAAATATATCTAAACTACGGCATATGCTCTCAATGAAAAATGCAGAACAGTTAGTTCATGCGTTCATGACCTCAAGGCTAGATTACTGTAACGCTTTACTGGGTGGTTGTTCTGCTCGCCTGATAAATAAACTACAGCTCGTACAAAATGCAGCAGCTAGAGTTCTTACTAGAACTAGGAAGTATGACCATATTAGCCCAGTTCTGTCAACACTGCATTGGCTTCCTGTTAAACATCGTATAGATTTTAAAATCTTGCTAATTGCTTACAAAGCACTAAATGGTTTAGCTCCCCAGTACCTGAGCGAGCTCCTAATTCATTATAGTCCTTCACGTCTATTGCGATCTCAGAATTCAGGCCAGCTGATAATACCTAGAATATCAAAATCAACCGCAGGCGGTAGATCCTTCTCCTATTTGGCACCTAAACTCTGGAACAATCTTCCTAGCATTGTTCGGGAAGCAGACACACTCTGTCAGTTTAAATCTAGACTAAAAACGCATTTCTTTAACCTGGCATACACATAACACATTACCAATTTATATTTTCAAATCCGTTAAAGGATTATTAGGCTGCATAAATTAGGTCAGCCGGAACCGGGAACACTTCCTATAACACATGATGTACTCGTTACATCAGAAGAAGAATGGCATCTACGCTAATATTAGTCTTTCTGGTTATCCCGAGGTTCACCGTAGTCAACCGGATCCGGGCCGTATCCAGGTGAGACCAAGGACCTACGCCTTGACACGACCACAACGCAGCCCTGAAGTATCAGCAGAGATTGAGTCAACTAGATCATCCACTGTGAGGGCCTCATTGACACGACAGCCACGACACAGTTCCTCAACAACCGTCCATACCGGCGTGATGAATACGATCCTCAATTGGATGGAACTGGAATAAATACTTTGAATGTTGCGATCCTATTGGACTTACGATGGCAACCTGAATCGTAACAAAGCACTATTGGCCAGAGGAGAACTGGCCCCCCGACTAAGCCTGGTTTCTCCCAAGGTTTTTTTCTCCATTTAAACACCTATTTGCCACTTGTCTGCCACCTGATGTCACCTGATGGAGTTTGGGTTCCTTGCCGCTGTCGCCTTTGGCTTGCTTAGTTGGGGACACTTGACATTTGACTTGACATTTGATATTCAACAGTGCTTTGATCTGCCTGCATTGACACTATTCTTTAAGAGCTGCTGTGCAGCCAAATAATGTACCAGTTATCAATGTAAAGCTGCTTTGACACAATCTACATTGTAAAAAGCGCTATATAAATAAAGGTGACTTGATATAAAAAATGAAATTGTATATATTAATCAGTGAAAGGGAGGAAAAAACAAAAAAACAAAAACCTGTACATTAAGTGTTCAGAGCATAAAGCTCTGAAGTATATATATACTCACGGGTATAATAATAACAATAAAAAAAAAAAAAAATAAAAAGGAAAGAGAAAGAAAGGAGTCTCTCCTTATCTTCAAGGCAGCCTGTAAAGTTACTCAGCAAAGTTTTGATGGTAGAATTTTTCTGCAGCATCAGGAGAGTCGAAGTAGTACTCTGTACCGTTGTATGACACATGAAGTCTGGCTGGGTAGAGCATGCCAAAACGAACACCGCGTTTGTACAACAAGCTACGTTGTTGAAGCACAGAAGTCCTCGTAGAATTTGATCCTGTGACCCTTGAATGTAATTTCTTTGGACGATTTCACCCATTTGAGCACAGCCTCCTTCTCAATGTAACGGTGAAATCTCACTATAATCGGACGGAAATTTTGACCTTGGTGGGGTTTGGGTCTCAGGCTCCGATGGGCTCTGTCAAGCTCCGGTGGGGTGGGAAGGGCATTGTCGACAACCTCGGCGAATAAATCTGTCATAAACTGCCTGACATCCTTTCCCTCGATATCCTCCTATTCGGGTGGATACCAACCACCCGAATATTCTGCCGTTTGGACCGCGAGACGAGATCTTCCATGTTAGCTCTTAAAGCGACATTCTCCTCCGTTGCCAACACCAACTTCGACTGAAGTGTAGAGACCCCCTGTTCGAGATGAGTAATCCTGTCGCTGTGATCGGATAAACTAGTTTCCATATCAGTGATGGTAGTCGCTTGAGTCGCCAAGGTAGACCCAATAGAGGCAATGGACGAGTGAATGGACTCCAACGACGAATTCAGCAGCGCGGTGAGTTCGCCAGTCATGTTTCTCCTCAGTTTGTCAAGTTCGCTCACCAGTGTGTCAGTTGTTAGCGGGTTTGAAGCGTTGTCCGACATCTTGCCGCTTTCTTGCCCAGGATGAGGCGCTTTGCTTTGAGGGTTGTTTTTACCGCCAGCTCGTGTACCCTTACTCATTAGGAACAGGTAACCAAGTCCAAAAGTAGCGCGAAGAAAACGAACCAGCCCCCAATATAGTGTTATGAACAATAATTGTGAATTTTAAGTCCGAGCACTGACACCACGCGTCTCTCCACTACATGGCAAAACCGTAAGTCATTGTTTGTAAATTAAAAATGTATAGTACCATAGCAAACCTTCCAGGACATGGAAGAAAAAGTACAGTTTTATTAAGGGGAACAAGATGTTTGATCAGAGCAGCTGAGAAAAAAAAAAAAATTGATGGTAACACTTTACAATAAGGTTCATTAGTTAAACATTAGTTAATGTATTAACTAACATGAACTAACTATGAGCAATACATTTGTTACTGTATTTACTAATCTTTGTTAATGTTAGTTAATGAAAATACAGTTGTTCATTGTTTGTTCATGTTAGTTCACAGTGCATTAACTAATGTTAACAAGATTTTAATAATGTATTAGTAATGTTGTAATGTTGAAATTAACATTAACAAAGATTAATAAATGCTGTATAAGTGCAGTTCATTATTAGTCACGTTAACTAATGAACCTTATTGTAAAGTGTTACGAAATCAATTTACTGCCAAAGACTTGCAAGATGACCTGGTGAAATGAGGAAAATAACATTTCAAAGCAGACTATAAGAAGAACACTAAACAAGCATTGACTTCATGCCTTGACACCTTGGCGAATGACACTCTTGAACAAGAGAAAAGGCTGACATAAATATATGCTAAAAGAATTTGGATAGGCCTGTGAAGTTCTGGAAGAATGTTTTATGGAGTGATGAGACCAAATTGGAACTTTTTGGATCCATGGATAAGCTGTATGTCTGGCACAAAAAACAAGACTTATGACCATAAGAACACCATCCCCATGATCAAACATGGAGGTGGGTCAGTCTTGTTATAGGGGTGTTTTGCTGCTGCAGTAAGTGAAATTTTTTACCATATGAACAGCGTCATGGATTCTTTGAAGCATCAGGCCATTTTGGCCAAAAGTTTGATGCATTCAGTGTGTAAACTGAAGCTTCACTGATTCATTAGACTTTCCAGCAGTACAATGATCCCAAGTATACAACCAAAAAAGCTTGGTTCAGGGATTGGGGTCCCACTTTATATTAAGTGGCCTTAACAACTATGTACTTACATGGCAAATTAAGCATTTGGTACAATGTACTAACTATGTATCTGCATGTATTTACATTGTACTTACATTTAAAGTACCTGCATGATCTATCTGTAGTTACAGTAGTGTACTTACATTTGTAAGTACACTTTTGTAAGTACACACCATAATTGCAATATTGTAACTACTCTGCAGTTTCTGTGAATTTTTGGGGGGGCAGTTTTATGTTTTTACACATGTAAAGCATTATTGTTCATGCCTACCGCAATGTGCTTAAATATGAGTATGAGGGTGGATACTTATTATTCAAACTTATTACTTATTATTTGCAAAATACACCAGAATACACCAATGTATATTCAGTTTATTCATTTAGCACATTATGGCTCCCCAGGATTCGCTAAGTTTGATTTTATTTTATTGTGCAACTCGCATACTGTAAAAGACAACATGCAAATACCAAGCAGTTAAACTGGCCACTTAAAATAAAGTGTGGAACATGTGTTGTTTCGCTAAAGCCTAATGTTTATTTCAGGTTTAATTTGATTGTTTGGGGTATTTTATGCCTTTTATTTAATGGTTTCCTTTATTAAAATATATATAAAGAAAATTGTTCAAAGATAAGTGAAACCTTGTGTGACCTGAAAACCTTTTTTTTTTTTTTAAGGCAATTTTTCTCAAAATTAAAGTAGCCAAATTTTGTTGTGTTGTAAAAGTTTCAAAATAGATTGTTCCTGTTTATCTGAAAATTTTCAGTAAAAAAAAAAAAAAAAAAAAAAAATTCTTAACTGCACATGTTGTTTTTATTTGCATGGACCTGCATTATTAGCGATTTTAAATAAGAATACCATAATTTTATTCTTCATGTAATACAATTTTGTGTATTTTCAGTGTAAGCACATTAGTTCCTGGGTATGAACACAGGTTCCTCACTTTATCAGGGTTCCCACTCTTTTTCAGTGATCATTTTCCAGGACTTTTCTAGGACATTTTCAATTTCACAAAAATGGGAATAAAAGACTGGGATCACGCCCTAAAGTAATATATTGTCTTTAAAATATAAGTCTTTAAAAGGTGTAGCTACAGTTGCCATGACTTAACTATAAAATCAGTTTTAAAATGAGCTCTTAATCATACATTATGACCATGGAAGCTTGTTTCCACTAACAAAATAAAAAAAACTTACTTTAACTTTTTATCTCACTATTCTGACTTTTTTCTCTCGCAATTGCAAGTTTACATAATTGTGATTTGATAATCGCAATTGAAAGATGTAAAGTCAGAATTGCTTGATATAAACTCGCAATTCTGACATTTTCTCACAATTGCGAGTTTATATCTCACAATTCTAAGAAAAGAAGAATTGCAATATGTAAACTCTCAAATGCCAGAAAAAGTCTTAATTGCGAGAAAAAAGGGCAGGATTGCGTGATATAAACTCGCAATTCTGACTTTATTTCTCGCAATTCTGACTTTTTTTCTCGCAATAGCGAGTTTATATCAAAATTATGTAAACATAAAAATTTTTAATTGTGAGAAAAAAGTTACAATTAGGCTACCTTTTTTATTTATTATTCAGTGGCGGAAACAAGATTCCATAGTTTATTGCCATGACTTAACTATAAAATCAGTTTTTAATATGAGCTCTTAATCATACATTATGACAAAGTGTTCTCGTTGCCAATGTCAATCATTGGAACTATTTTAATGCTTTGTTTTACTATTTGAAAATAAAAATATTAGTCAAAGACAAAGTCAATGAACAACAAAGAAATCCATAACACGTAATAAAATATGTGGCAGGTCTATTTGTCTGCATTTACACTCTTAATCTTGTCTGTCTATAAAGCCTATAAAAAAAAAAATACCAGTCTTGTATTCTTGTATTTTACTACAAATCAGTATGTGATTCTTAAGTGGGGGTCATTTTTTAGTATTCTTTACCTAACCTCCAGGTATGTTGCAGTTGTGTAAAATGGTGGCGCTGGAGACTAAAGTGTTCCTGATGTTTTCACACTTAATTCTTCACCTTAATTCTTAATTCTTTTGCAGTTAACATGCGTCTTTTTTTCTCCACCTGTTTTTGTCTGACCCTGCTGACCCCATGAGTGTTTTGCTGTCCAATGGTCATGCTTTAACTTTGCAATTTCTAGTTTTGCATTAGTATTGCATCCTTCTCATGAGCATTTAATAATTTTTGACTTTTCAGTCTGAGATAAATCTCTTTTTGGCTCATTTTATCTGTAAAAGAAAACCTAATAATTATGCACACCTGAATATAAGGCATTTGTCATTTCCAGCCTTCATGAACAATTATATATCACTTATAAATGATTAAATACAAAATTAATAGTAGTTAAGATTGATTGGTTTGGAATTGGTAAAATGAGCTTAGAAAAAAATATGATCAGAAAATCAACTTGCATAATAATTATGCACGCATTGTAGTTAACAAGTTACTGAATTAGGTAGCTGCTTACCAGTTAACATTCGCTGCATGCATTGAGCAGTTAATAACTTTAGCTAACTGCTGCAAGTGGCAACACAAGACTAAACACCATCACTGAAAATACTACTGCCACGTGTCAAAACTCAGCATTCCTGAACATCGCACTTTCTGCAACTAATGGTGATTGTTTTGGGCCAGTGATAAAATCTTTGTTCTCGACTAAAGAAAAACCGAAGAACTTTTTAAAAAACAATTTTCCAGGACAACAACAAGATTTTCCAGGACATTTTACATTTTCTCTTATTTTCCATGTGTTTTCCAGGACTGGAAAATTTGTCATCAATTTTCCAGGTTTTCAAGGTTTTCCAGGACGAGTGGGAACCCTGTTTATTTTAAGTGGTCAGTTTATGTATATTTTCAATGTAAGTACACATTAGTTCCTGGGTATCAACACATGTTCCAGACCCTTTCTGGTAACACTTTACAATAAGGTTTCATTTGTTAACTGCATTAGTTAACATGAACTAACAATTAACAATACTTCTACAGCATTTATTAAGCTTAGTTAATGTTAATCTCAGCATTTACTAATACATTTTTAAGATCAAAAGTTGTATCTGATAACATTAGTTAATGCTCTGTGAACTAACATGAACAAGAAAATTTTTATTAACTAACATTAACTAAGATTAATACATGCTGTACAAATATATTGTTCATTGTTAGTTCATGTTACTTAATGCATTAACTATAATGCTAACAAATGAGACCTTGTAAAGTGTGTAAACCCTTTTTCTAAGATGGTATTTGCATGTTGTCTTTTACCAGTATGCGAGTTGCACAATAAAATAAAATCAAACTTAGTGAATCCTGGGGAGCCATAATGTGCTAAATGAAACAACTTGAATATACATTGGTGTATTCTGGTGTATTTTGCAAACATTTGTTCCATCCATAGCTTGACTATGAAATGGTTTGAATAATAAGTATCCACCCTCATACTCGTATTTAAGCACATTGCGGTAGGCATGAACAATAATGCTTTACACGTGTAAAAACATAAAACTGACCCCCCAAAATTCACAGAAACTGCAGAGTAGTTACAATTGTAGTTACAATATTGCAATTATGGTGTGTACTTACAAATGTAAGTACACTACTGTAACTACAGATAGATCATGCAGGTACTTTAAATGTAAGTACAATGTAAATACATGCAGGTACATAGTACATTTTATCAAATGCTTAATTTGTCATGTAAGTACATAGTTGTTAAGGCCACTTAATATAAAGTGGGACCGGGATTGGTCCTGGATTGTTCTTGAGTGGCCTGCTCAGTCTCCAGATTTAAATTTCTTTGAAAATTTTTCCTTGAGATTGGAAGAAAGCAGTGTTAGCACGGAAACCAAAGAATACCACTGAGCTGGAAGCTTTTGTACACAAAGAATGGCCTAAGATGCCCACTGTTGGTGCTTTCGGCGGTGGACAAGGGTCAGCATGGGCACCCTGACTGGTTTGCGGCTATGCAGCCCCATACGTAACAAACTGCGATGCACTGTGTATTCTAGACACATTCTGTATTCCAGCATTAACTTCTTGAGCAATTTGAGCTACAGTAGCTCGTCTGTTGGATCGGACCACACGGGCCAGCCTTCACTCCCCACGTGCATCAATGGCTATGTTTACATGCACCAATTTTCGTCAATCCGAATGAACTGAATCCGATTGCAGATCTGTTTACATGTACTCTCTAAACATTGTAATCTGATTCAAATATCTGTTTATATGTGTTTTATATACATTCCGATTAAAACTTTTGCTCACATGCTCTGCGTGTGACGTCATATCAATCACACTTGCGAAGACAACCATGGACGTGACACCAACAGAGCACATCGTTATTTTTCATCTAAATTTCATTCGGATCGAGCTCAATCGGATCGATTAAGGTGTTTACATGAATGTTGTTCAATCCGATTGAGCCGTCAATCCGATTACAAATGGATTATTTGGGTGCATGTAAACGTAGCCACTGAGCCTTGGCCACCCATGACCCTGTTGCCGGTTAACCACTGTTCCTTCCTTGGACCACTTTTGATAGATACTGACCACTGCAGACCAGTACACCCCACAAGAGCTGCAGGTTTGGAGATGCTCTGACCCAGTCGTCTAGCCATCACAATTTGGCCCTTGTCAAACTCGCTCAAATCCTTACGCTTGCCCATTTTTCCTGCTTCTAACACATCGACTTTGAGGACAAAATGTTCACTTGCTGCCTAATATATCCCACCCACTAACAGGTGCCGTGATGAAGAGATAATCAGTGTTATTCATTTCACCTGTCAGTGGTCATAATGTTTTCTGTGTGTGTGCTGTGTGTGCTCAGAAAACGATAAATTAGAAGCTGTACACTGATATAGCTTTAAAACGCATGCAGATAATAAACTTTCATGATGAAGAACTGCAATGTCCCTGAGCGTGATGATAATCAAAACCAAGCAGATGTCTTGTTAATATTTTGCAGAATATCCGATGCATGCAGGAGCTGTGAATGAAGGAAGCACTATTCTGGATAGGGGGCGGGGAGCAGCAGCTCATTTGAATTTAAAGACATATGCACGAAAACAGTATGTTTTTGCTAGCACTCAAAAATGGGTATTTACAACATGGTATAATAAATGATCTGTGAGGTATTTTGAGCTGAAACTTCACAGACATATTCTGGGGACACCTGAGACTTAAATTACATCTTGTTAAAAAAGGCATAATAGGTCCCCTTTAATATATATTGAAATTGAGCAAAAACAGACAATATTGACAATATTGCCTCTAAAATATAACACAATATTAATTGCTTATTGAACTGTTGTATAAAATTAATTTCACATTTGCACATCGTGCAGATTTTCAAAAAAAAAACAAAAACAAAAAGCAAGGTCATTCTGTGTCAACCAGCATGTGAGCTAAGCGGAATGGTGTGACACTCAATATTCCGCTCTATGCCAGTGATACGATGTTTGCTCAAATACCGCTCCGACATTAAATTTCTCTGCACATCTTCCTGTTTGTAATGAATTTCTTGAATAAATGTCTCAATTACTGTAAGCCTATATATAACAGTTATGATATTTGTGGCTTTAAAGCATTATTTTATAAAGTAGAAGGTTATAAATAAATGTTACATGACTTGACTGGATAGTGCCGAATTGCAGAGCTTGTGCAAACATATCCACATTACTATGATCAGATGATTTCTTAGCTGCTGTTTTCTCACCTATGTAAATGTAAAAAATACATTGATATGGAACGATACATCGATCAAATGACTAACAATATGATGTATTAATGCAATGTGTAAAAAAAAAAAAAAAAAAATCGATACCTATATAAATATTTTTTAAAACACATCTTTATTTTGACAATCTCCACATCTTCATGCAATGTCCATCTATGCATTACTGGCGCCAACGTATGCATTCTCGTTTAAACTCACCAGGGCTCGACAATACCGGTGTTCCAATTCAGAGGCTGCATCTTTTGAAGGATATGGACTTCAGAAGCTGCATCCTTCGAAGGCAGAGAAGGTCGGACCGAGCGTTGTTAAATGGGATGGTCTAGCCTACGGAGGAATGTTCTTGTCGCCTAGCAACTGTGCTAGCTGCCGTTGATAAGTGGCAGTAATGTTTGTACTGGACTTTTTCGAAAGTTATATTAAACTGTCTGAAAAGAAAAAACAGCGTTCACAAACTGTCTAAATATGTTCAACATGGTCCATTTCTGTATATAATAAAGAGTATAAATTATCACATCTTAGTAAGATATAAGTCAACTTTTGAACAGCTTAAAGATTTTTTTTTTTTTTTTTTTTTTTACATTTGTGTCATTAGATATTTGGAGGGTGCGTTTGAAGGAGCCTTCGAATTGGGACAGCCTTTATCGCACCGTTGTGATGCAATCGGCCTTCAAAGGATGCAGCCTCTGAATTGGAGCACAGCTAATAATAAGGACTGTCCGATGGCCCATGGCCAGTGTGAAAGATGGAACTGTCACTGTCCCGATCAGGGCAGTGCTGAATTGTCACAAAACTTTATAAGTTGCACGTGTTTTAAGCCTTGCAATTTTAAGCATTCAAGTACAAACAGATGCAAAAGAGAAATTATTTCAGATCTTAAGCGCTGTGTGAGAAGTTTCCTGTGTGCACACATCCGTAGCATGCACACAGAGAGCGAGTTCTCTTTCACTTCTTATGCTTGAACTGACAAATACAGACAAAATTATGTTAAAACGACCGTCTTGGTGAATATCCTAGTAAACACAGTCGGTTGTCTTAAGTGAGCGTAAACAGTTGGGAAAGAAAACGCATGTGTATCAGTATATTCATGGATCAGTGCATTCGCTCTTAAAGTGACAGCAGCCTAATATTCCTGCTGCTGTCTGTGTCATTAATCAAACAACACTCCACCCCCCCACCCCCAAGTCAGCATGCCTGTAACTCAAAAAATAATACAGATATCTCAAAATGTTTTTAGATTCTGGTTCTTAAAATTAAAATAGTTGTAAAGAACATACCTGTCTGAGTAACAAAAATATTATTTTTCCAATGCTTGAGTGACTGTAACTCAAGAAGTATTAAAGCAACACTATGGAACATTTGCTCACGGTTCCCCCATGTGGTTGATAAGCGCAATTGTCTGTTACCAGTGTCGTAATTACTGTCGCTGTATAAGCTTCCCCGTGGGCAGCGCAATACACATGAATTTGTTGACTAAGCTGACGGAACCGGCGAATGCAGAAACCTCGTTTGGAAACCATGTCCACTGACCAAGTAAAGTAGCCCGTGTTACACTATGTTCTACAAATATCATTACATAATTTTATTTATTGTTACTCCGGAATTGAAAAGTACAATGACAAAAAGAACGGTATGTTAGCCTAGTTTTTTTTTTTGCTTGCATAATTCGTATGTAGCATTGTTTGCAAAGGGAGTAATTTGTATAATAGAATAAAATGTTGTCTGCATGGTTTTGAGACTTGCATATTAGATCATTTCCTCTTATAGTTAGCTGTTGGCTCCACCTCCACCCAGGCTACAGGTAAAATATGTGACGTATGCAGTAAAGCAGGTCGCACTCTTCCACTGGCAGGGGATGGGCGGGGCTGTGTATACCGAACCGAACACGAAACTTGCAGAGTTTGTTGTAGCCGCTAGGAGGCTGCTCAGGTAGCAGCAGCAGTAGAATTTGTCTGGTTAAGAGTTGTTCTACCACTGAAATAATTTTAGAGACATCATTTTAAGGTCAAAAAACTACATAGTGTTGCTTTAAAGATAACTCAATATCCTTTTAGATTCTGATTCTTAAACTTTTCTATGGATATGTTCATTTTTAAGGCCCTATATTGTTTATTCCCAGAGATATGGAGATGTCAAAATGGCTCTATGAGCAAATTGTTGAACTTTACCCATTTTCAATGGTTGAAAACCAAATGTGGGTGACTTTGCATATGGCTGCTACTTACTGTATTGAAAGAGGAATGTCTCAAAAAATCAAATAATGTTAAAAGTGAAAATGTGCCTTTATTTATTCACATAAAAGCAACAAACATACTGTTATTAAGAATATAGAAAACACAGCTATTTTGCTGGTTCAATAATTTTATTTCACGTTTGTATTTCAGAAATTTACTACAAATCTCTGAAAGGAAGTTAATGTGCCTCAACTTAGCCATTTCAGTGTATTTTTGGTACTGAAATATTGTTAAAATTGGTATGTTCAATGCAGTTGTTTTGATAGAAGAAAAGATACATATCTAGTTTTAACATTATTTGTTTTTCAGACATTTATCTTTAAATACAATCCCCTGGTTTCACAGACAAGACTTAAGCTAGTCCTAGACTAAAATGTTCAAGCTGTTTCAACCGAAAGCAACTTATACTGACATATCTTAAAATATGCCAGTGTTATTGTTTTGTCTCAAGATGCACAGTAATGTTTTTTTTTCTAGGGTATGTTTATAAAAGGTACTTAAATGCCCTAATTGAACTAAGGCCTAGTCCTGGCTTAGTCTAAGCCCTATCTGTGAAACCAGGCCAATAAGTATTAGCTGTTTGAAAAGTCGACCACTGAAAATGGGTAAAGTTTAACAATTTGCACATGAAACCACGTAGGGCCTTAAAAATAAACATTCCAAAAGAAAGGTTTGTTAAGAACCAGAATCTAAAAGGATATCTTTAATACTTCTTGAGTTACAGGCATGCAAACTTTGGAAAAACAATATTTTTGGCTCCAAATCTCAGGTGAAAATTTAATTTTAACCCCCCTCTACAAAATACTGGACTACTCAATAAATATTCATCCATGACATTTATTATTTTTGCTTTAATCACTATTTATGTTAGTCTTATTTTTCCAAGAGATCTTGTGATATTAAAACGTGATGGTATTTCTCTTTGAGGTGAAAAGCTGTCTCGGGATATCAGCATGAGTCGAGTTTGTGGCAAAACCTTCACAATGCGGGTATTATATTGTTCTGTCTTTTACTGCATATGATGATTCATACTCGGAAAACAGAACTGAAGTGACATTAATTGCAGGCATATGTTATAATGCATACCCCCGGTTTCAGACAAGGCTTAAGCTAGTCCTAGACTAAATTGCATGTTTGAGCTGTTTTAACTGAAAGCAACTTGTACTGAAATATCTTAAAATATGTCAGTGCCATTGTTTTGTCTTAAGTCACCAGTAATGTTTCTTTCTAGTGTACATTTATAAAAGATACTTAAATATTCTAATTTAACTAAGGCCTAATCCTGGCTTAGGCTAAGCCCTGTCTGTGAAACTGGGCCATAATGTACATACGTTGATTGTTTATATTATGTATATTACATTATTTATTTTAACAGTGTTGTTCAATAAAACCATAAAATTACTTTTGATACTATGTAAACCAATTATTATTGCCTCATTGTTATTATATATGTATTTTGAATCATTTTAAAGGGTATTTATTTAGGTCTATTTTTATTACCACAAAAAAATGATCCAATTACTCAATTAATTGTCAAAATAATTGACAAATAACTCGATTAACAAAAATAATCATTAGTGACAGCCCTAGATTACTTATAAGGGTTAGTTCACCCAAAAATGAAAATTACCCCATGATTTACTTACCCTCAAGCCATCCTAGGTGTATATGACATTCTTCTTTCAGACGAATATAATCAGAGTTATATTAAATAATGTCCAGGGTAATCCATGCTTTATAATGGGAGTGGATGACGCCCCAAATTCTAAAGACAGAAAAAATGCACTCATCCATTATAAAAGAAGTCCACACGGCTCCGGGGGGTAAATAAAGGCCTTCTGAAGCGAAGCGATGCATTTGTGTAAGAAAAATATCCATATTTAAAACTTTATAAACTGTAATCTCTAACTTCCGCTAGCTGTCGTACGCGCGTTCACGAGAGAGTGGCATTCCAGCTTGTGATGTAAGGCGCACGCGCAGCGTGAGCTCCGGTGAGAATATGCTCGCAAGAACCAAGTTGTGTACAGCAAAGGAAATCCACGTGAAGAAGCAAATTATTTGAGCTATACTCTACATTTTATTAGTGTTAAAATGCTGATTTCTTGTGAATATCCACAAAGCTAAAGTCTTGAGATTACGTGCGCCGACATCAAAGGGAGATGCAAACCTGGATTGTTTGTTTGTATGATTTGCTGCACTGATCGGATTACTGCTTTATTTGTATTTCTATATCACCATCGGATTACTGTGCTTTTCGGATTACTCCAATTCTAACCGTTGGTGCTTTGGACTTGATTGTTGACTGCAATTTTTACTGCCTGCAAGTTTTGCCATCGGGCTGCTGCGAGCACTCTACCCTGTTGCGTCTTCCACCACTTTCGGCTCATCAGATGGGTGAGTTACCGCTTTCTCTATCAGTTGCGCGGTTTGTTTACTGCTTGCTATCTGGGTGTGTTGTCTCCCTCTTAGCCTGCTGTTTTTGGTGATGTGACTTACGGGGTTTGGCTAACGTGGTTTTCGCTAGTGATTGGCATGTACTCCGACAATATAAACATGCCTCGGCCAACAGTTTTTCAGTTTGTTTTGCTGCTGCAGCCTCCTCCTCCATCTCCCGGAGTTCCTGGTCGGTATACTCTGGTTCTCTTGGCTTATATCGAAATCCTCCTACATTTTTCTTAAGAAATCCTAGTTTTGTACTTTTAATTCGTGACCGGTATTTTGTTTTGCTCTCTCCTCTGCACTTCCGTGTTCGTCACTGGAGCTCACACTGCACATGCGTCCTACGTCATAAGCTGGGACGCCACTCTCTCGTGAACGCGCGTATGCCAGTTAGCGGAAGCTAGAGATTACAGTTTATAAAGTTTGAAATATGGATATTTTTCTTACACCAATGCACTGCTTCGCTTCAGAAGGCCTTTATTAACCCCCCCGGAGCTGTGTGGACTTCTTTTATATTGGATGAGTGCATTTTTTTCTGTCTTTAGAATTTGGTGCACCATCCACTCCCATTATAAAGCATGGATTAGCCTGGACATTATTTAATATAACTCCGATTATATTTGTCTGAAAGAAGAATGTCATATACACCTAGGATGGCTTGAGGGTGAGTAAATCATGGGGTAATTTTCATTTTTGGGTGAACTATCCCTTTAAATGATAAGTAAAATGCACCTGCATTGTTTAGAATTTTGTTACTTTCAGTCAAATAAAAGACCATTTTTCTAGTCATTTCTTAAATATAGTGTTTCTTAGTTAAAAATTCTTGTGTATCATCTCATTAGCTAAGTGTATTTTATATAGGCCACTGTGTAATTCGCACCCTGATTTTATCATATTATAATCATGCACATACCAGATGAATGCTCTTGAGCACATTCTCACTGGACAGCTCCTGCTCTTTTAAGTAAACTTTCAAGTTGCGCATGTCCTTCTGCAGATGATTCTCGAGGACAGCGTGCTCCTTCTGCAGCTGTTTGGTACTGACGACACTTTCAGCCTTCAGCTCAGACAGCATGTTCTGCTGTTCATACAATAAGTGCTTGACCTTCTGCTTGTAAACCTGAACAACAGATTCATGTCAGACATGGTGTTCATTATGAGCCCACATGCAATTAATTTAGGGGAAAATTACATGGACATCACTCTTTTCAGCACCTTAATTTCCACTTGGTGGCGCTCCTCAGCCTCCTCCAGTTCACGCTCTCTGTTTCTCAGCTCACACTTATTTTCTTCCAGATGTCTTCTGGTGATTTCCCAAAATGTGTGGATTTTGTCCCTCTCCAGCTGAAAATAGTTTCGTTCCTCTCGTTCTCTGTCCAGCTCCTCTCGCAGACGCACAATGTGCTCCTCCAACTACAAAACACTCATGAGTTTTGTAGATTGGAGTTTCAGGAAGATTGGTAAAAATGAAATAAAAAATAATGGCTGCCATCAACAAAGTGTGCTTGATTTAATTATTTTTTAAATTAGTATTATTATTATTTTCATTAGGGTGAACTGACCGACTAGGACATTATTATTATTATTATTATTATTATTATTATTATTGCAGACAACAACAACTCTAAATACGAGAAAATCAGACCTGCTCTTTGGACATCTCCTCTGTGGACAAGCCATCCACTACTGTTGGAGTTTTGCCCTTTGGGGACTTATTGGAAGATTTTCTCTTTGGCGGCTGGAATATGAACAGAAACAGGTAAAGTTCAATAAAACTTAAGTCTCTTGTATTGGATAATTACTGTATATTTCTATATTTTCCGTATTTTATAAACATAGTTATATTATTAATGGATTAACGTCTCAAAATCAATATATTGCAGGGGATACATTTTAATTTGCGGAAATGCCATTTGCACTAAACATATTTGATCAGACTTTGGCTTCTGTATTAGCCGATGAGCTAGCGTCTCACCCTTGGACCAACAACAACAGCGATACTGGGCTTTATTTATTTATCCATGGTTAAATTTCTTCTGACAATAAATGAACGATTTCATAAATACGATTTCATTATTATTTAATACTTGCTTACCATTATTTGTGAACGCGTTAACACCACCTCAACTGAAAATAAAGTGGCTTGTAGCTTCACACGCTGCTACTACTCAACAACGGTTTCCTAGCAACATGAGAGCTCGGCTTAGCAAATGTCTTCTTCTTTCTTGGATGATTTGGCGTTTTCCACAGCATAAGCAAATACCGCCACCTGCTGTTTCCTTTTCTAACATGGATATGTTTTTGTACAACCAAGAGTAGTAGTTAAATCACTTAAGATGAAAAATCCTCCGCATCTGGTTGAGCATAACTAGGAATTATATTAAAGGACAACAAACTTACAAAAAATAAATAAATAAATAAATAAAAAATAAAATAAAATAAATAATTTAAAATAAATTAAATATAGATAAATAAAAACTAAAAAAGATGACTTTCTTAAATCATACTTAGCCAGAAGTGAAACAGCTTATATTAGGGGCTTTCATGTCTTTAAAACGTTCAAAGAGTTGCTCAAGAGTTTAACCTCATTTCCCAAAGCTGAACTTTAAAATATCTGCACTCACGGTGCGTGTCCACTGGCACGTGGCAGAGAGAGAGCGTACTTGGCAGTCTGTGGAAGCCACGGAATAAAAGAATACTAAAAAAAGTTAATTTTGAGTTTATATTTCACAATTCTGATTTTTTTTTTTCTAGCAAATCCGAGTTTATATCTCACAATTCTTAGAAGGAAAAACAAAATTGTGAGATATAACGTTACTCGTTGTTATTCTGTCTTTTTTCCTCAGAATTGCGAGTGTACACTACCGGTCAAAAGTTTTTGAATACAGTTTTTGAAAAGATTTTTTAATGTTTTTAAAAGAAGTCTCTTCTGCTCAACAAGGCTTCATTTGATCCAAAATACAGCAAAAACAGTAATTAATATTGTGAAATATTTTTACAATTTAAAATATCTGTTTTCTATTTGAATATATTTTAAAATGCAAATTATTTCTGTGTTGGCAAAGCTGAATTTCCAGCCTCATACTCCAGTCTTCAGTGTCACATGATCCTTCAGAAATCATTCTAATATGCTGATTTGGTCAGCTAAACAAATGTATTTAAACACACAGTACACCATCGCATTATCTCTGGATAACTTCTGAATCACTATAATGAATATAGCGTATAGTGAATGATGAATAATGAATTTATGAATTCACTACGTTCGTGTTGTTTACATTATATGCACTCAGGCGCCTATTGCCAACAAAACAGATATTTGAAGCAGTTTTACTCACCACCTGCAGTTCCGACTCATAACCGGGATCATTACCGCTGTGACCGCTCCATCTTTCAGTTTCAAATGATCTGTAAATCCAGCATAGAACTGAGCCTTGTTTATAAAACGATAAGTGTTGATCCTGAGGGCTCGAGCAGCCACGGAAAACACGAGATATTCTCCATTCATTTTAACCAATAAAAAAGTGATTGCAACTATCAGTTTCAATGGTTATTTTAATAACAAATATCGAGAGTGCATCAATGTAATGCGTGAGCACAAAACTCTCAGCTCCACTTAACGCTGGGCTCTTTGGGAAGCAAGGTTATCTTTCCCTCACAACCGAAAACACACTTCTTTGGTATGGAAGGCCAACAGGGCCAAAACGTGTGAAACTGACGTGTAAACGCGTAATTACGTCTTAACACGTCATTTACGCATTAACACGTCATTTACGTGTTAACACGTAATGACGTGTTGACGCGAAATTATGTGATAACACGCAATTTCGATGCCTGACACATTGGACATCATATTGGACCATGGAGCTTTAGCACCACCTACTGGTGTGGCACTCTTGGTCAAATGCACAAAACCAACATAAAGGCTTGTAAATAGCAGTTTTAATGTGAAATATATTTTGAACAATGTCTTTTTAGAGCATAAGTAGGCTACAAATACATAATTACAGTATAACTACAAATCAAGTATTTTTTTTTAATGGGCCTATTTAGAGGTTAACTATAACTGTTCAACCCCTGAAAGTCATGGCCATTTTCACAATCACAATAGAAATTGAGTAAGGAGAATTAATTGTGTAAAATAATTAAATAAAACAGTATTTTCATGTACACTTATACTGTAGCATATTTCTAAAGCCTAAATTGTTTACTGACATTAAAAGGTAAATCAATATCCTGTTTTTATAATTCAACCCCTATGCACTAATATTTATCACCCTTATATCACCCTTAAGCACTATGAATCTGAGATAGCTTTGTGTATTATTCTGCAGTGTTTTTCAAAGTTCAGTGTATTCATTAGGCTATGCCTTATAATCAGACACACTCAAGACACGTGACACCTTTTTCAAACGTAATCACAATAAATAGCACTGTATTTTTTTTTTCAAGGACTGTAACTGCTTTCAGGTGCTGAGGTGTGTGTGTGTGTGTGTGCGTATATATATATATATATATATATATATATATATATATATATATATATATATATATACAAGAAAAGAAGTGGTTCTTATAGATCTGTTCCTTTTGTGACAGTTCTACTGTTTGAAATTGTAATAAACATACACGACAACTTGTGGTGTGTAGATAGATAAAATGTATTTCAATATATATATATATATATATATATATATATATATATTAAAAAAGATACTGATAAAACAAAAAATATATTTCAGCAGTAATAATTTTTTTTTTTTTTTTTACAACAAAATAAACAGGCAATAGAAGACAGAATAAGCATGCATGTACACTGTAAAAAGTAATATGTTATATCTACTCAATAAAATTGTGGCAACAGATTACAAGCAATATTATTAATTAAATTCAACAAATAAGAATTGAGTAACAATTAATCAAATTAATTCCTTAAAAGTCAACCATTTAAAATGAGTAAAATTTAAGTAAAATTTAAACAAAAATATCTGAATAACAGACAGACGTCAAAGATGAGTTAAGAATGAAATATTTTCATTAAAACAGAAATAAAGTCAATCTGGTTAGTAAAAAGTGAAGCTGGTAATGCTGTTTGTGGAGTTGTTTAATACTCCTCTGCTGAGATCTTGAGAGATTTAATGTCTTTCATCTTCAGTTGATTTCATCTAAGGCTGTGGCTGAGGTCAGTTGTAGTTCTTGTGTTTCTCTTTCCTTCAGTGATTCTGCTCGTTATCATCAATGTTGGCAATAAAACTATAGTTCTTAGTTCATCTTTGACGTCTGTCTGTTATTCAGATATTTTTGTTTAAATTTTACTTAAATTTTACTCATTTTAAATGGTTGACTTTTAAGGAATTAATTTGATTGTTACTCAATTCTTATTTGTTGAATTTAATTAATAATATTGCTTGTAATCTGTTGCCACAGTTTTATTAAGTAGATATTCCCTCTCCAGCAATTTTCTCGAGCATCTGTTCCCCATTGTGTCTTCCTGTCGTTCCTGTGTGTAGGCTAAAAACATCGTCTTCAACTGTTCACCTTATTATTCTGTCTCTGAGTCTGAGTTCCGTAACAATTAGCCTACACTCCAAATCTATCTATTCGGTTTCCTGCAGAAGTGGCTCTTCCGTGTGCGTTACCCTTCCGTCAATGTCTTTGGCTTATGATGACTTATGAGGTAAGTTCAGCGTAGTGCTTGAGTCACTATATCATGAATAATTCAAATAAAACAAAGGTGTTGTGTCACGTTGACACTGCCTGTCGTAACTGTTTGTAATCCTTCTCATGACTATTAATGTGGTGATGCGCACCTTTGTTTTATGCACTTATTCATGAGATTGTGAACGATCGCTTACGTAATGGTTACGATGAGCCTCCGTATCCGTGGAAACGAGCGCACGATTTTTTTCTGGAGTTTAGAGGAGGCAGCCACAGTCGGTACCTCAAAAACTTCACAAGGTAAGTCACACAGTGTGGTCAAACTGTTCTATTAATGAATTAATTATATTGTGTACTTAAAGGATTAGTTCACTTTCATATAAAATTTTCCTGATAATTTACTCACCCCCATGTCATCCAAGGTGTTCATGTCTTTCTTTCTTCAGTCAAAAAGAAATTAAGGTTTTTGATGAAAACATTCCAGGATTATTCTCCTTATAATGGACTTCAATGGCCTCCAAACGGTTGAAGGTCAAAATTATAGTTTCAGTGCAGCTTCAAAGTGCTTTAAACGATACCAGACGAGGAATAAGTGTCTTATCTAGCGAAACGATCGGTCATTTTCGAAAAAAATGTAAATGTATATGCTTTATATAAACAAATGATCGCCTTCCAAGTGCTTCCGCCAAAACCGTACTTTCGTATTCTTCAAAAAGCTTACGCTGTATGTCCTACGCCTTCCCTATTCAACTTACGGAACGAACGCAGCGGCAGTTACATTTTTTCCGTAAATAGAATTTTGAAGTTTGAAGCTGCACTGAAACTATCATTTTGACCTTCAACCGTTTGGAGGCCATTGAAGTCCATTATTAGGAGAATAATCCTGGAATGTTTTCATCAAAAACCTTAATTTCTTTTCGACTTAAGAAAGAAAGACATGGACATCTTGGATGACATGGGGGTGAGTAAATTATCAGGAAAATTTGATATGAAAGTGAACTAATCCTATAAGGTTTGGAGTTTTTATTGCTTATTATTAGATTGGTACTGAATCACACGCAGACGATCCAGAGGATTGTAATGATATGTAATTGACGAATTATAACTGCTTTAATTTTTACTGTTAACAAATACAACATTCGATTTTAATAATGTATTTGTAAATGTTGAAATTAACATTAACAAAGATTAATGATGTAGAAGTGCAGTTCATTCTTAATTCATGTCAACTAATGCTAACTAATGATACTAGTCTTTTCTGCTCACCAAGACTGCATTTAATCAAAAATACAGTAAAAACAGTAATATTGTAAAATATTATTACATTCTATATTAAAATGTAATTCTTTTTAGTAAATGTGTCACAGACACACCAGGCTCCAACATCATCCAATCACAGCGCACTCCCTCACCAGAGTACTGATCACACGCACCTGCACTTCATCAGCACGGCAGTCACCATCAGTACTTAAGACACTCACACGCACTCAGTCACTGTCCGGTCTTGTTTGCATTAAGACTTACCTTCATGCTTACCTCAAGGACTCCTGTGAATCTACTTACCTGTCTCCAGCGTGTTCCAAGTCTCCTTCTGTGTCTCCTGTCGTCGTGTGAGTTGTCTAGTGTCTCCATTGCTCTGCCTCGCCTGCCATCCACCCGTCTTCCAGGATCTTCGTCACTGCAACACAAAGGACAGTATCACTATTCTACCATTCATCTATCACCTGCAAGATTACCATTTCACTTACCTGCACTCCTGTTATCTCTGCTGGTGTTCAATAAATATCCGTTACCTGTACTCCTTTGTCTCCGACCCTTCTGTATTGTAACAGAAGACCGGACCAAAACCACTGAACACCAGCATGAGCACCCCGGATCCCTTCCAAGAGCTCGTTGACGCTTTGCGTTGAGCACTCACCTCCAATCCACCGGCACATCCACCAGCGGTCACCTCCGCCAACACCGCCGTCACTCCTTCACCGCCTGTGTACGCCAGTCCCATGGCTAAACCGGCGCCCTTCTCTGGTTCGGCGGAGGATTGCAACGGATTTATTCTGCAATGTTCGCTGGTCCTGGAGATGCAACCGCACTTATACCCCGATGATCACTCCAAGGTAGCATTTATTATTTCACAGTTAAATGGCAAGGCGCTTCAATGGGCCGAAACTCTTTGGTCCCAAAATAATTCAATCACCCAGTCACTCACCAGCTTTGTCGCCCACTTCAAAGAAGTTTTTGGCAAACCTGCCTGGGATTCATCGATTGGTGAGCAGTTGTATCATTTAAAACAAGGTTCTATGACTGTGAATGAATATGCTCTTCAGTTCAGGACACTCGCTGCCGCCAGTGGATGGAACAAACAGTCCTTACTAACCACCTATCGTCAAGGTTTGGATCCATGAGTGCGGTTGCATCTCGCTGCATACGAGGATACCATCGTGCTCGAACACTTCATCCAACTCTTCTCTGTTTCATTTTCAATTTCAATTTCATCTCTGGCGCCCTCTGCCGCCAACTTAAGCTCAAGACAACAGTTACGCCGTCCACCTACCAGATCCACTCGATATTAGGAAAACCTCTCAGCCGAAGACGAGTTCATCACTCTGTTGGGCCAATACAGCTTCAAGTGGGCGTTCTACACATCGAACAACAACATCTGCTGGTTTTGGAGGAATCCACCGCTGACGTGATCCTAGGGCGCCCATGGTTGGAGCAGCATAACCCTGTCATCTCATGGAAAACCGGCGAGATCCTGAAGTGGGGTGATAACTGTTACCCGAACTGTTTCTCTGCACTACCACGATCATCCTCTCCAAGTCCTGAACATCTGTCTGTCTGTGCCACCTCCATCGAAAGTCCCATTGAGAAACGTTCCGTGGACATTCCTCCATGTTACGCCCCCTTCAGTGACGTCTTCTGCCCGAAGCTGCCTCCACACCGGCCATGGGACTGTGCCATCGATCTGCTTCCGGGTGAGTCAGTGCCCCGTGGGAAGATCTACCCTCTGTCACTACCGGAGGAGAAGGCCATGGAGGATTACATCAAGGAGGCTCTGGAACAAGGTTACATCCGCCCGTCTACTTACCCTGCTGCTTCGAGTTTCTTCTTCGTGGCAGAGAAGGACAGAGCCTTGTATCGACTACCGGGCACTCAACAAAATCACAGTTAAATTCCGTTATCCACTTCCTCTCGTCCCAGCAGCGCTAGAACATCTCCATGGTGCCACTGTCTTCTCCAAGTTGGACCTCCGCAGCGCCTACAACCTCATCCGAATACGTGAGGGGGACAAGTGGAAGACAGCCTTCGTTACCCCTACTGGACACTACGAATATCTCGTGATGCCGTATGGCCTGGTCATCGCCCCCTCCATATTCCAGGATTTCATCCATGAGGTACTCCGGGAGTTCATCCACAAGTTCGTGCTGGTTTATATTGACGACATCTTGATCTACTCCCGGAATATGGCCGAACATCGCCACCACGTTGCGGAGGTCCTGAAACGCCTGAGAGAGTTCCACCTGTTCCTCAAGGCAGAGAAGTGTTCATTCCATCAATCCTCAGTGCAGTTCCTTGGATACAACATCGATAGCACTGGCATCCGGATGGACGAGGGGAAAGTGGATGCCATCAGGAACTGGCCTACATCATGATCCATCAAAGAACTCCAACGATTCCTAGGTTTTGCAAATTTCTACCGTCGCTTCATTCAAGATTACAGCATCATCTCCAGTCCACTATCCAACCTTCTCCGCAACAAGCCCAAGTCTCTGTCCTGGACACCAGCTGCCACCAATGCCTACAACACCTTGAAAGAAGCCTTCATCACCGCTCCCCTCCTTGTTCATCCTGACCCAGAGAAACCATTCGTCGTAGAGGTTGACTCTTCAACCACAGAAGTGGGAGTGGTACTATCTCAGCAGCAGGGGAATCCAAGTAGACTCCATCCATGTGCCTTCTTCTCCCGCAAACTCAACCTGGCGGAGGTCAATTATGACATCGGCAACAGGGAGCTTCTCGCCATCAAGCTGGCCCTGGAAGAGTGGAGGCATTGGTTGGAGGGTGCACAACATCCCTTCCTGGTACTAACCGACCACAAGAACCTGGAGTATCTTAGAGACGCTATGAGATTAAATCCTCGACAGGCGCGCTGGGCGCTGTTCTTCACCCGTTTCAACTTTACCATCTCCTATCGTCCTGGAACAAAGAATGTCAAGGCAGACGCCTTATCTCGTCTCCACAATCCTGAGGAAAACACAGAAGAATCTGAACCCATCATACCTGAAAAGCTCATTGTAAGTCCCATCACCTGGTCCGAAGAAACCATGCCCTCCTCCAGTGCTTCCACCAACACTCCGCCGGGTTGACAACAAGGTTTGCAATACATCACCCGGACACGGCGCACTCCACTCATCCACTCCTCCCACACGTCACTGGGCACTGGCCACCCTGGGGTCAATGAAACCCTCTCACTGCTGAAGGAGCGCTTCTGGTGGCCAAATATGGCAGCCGACGTCAGAAGGTACGTGCAGGGATGCAAGGAATGCGCCATCTCGAAGAGTCCTCGCCATCTTCCCTCCGGCAAACTCCATCCTCTCCCCGTTTCCAACAGACCCTGGTCACACCTAGGAGTTGACTTCATAACCGACTCTGCACACCACCAGCTTCAACGGGCATTGCGCAGACGCAGGATGACAGCCGACTTTCGTCGCTCCAACGCTCCAGCATACCAGCCAGGTCAGAAGGTCTGGCTGTCGACCCGGGACATCAGACTGTGTCTGCCTTGCCATAAGCTAAGTCCCAGATTCATTGGCCCGTTCACCATCACGAAGAAGATCAACCCGGTCACCTATCAACTCCAGTTACCACTACAGTATCGTATTCATCCAACTTTCCATGTGTCACTGCTAAAACCTCACCACCCCTCTGTTTCTGTTCCCACAGAGCCTGGTGCAGCCGCTGAACCCCCCCTTCCTCTCATCCTGGAAGACGGAGCCGCTTACCAAGTGCACGACATCTTGGCGCCGTGGTGGTCTTTTGGAATACCTCGTGGACTGGGAGGGCTACGGTCCCGAGGAACGCTCATGGGTACCCAGAAATGATATACTCAACCTAAATCTGCTCGACACTTTCCACGCTACTCATCCTGACAGACCTGCCCCACGTGGAAGAGGACGACCATCACGACGTCGGGGTCCTCGGCCCTCAGGAGCAGGCCGTGGAGGGGGGGGGGGTACTGTCACAGACACGCCAGGCTCCAACATCACCCAATCACAGCGCACTTCCTCACCAGAGTACTGATCACACGCACCTGCACTTCATCAGCACGGCAATCACCATCAGTACTTAAGACACTCACACGCACTCAGTCACTGTCCGGTCTCGTTCGCATTAAGACTTACCTTCATGCTTACCTCAAGGACTCCTGTGAATCTGCTTACCTGTCTCCAGCGTGTTCCAAGTCTCCTTCCGTGTCGTCGTGTGAGTTGTCTAGTGTCTCCATTGCTCTGCCTCGCCTGCCATCCACCCATCTACCAGGATCTTCGTCAGTGCAATACAAAGCACAGTATCACTATTCTACCATTCATCTATCACCTGCAAGATTACCATTTCACTTACCTGCACTCCTGTTATCTCTGCTGGTGTTCAATAAATATCTGTTACCTGTACTCCTTTGTCTCCGACCCTTCTGTATTGTAACAAAATGCTTTTATAAACTTAATAAATGCTGTTCATTGAACTTTCTATTCATCAAAGAATCCTGAATAAAGTATCACTATTTCCACAAAAATGTTAAGAAGCACAACCGTTTTCAGCATTGATAATAATCAGAAATGTTACATGAGCACCAAATCAGCATATTAGAATGATTTCTGAAGGATAATGTGATCTGATTCTGATCAATTTGAAATGATATTTAAATCATTGATATACCTGTTATCCCTTAATTGATCTACATTACGGAAGAACTTTCATTCAGGACTCAGGAGCTTATTAGTTGGGAGTTTGGAGATCTTTTTTGCACTTTTTTTCTCAACAGGAGCTGTAAGGAATAACAGTGCAGCAGATAGTGAAATAGATTCTTGCAGCATCCGTTGATTTAATCTTGTCTTTGAGCATGGTGGCGGCCAGAAGGAATGTGCAAGATCAAAAGAGGCCTTAACTGAGGTAAATTTCATATAGAAGAAGCATAGTGGCAGTTTGTGTTTTTAGCTAATCCTTTTTTTCATCAGCATAACATTACAATAAGCATTAGTTTTGCAACAACACAACCTTGTTTCTGTAGCAATGTTTCCTATAACAATGTCTCATGTTTATTGTTTACGTAGCATGAGAAAATGACATAAACCACACAAAAACTGATCAGGTTGGTCAAACTGAAACTGATTTCTAGAAATGAGATTTGGATAGGATTTCAAACCACATATGAATGTAGCTCAAAACGGATCCGTAAAAATCACATTTCATGTGATTTTTTTTGCGGTTCACACTTTATGATCGCATTCCAATCGGATATGCACAAAAATTTCGGATTTGGACTGATATTCTGAATGAGGCTAACATCACCAACATCAGGGATGACTTCATTTAGGCACATATAGACAAGCCTCACAGCAGTCAGATTCTTGATTTAGTGGGACAATTACATGAATATCTAACAGCTTTCTTCTTGGTCTTTTGTTTTTGTTTTTTTGCAGATGCCTCATGGGAATTAAATGGCACATATGAAGTGGTTTGTAATACCATGGCTTTCCAACCTGTTCTGGTTCGTGATGTGTTTACAGTTCATTATGTGAAATTATTTTTTGTATGCTTTTTTTCCCCATTTCTTCTATTTTCTTTTTTAAATATACATTAAGTCAAGTCAAGGCAATTCGTATATTCTCAAATGTCAGGGTGACACAACTGCAAATATTTTATTGTGAGCTAACAAGGTAATAATGATAAAAAAACAGCTAATTTCAAGTATGGGTATGTTGGTACACTTTCCATGTCAGGTGGCACAACTATATATATATATATATATATATACACACAAATATTTGGTTGTGCCACCTGACAAAAAAATGCAAAAAATAAATTTAAACTCATTGAAATGTTATGTAACATCTGAAACTTGTTTAAACATTGTTCATGACTCAAAAATATGAGTATTTGAATTTTTAAAAACACCTTTTTTGAAGCTTTATTTGTCAATGACCCTTATAACAAAACCTGTTAGAAAAACATGACAATAAATGTGTATTTTCGTTAGTGTATTTGTCCATCCACAGCTGAAAATGTGCCTGTATGCCTGTAGTTTTGATGTTAGTATTTACTTTTAATAAATGCATTACTAGAAAAAAATGCAGTGTTTTATTTTGCAGTAAAGTTAAACTGTTGTGTTTAGATCTCTGTGTTAACTGTTTACATTGCTTTGAAGAAATGTGTCAAATCGATTGAGAAAAACTGTAATATCATGCTTCTATTTTCAGAAATACAGGTGCTGGTCATATAATTAGAATATCATCAAAAAGTTGATTTATTTCACTAATTCCATTCAAAAAGTGAAACTTGTATATTATATTCATTCATTACACACAGACTGATATATTTCAAATTTTTATTTCTTTTAATTTTGATGATTATAACTGACAACTAAGGAAAATCCCAAATTCAGTATCTCAGAAAATTAGAATATTGTGAAAACGTTCAATATTGAAGACACCTGGTGCCACACTCTAATCAGCTAATTAACTCAAAACACCTGCAAAGGCCTTTAAATGGTCTCTCAGTCTAGTTCTGTAGGCTACACAATCATGGGGAAGACTGCTGACTTGACAGTTGTCCAAAAGTCGACCATTGACACCTTGCACAAGGAGGGCAAGACACAAAAGGTCATTGCAAAAGAGGCTGGCTGTTCACAGAGCTCTGTGTCCAAGCACATTAATAGAGAGGCGAAGGGAAGGAAAAGATGTGGTAGAAAAAAGTGTACAAGCAATAGGGATAACCGCACCCTGGAGAGGATTGTGAAACAAAACCCATTCAAAAATGTGGGGGAGATTCACAAAGAGTGGACTGCAGCTGGAGTCAGTGCTTCAAGAACCACTACGCACAGACGTATGCAAGACATGGGTTTCAGCTGTCGCATTCCTTGTGTCAAGCCACTCTTGAACAACAGACAGCGTCAGAAGCGTCTCGCCTGGGCTAAAGACAAAAAGGACTGGACTGCTGCTGAGTGGTCCAAAGTTATGTTCTCTGATGAAAGTAAATTTTGCATTTCCTTTGGAAATCAGGGTCCCAGAGTCTGGAGGAAGAGAGGAGAGGCACACAATCCACATTGCTTGAGGTCCAGTGTAAAGTTTCCACAGTCAGTGATGGTTTGGGGTGCCATGTCATCTGCTGGTGTTGGTCCACTGTGTTTTCTGAGGTCCAAGGTCAACGCAGCCGTATACCAGGAAGTTTTAGAGCACTTCATGCTTCCTGCTGCTGACCAACTTTATGGAGATGCAGATTTCATTTTCCAACAGGACTTGGCACCTGCACACAGTGGCAAAGCTACCAGTACCTGGTTTAAGGACCATGGTATCCCTGTTCTTAATTGGCCAGCAAACTTGCCTGACCTTAACCCCATAGAAAATCTATGGGGTATTGTGAAGAGGAAGATGCGATATGCCAGACCCAACAATGCAGAAGAGCTGAAGGCCACTATCAGAGCAACCTGGGCTCTTATAACACCTGAGCAGTGCCACAGACTGATCGACTCCATGCCACGCTGCATTGCTGCAGTAATTCAGGCAAAAGGAGCCCCAACTAAGTATTGAGTGCTGTACATGCTCATACTTTTCATGTTCATACTTTTCAGTTGGCCAAGATTTCTAAAAATCCTTTCTTTGTATTGGTCTTAAGTAGTATTCTAATTTTCTGAGATACTGAATTTGGGATTTTCCTTAGTTGTCAGTTATAATCATCAAAATTAAAAGAAATAAACATTTGAAATATATCAGTCTGTGTGTAATGAATGAATATAATATACAAGTTTCACTTTTTGAATGGAATTAGTGAAATAAATCAACTTTTTGATGATATTCTAATTATATGACCAGCACCTGTAGGTTGATTTATTTTGTCCCACCCACCCAAACTGTGGGACAGCATGCTTTTGGGTGATTGGGACAGTGCTTGAAGGCTTTGCTAATTAAGAAAATGATTAACCTTGCAACAGAGAACCATTGTATATGCTCTGTCTAAATCAGTCTTTATTTGTGCAAGCCCAAATCAACCACACAAATATTCATTAACTAATTAGATTTAGCTAAATTTTCAGATTCTGAAAATAGAAACATTAAACTTTTTTTTTTTTACTAATTTTGTTGCAGTAATAAACCATATTCATGTTTCCGGTAAAGGTTTGTTCTTGTTTACCTAATTTTTAAATGTTTTCATTGATTTTGGCCTTCTTTTTCCTCAATTACATGTGTTGTACTGTATGAATTGTGGATAGAATTATAAACATTGATAAATAAAGTTGAACAGAAATAAACATGACTAAATAATGAACAGAAAAGGAAATATCGCATATAAAATTTAATCAAAGTATGAACTAACTACTGCAATACAGTTGTAACGAAGGGGATGGGACAATGGAGTGGTAGATCCACGTGCAGGCTTTATTTAAAAGAGCGTAGTCGTACAGGCAATAGGTCAAACACCAGCAAACAGAAACAGGGAGGCAAGGCAAAAGAGTAATCCAATTCACAGGCAAAGGTCAAGGCAGGCAGCAAACGATCATCAACAAGGAAACAGTCCAGGGTCAAAACACAGGCAAGGCAAGGCAAGGCAAGGAACACGGAGACAAGGTCAAACAAAGGGTAAACAATACTCAGCAATGAGTGTGTGTGTGAGTGCAGCTTATAAAGGGTCACTGATGGGAAACAGGTGTGATGCATGATTGGTTCCTAGGTGAGGGCTTGTGGGAAATGTAGTCCAGAGTGATGTATAACTGTGTGTGCAATGAAATGGTGAACCGGCGACCTCTGGTGGGGAGTAGCAGGAACCAGCAGGCGCCGGATACGTAACAGAGCCCCCCCCCCGGAAGGCTCTGGAAGGTCTGACGAGACGAGATGTGGTTCTGGAAGATCTGGCGAGACGAGACGTGGCTCTGGAAGATCTGATGAGACGTGACATGGCTCTGGAAGATCTGACAAGACAAGACGTGGCTCTGGAAGATCTGACGAGGCGAGGCTCTGGAGCTGATTCATGGGCTGGGGCCGATGTGTGCGCAGCCCGCACACACCAAATGGCTGTGGCCATAATGGTCAGCGCTGCAGTCTCTGAGGGCTCAGGCGTGGCGGCCATCTTGGCTGATGGTTCAGACGTGGCGGCCATCTCGGCTGAGGGCTCAGGCGTGGCGGCCATCTCGGCTGAGGGCTCAGGCGTGGCGGCCATCTTGGCTGAGGGCTCAGGCGTGGCGGCCATCTCGGCTGAGGGCTCAGGAGGAGCGGCCATCTTGTCCGTAGACACTGGCGGAACGGCCATCTTGTCCGTAGACACTGGCGGAGCGGCCATCTTGTCCGTAGACACTGGCAGACTTGAGTGCGTAGCAACCGGCGGGCTTGAGTGCGAAGCGGCCGGTGGAGGCTTCGGAATGCCAGCTGCTCGTGCTGAAGTCAGTGGTGGATCGTCCACACTGGACAACAATCCTCTCCGCTTTCGGATGGATCCAGAGACTTGACGTGGCTCTGGAAGATCAGCGGAGACGTGACGTGACTCTGGGCGATCAGCGGAGACGTGACGTGACTCTGGGCGATCAGCGGAGACGTGACGTGACTCTGGGCGATCAGCGGAGACGTGACCTGACCCTGGACAATCAGTGGAGACGTGACGTGACTCTGGAAGATCCACTGTGACTTGACTTGGCTCAGGAAGATCAACTGTGACTTGACTTGGCTCAGGAAGATCAACGGTGATTTGACTTGGCTCAGGAAGATCAACTGCGACTTGATTTGGCTCATGAAGATCAGCTGTGACTTGATTTGGTGTTGTGGTGGCCGCCATTTTGTGAGTGGGTTCTAGTGCAGCCACCATTAAAGGCACTGGAGTTATGTTGCATTCCTCCGCGACCCCCACAGTAAAAAGAGAGCCAGTTAGCATTAGAGGAAAGTCCAAAAATTCAACAAGTGACCCTCGAGGACCATACATGATTAAATAATCTTGCAGTGGTGTGTTTAATCCATGACAGAAGAAATCAATGAGAGCAAAGTCAGGCAAGTCAGATAAATGTGCAATGTCCAGAAACTTTTGGATGTGGTCCTCGAGGGTACAATTACCTTGACGTAGACGGACAAGATGTATTGCTGGATCCATGTTGTGGCTGGAAACGCTCATAAAAGCCGCTGGATCTTGGTGGCTGGGTATTCTGTAACGAAGGGGATGGGACAATGGAGTGGTAGATCCACGTGCAGGCTTTATTTAAAAGTCAAGTCAAGTCACCTTTATTTATATAGCGCTTTTTACAATGTAGATTGTGTCAAAGCAGCTTTACATTGATAACTGGTACATTATTTGGGGAGCTAAACCATTTAGTGCTTTGTAAGTAATTAGCAAGATTTTCTCTTAAAGAATAGTGTCAATGCAGGCAGATCAAAGCACTGTTGAATATCAAATGTCAAGTCAAATGTCAAGTGTCCCCAACTAAGCAAGCCAAAGGCGACAGCGGCAAGGAACCCAAACTCCATCAGGTGACATCAGGTGGCAGACAAGTGGCAAATAGGTGTTTAAATGGAGAAAAAAAACCTTGGGAGAAACCAGGCTTAGTCGGGGGGCCAGTTCTCCTCTGGCCAACAGTGCTTTGTTACGATTCAGGTGGATGATCTAGTTGACTCAATCTCTGCTGATACTTCAGGGCTGCGTTGTGGTCGTATCAAGGCGCAGGTCCTTGGTCTCACCTGGATACGGCCCGGATCCGGTTGACTACGGTGAACCTCGGGATAACCAGAAAGACTAATATTAGCGTAGATGCCATTCTTCTTCTGATGTAACGAGAACATCAGGTGTTATAGGAAGTGTTCCCGGTTCCGGCTGACCTAATTTATGCAGCCTAATAATCCTTTAACGGATTTGAAAATATAAATTGGTAATGTGTTATGTGTATGCCAGGTTAAAGAAATGCGTTTTTAGTCTAGATTTAAACTGACAGAGTGTGTCTGCTTCCCGAACAATGCTAGGAAGATTGTTCCAGAGTTTAGGTGCCAAATAGGAGAAGGATCTACCGCCTGCGGTTGATTTTGATATTCTAGGTATTATCAGCTGGCCTGAATTCTGAGATCGCAATAGACGTGAAGGACTATAATGAATTAGGAGCTCGCTCAGGTACTGGGGAGCTAAACCATTTAGTGCTTTGTAAGTAATTAGCAAGATTTTAAAATCTATACGATGTTTAACAGGAAGCCAATGCAGTGTTGACAGAACCGGGCTAATATGGTCATACTTCCCAGTTCTAGTAAGAACTCTAGCTGCTGCATTTTGTACGAGCTGTAGTTTATTTATCAGGCGAGCAGAACAACCACCCAGTAAAGCGTTACAGTAATCTAGCCTTGAGGTCATGAACGCATGAACTAACTGTTCTGCATTTTTCATTGAGAGCATATGTCGTAGTTTAGATATATTTTTAAGATGGAAGAATGCGGTTTTACAGATGCTAGTAACATGGCCTTCAAATGAAAGATTGGTATCAAAGAGCACACCCAGGTTCCTAACTGATGACGAAGACTTAACAGAGCAGCCATCAAGTGTTAGACAGTATTCTAGGTTGTTACGTGAAGAAGTTTTTGGTCCAAAAATTAGAATCTCTGTTTTTTCTGAATTTAGTAGTAGGAAATTACTGGTCTTCCAATTTTTTATATCAGCTATGCATTCCGTTAATTTTGTGAATTGATAAGTTTCGTCAGGGCGCGAAGAAATATAGAGCTGAGTATCATCAGCGTAACAGTGAAAACTAACGCCATGCTTCCTAATGATATCTCCCAAGGGTAGCATGTACAGAGTGAACAGCAACGGTCCTAGTACTGAGCCTTGCGGTACTCCATATTGAACTTGTGATCGATATGACATCTCTTCGTTTACTACTACAAACTGATAACGGTCAGATAAGTATGATTTGAACCATGCCAATGCAATTCCACTAATGCCAACATAATTTTCGAGTCTATTTCAAAGAATATTGTGATCAATAGTGTCAAATGCAGCACTAAGATCCAGTAACACTAATAGAGAGATACAACCACGATCTGATGATAAGAGCAAATCATTAGTAACTCTAATGAGAGCAGTCTCAGTACTATGGTACGGTCTAAATCCTGACTGGAAATCCTCACAGATACTATTTATTTCTAAAAAGGAACATAGTTGTGATGATACTGCCTTTTCTAGTATTTTTGACAGAAAAGTGAGATTTGAGATCGGCCTGTAATTGACTAATCCTCTAGGATCAAGTTGTGGTTTTTTAATAAGAGGTTTAATAATAGCCAGCTTAAAAGTTTTTGGTACGTGTCCTAGTGATAAAGATGAATTGATGATATTAAGAAGAGGATCTATAACCTCTGGAAGCATTTCTTTCAATAGCTTAGTCAGTATAGGGTCTAACATACATGTTGTTGATTTTGATGATTTAACAAGTTTAGACAATTCTTCCTCTCCTAAAGCAGTAAATGAATTGAATTTTTCCTTAGGGACACTACAATGCACTATCTGACGCGATACTGTAGTAGATGGTTGCATGGTTATAATTTTTTCTCTAATATTATCAATCTTGCAAGTAAAGAAGTTCATAAAGTCATTACTGCTGTGCTCTTTGGAAACATCAGAAGTTGAAGCTTTATTTCTTGTTAATTTAGCCACTGTATCAAATAAATACCTAGGGTTGTGTTTATTTTCTTCTAAAGGTTTTGAAAAATAGGCAGATCTAGCAGATTTTAGGGCCTTTCTGTACTCAATCATTCTCTCTCTCCACGAAATGCGAAATACTTCTAGTTTTGTTTTCTTCCAGCTGCGCTCCATTTTCCTGGCTGCTAACTTTAGGGCCCAAGTGTGCTCATTGTACCATGGCATTGGATTAATTTCCTTAATCTTTTTTAAGCGCAAAGGAGCAACTGAGTCTAATGTGCTGGAAAAGACAGAGGCAATAGTTTCTGTTGCAACATCGAGGTCTTCTAAGCTTTCTGGTATGCTAAGGCGATGAAACTGATCAGGAAGATTATTTATAAAGCAATCTTTAGTGGTAGAAGTGATGGTTCTACCATATTTATGGCATGGAGGCAGTTTAGCCGCCTTGACTAAATGTAGTATACACGAGACTAGATAATGATCTGAGATGTCATCGCTCTGCTGCAGAATTTCAACAGCATCAATATCGATTCCATGTGACAATATTAGATCTAAAGTATGATTACGACAATGAGTGGGTCCTGACACGTGTTGTCTAACACCAATAGAGTTTAGAATATCTGCAAATGCCAATCCTAATGCGTCTTTTTTATTATCTACATGGATATTAAAATCACCGACAACAAGGACTTTATCTGCAGCTAGTACTAACTCCGATAGAAAGTCAGCAAATTCTTTGATAAAGTCTGTATGGTGTCCTGGTGGCCTGTATACAGTAGCCAGCACAAATGTCAACTTACATAATGTTACGTAAAGTACCATCACTTCGAAGGAATTATATTTGAAAGACTTCTGACTAATACTGTAAGTATTACTATAGATTACAGCAACACCACCCCCTTTGCCTTTCTGACGGGCATTGTGTCGATAATCATAACCTTGAGGACTAGACTCATTTAAAGTAATGTAATCATCCGTTTTTAGCCAAGTTTCTGTCAAACACAGCACATCTAGATTATTATCTTTGATAATATCATTAACAATAAGTGATTTTGAAGAAAGGGATCTAATATTTAACAACCCGAGTTTTATCATTTGTTTAGCATTATTATCTCTATTTTTTATTTGTTGAACATCAATTAAATTTTTACCATTAAATGGGTTTGGAAGTTTTTTGTTTTTACTAATTCGGGGTACAGACACACTCTCTATTTGAAAATATCTAGGTGTAAGAGTTTCTATGTGTTGGGAGTTATCTGAATTATCTGACTTCTGTAACGTGAGGCAGCTAGCAGACGGTCGGTTTAGCCAGTCTGTCTGCTTCCTGACTTGGGCCCCAGTTTGTCATGTTTCAGCTCTAAGACTATGTGCCATATTACTAGAGAGAAGAGCAGCACCATCCCGGGAGGGATGAATACCATCTCTTTTCAACAGGTCAGGTCTGCCCCAAAAACTTTTCCAATTGTCTATGAAACCTATATTATTTTGCGGACACCACTTAGACAGCCAGCCACTGAGTGATGATAATCTGCTAACTATCTCATCACTCCGACGAACAGGAAGGGGGCCAGAGCAAATTACTTCTCCTGACATTGTACTTGCGAGTTCACACACCTCTTTAATGTTAATTTTAGTGATCTCCGACTGGTGAAGTCGAACATCATTAGTGCCGACGTGAATAATAATGATAATGAGTATTTACGATTAGCATTAGCCAGCATTTTTAAATTTGCTTTGATGTCAGGTGCTCTGGCTCCCGGCAAACATGTGACTATGGTGGCTGGTGTCTCTATTTTCACGTTCCGTGTAATAGAATCGCCAATAACTAGGGCACTTTCAACAGGATTCTCAGTGGGTGCGTCACTGAGTGGGGAGAACCTGTTTGATGTTCTTATTGGAACGGAAGAGTGGTGTTTTCCGCGGCTAGGCCGCCTCACCGTTACCCAAGTGCCCTGCTGCGCGGGCTCTACAGCCGGAACCGAACAATGTACAGAGTTCACTAAGCTAGTCGCATCCAAAACAGTATCTGAAGCCCTTGCATTCTTACTATCCTCGATTAAAGTTTGGATGCGTGTCTCTAATTCTGAGATTCTCTCTGTCAGCCTGACTATTTCCCTACATTTATGACATGTAAATCCCTCGTCGCTGACAGAGAGAGCTATGGTGAACATGTGGCAAATGGAACAGGTAGCAATGCTGGGAGAGGATGACATGACTCACCGTGTTTGTAGACTGATCCGACTTACCACAGCTGTTTGAAGAACGCGTTGAAAAAGGAGCGCGCGAGAGACTGTTAACAAGTTAACAAGCTAGCGCTGCAAATGCAAACGCGTTGTAACAGCGATTTAGATTCAAAGATTACAAGCTAGCGACGTCAGATTAGTGTGGTAGGCAATATTACATATAAGGTAATAAAAAAAATAATAAAGTAAAATAAGCAACAATGAATAAAAGTAAGAGATTCAAAACAAAGCTATACGGAGTTACAGACGCAAACCAATCTGAGCAGCGAGGCAGACAGGAGCAGACAGAAAAAGAGCGTAGTCGTACAGGCAATAGGTCAAACACCAGCAAACAGAAACAGGGAGGCAAGGCAAAAGAGTAATCCAATTCACAGGCAAAGGTCAAGGCAGGCAGCAAATGATCATCAACAAGGAAACAGTCCAGGGTCGGGTCGGGTCGCAAGGCAAGGCAAGGCAAGGCAAGGCACACAGAGACAAGGTCAAACAAAGGCTAAACAATACTAAAACTGCCCTAATCACCCTTAATTCACCCTATTCATGGGTATTGATTCCAGTGGTGGCTGCATTGTTTCTGATTCATGTGATCCAAACATTTCCAATAACTACATAGCGTTGTAAAGTCCAAAAGTCAAAATGTATTGAAAATAGAAACATGTAATCATTACCAAAATTCACAACATGTTTTTATCTACCGAAACATTCTGCTTCAATACATATTTGTTGGCATTTAGATTTTCAAAAACAAAATTTTCACTGCGGTGAAAAAAACTGCTCTCCTGCTTGCCAGACACAAAGCAAGGCATGCTTCGGGGCGGTCTAGTAGCTCTTTTATATATTACAAAAAGAGTGTATTATGTAGGCCTAAAATATGACAACAGACATTCAAAGATTAATTCTAAAATCTCAATAGAAGCTTCAAATGTAAATATGACATGACAAAAATAACATTTGGTACAGTCTATAGTATGAATGGACAGAATGACCACTGTGGCCATTCTAGTAGTTACAGAATTCTAGTAGTTCTAGTGTTAAAGTGGCAAGTTCTGTAAATTTCCAAACATCTTTCAGAATTGAAGTTCAAGAATTCTGTGGTGGATGACCATGTTTGTTTTCAGTGGAATAAGTAGTGTTAAACAATACCAATGACAATGGAAGAGGCCTGCAGATGTTGAGAAGAACCATGGATTCAACATTCCTAATGATTTTTCCCTCCATAATGCATGATAAGAATATTCTGTGATGTAGATGAAATTCTCTGGGCAGATGTAAATTCGTGATCAAAAGTTCAGTGATTGCAGTACTGTACAACAGTAAACATTTGCTGGATGTTTGTGTAGGCTATGTAATTTTTTGGAGTAGGGGGCAAAGCTTATATAACAAAACCCCTCATTGAAAAACTTTACGATAAACATGTACTTTCATTAGTATATTTGTGTGTCTATAATAGCTGAATATGTTATAAAATCAATAGTGAACACACCTGTAGTTATGATGATATTACTTTTTAATAAATGCATTACTAGAATAAACTGCAGTGCTTCATTATGCAGTGAATAATGAGCTGCTTCATCCACATAAGAGTGTGTTTAGTGTGCTGTTAATTGTTTTGAGAGCAACTATATTCATTTGAAGAAATGTGTCAAATTGATTGAGAAAAACTAAATAGCAGTGCCCCCCCCCCCCCCCCCCCTTAATTAATTATTATATGTAGGCCTAGTTGTAGCCTACTTATGCTCACTGTTCATTTTTAAAGATATTGTTCAAAATTTATCCTAGTCTGCTTGTGCAAGAACGCCACACCAGCAGGTGGTGGTAAAGTTCCATGGTTTCTATTTTTTCCCCCCATGTTTTTTTCCACAAAATTGTGTTAATTTGTGAGTTACCCAGTAAACACAGACTGTTCCTATGTTCCCATATGATTCCCATTTGGTTATTTTTTGGGGAACCAAATAAGAACGTTTTTGTAACCTAAAGAGAGCGTTCCCAGAACGTTCCCTACAGGTTATTTTTGGGGTTTATTTTTATAACATAAAGAGAACATTCCCAGAACGTTTCGTGCAGATTATTTTTGGTTATGAGTGCATAAAGAATACAATGTATGCGATTTGAGATTAAAATGCATTGACAAAGTTCAAATGTAACCGTTCACAGCAGCCAAAAATAAATCAAATTTGATGTGGTAATAATGAGACGGAAGAGAGCAAATGCTGTGAGCAGCTCTGCTCTGAAGCTCTCACTTAAAAGAAATTATCAAACCTCATTAAAGGAATGGTCAGACTGGGTTTTAATTCTGATTGGGAAGTTAAACAACAACCTGACTGGCTACAAAGAAAGAAAGAGCCTGAAAGATACAAATTTATAACAAATGTGATAAAGTGACAGAAATGTCTGGTGTGAATGTGGGTTTCTAACGAAAATAATGTTTTTGTATGAGAAAGAACAAGAGATAAAAATAAGGTCATAAGATTGAAGTTTTAAGAAATTCCTTTTGAAGAAAATATCTATAATAATATTTTTTTATATTGAATGGACAAATGCAGATTATTGCATACAGACAATGAATCTAAAATATGTGAGTTACAAAAATATATTCAAAAGTATAAAGGATGAAAATAGGGATGATTGGATGTTCTGAAAGAATATTTCACTTTATGAAAAAAAATATTTGAACAGTCTCTAGTATGTTTTCTATGTGATGAGCACATCACTACTGTAGCGTAAATAACTAAAATGATGTATCTCTAAATGTTTGGTTTTTGATGGTCAAAGTGACAGAGAGTTTAAATGGCAAAAATGAGACTGCCAGTGTAACAGAGACTCAACCTGATTGGAAATTCGTAATTTCTAAATCCCTTGATATGTGGGTAAAAGACAAATATTGTTACGAGTGTCACCCATGAAGTTCCCTCCATCGGCCACCGGAGGTCACCCTCCCCTGAGTTCTGAATCTCGGACTCCATTTCCCACAATCCTCATACCTGGCCTGATTGCGCATCACCTGGTAGCCATTTCACAGACTATTTATAGTGCTGCGAGTGAACAGTTCAGTGCTAAGTATTGTATTGCCACAGCCTGCAATTCTGAGCGGGTTTTTCCCTTGTTTGTCTGATCTGTTGCTGACCTTGTTTGGATTACTGTTCTTCAACTCTCGCCACCTGCCCTTGACCCTGTGCTTTGTATTTTGGATTACTGTTTCTGTCTGCTGCCTGCCTCGGCTCCTGTATGTTATGACCACGCTTACGTCTCTGCCTACGTTATTGTTGTTGTTTTCCTGGCTGTACTGACCCACGCCTGTCTGTATTCTGATTCTGCTGTTATTTAAATAAACCGCACATGGATCTCAATCCGGGCGCTTCTGGCTCTTCGTCACAGAATACTTCACCAACAATGGATCCATCATGCAATTGTTGACTGAGGTGTCGGCTTAGGCAAATTTGCTAGCCATGCATCAACAACAGCAAGCGTGGCTAACAACGCTAACGGAGGAGCTTGTAAAGACGCTGCAGGATCTTCGTCTGCCCGCATTGGATCCTCCGCCACCAATTTCATCTCCAAGCCAGGTACAAAATCTCATGTCTCAGAGTAATGTCACTGCTAACCCCCGTCTCGTGTTTCCTGAAAAAAAATTTGATGGCACCCCAGCTAGATGTAAAGGATTTCTAATGCATTGTTCCATGCTTGTTGCTCAACAGCCCATGTTATGTCTCACGGATGACAGTAACATCTCTGTAGTATGTTTGTTGTTGACTGGAAAAGCCCAAGATTGGGCAACAGCTGTTTGGTCTAACCAGGGCCCGAATCTCACGTCCTTTATTGCATTCATACAGCGGTTACGTGAAGTATTCGAACATCCTGAGGGAGGAAAGAGTGCTGGGGATCAGTTACTCTCTCTGAGACAAGGAAGAAACACAGCCATTGAGTACGCATTAGAATTTTGTAGTCTTGCCGCTCAGACGGTGTGAGTCGATGACACGCTAAAGCTATTGTTTCGCAAGGGCTTAAACATTGAGGTACAATCCGAGCTAGCCTGTCATGATGAAGGGAGAACATTGGACCAATTCATCGATCTAGCCATCAGAATCGACAATCTCATTCGTGTGAGAAAACCCATCAGATCTGCTCAGTCAGTCAACCAAGTAACTCAACATTATGATGATTCTGAACCCATGCAAGTTGGGAGAACACATTTAACACCCGAGGAACAAGAACGTAGAATCAGAGAACACCTATGTCTGTACTGCGGCCAAACAGGACACCTGAGAGCAAGCTGTCCAACCCGACCTCCACAACAAGGCACTCCTAGGGTGAGTACATCCCTCCTACCCAACTATTCCTCCTCTTGTATTGAAGTACCAGTTAAGATAACCTTCTCGACGAGCACTATTGTAACTAAAGCCCTACTTGACTCTGGTGCTGCTGGAAATTTTATTGATAAATTTAGTACGACAATTTAACATACCTCTAATTCCCTGTAAATCTCCCTTGGCAGTGACAGCGCTAGATGGGCGCCCCCTGGGGACCGGACATATCCTAAGTTCAACCACCAACATAACCTTGCAAGTTGGAATCCTTCACTCAGAAACCATACGCCTTTTCACCATTCACTCCCCACATAATTCAGTTGTCCTTGGACTAACCTGGCTGCAAAGACACAATCCTCTGATATCCTGGCAGGAGAAACAAATTATTCGCTGGGGCACCTCTTGTCTTTCAACATGTCTAAGACCCGTGCTACCCTTGTCTGTTGGAACTGCCTCCGTCAAAGCAGAGTCAAGCTCAGCCCCAAATCTACCACTTGAATACACCGACCTCATCGAAGCCTTCAGCAAATCCAAAGCCACACAGTTACCCCCTCATCAAACCTATGACTGCGCCATCAAACTTTTACCCAATACAACCCCTCCACGAGGGAGGGTTTATCCATTATCTAAAACCAGAAGCCAAAGCTGTGGAAACATACATCAAGGAGGAGCTGGCCAAGGGCTTTATCAGACCATCCACCTCTCCAGCCTCGACAGGCTTCTTTTTTTGTGGGAAAGAAAGATGGTGCCTTATGTCCCTGCATTGACTATCGTGCTCTCAATGATATAACTGTAAAATTCAAATATCCACTACCCTTAGTTCCTGCAACACTCGAACAACTGAGGACAGCTAAGATTTACACCAAACTTGACCTCCGCTGTGCGTACAACCTCATCCGCATCCGTGAAGGAGATGAATGGAAAACTGCCTTCTCCACCACTAGTGGGCACTACGAATATCTTGTTATGCCTTTTGGGCTGGCCAATAGTCCCTCCGTGTTCTAGTCCTTTATCAATGATGTGTTCAGAGACATGTTGAATCGATATGTGGTTGTTTACATATATGATGATATTTTGATTTACTCAGACTCCTTGGAAGAACACGTTAACCATGTGAGAGCGGTCCTGAGTCGTCTAATTAAGCATCAACTGTATGCCAAGGCTGAGAAATGTGAATTCCACCAGACATCCATCTCCTTCCTCGGTTACATCATCAGCTCTGAAGGAGTGGCCATGGACGACAGTAAGGTGCGTGCTGTACTCAGTTGGCCTCAACCTACCACGGTGAAAGAACTGCAACGATTCTTAGGATTCGCAAACTTTTATAGAAGATTCATCAGGAACTTCAGTTCTAATGTTCTATCACCTCCATGATAAAAAAAGGTCCATCCAAACTACACTGTTCTGATTCCGCTATTCAATCCTTCAATGACCTGAAGCATCACTTCACTTCTGCTCCCATCTTACATCATCCTGACCCCAATACCCCATTCATGGTTGAAGTAGATGCCTCAGACACTGGAATTGGAGCTGTTCTCTCCCAGCGCCAAGGTATCCCTCCGAAGTTATACCCCTGTGCTTTTTATTTTCGCAAACTCTCTCCCTCCGAACAGAACTATGATGAGGGCAACTGGGAACTTGCCCTGGCCATGAAGGCTGCCTTTGATGAGTGGTGTCACTGGCTCGAGGGTGCAAGACATTCATTTCTGGTGTTAACTGATCACCTGAAACCTGAAATACCTGCACTCAGCCAAAAGATTAGGTCCCAGGCAGGCCAGGTGGGCATTATTTTTTACTCGGTTTGACTTTACCATTTCCTACTGGCCAGGCTCTAAGAACATTAAGGCTGACTCATTATCTCAACAGCATGACCGTAACCCTCAGAATCTCTCACCAGAACCAATCATTCCCACTTCTCTAATCTTAGCCCCAATTCAGTGGGACATTATGACTGAGATGACTGAGATCAATCAGGCCCATTCACAACACCCACCCCCTCCAGAGTGCCCTCCTAACTTGACGTATGTACCGCCAGGCCTTCATGAAAGGGTCATTCACTGCGTCCACTCTGCCCTAAGCTCTGGTCACCCTGGCATTACTGCTACAGTACAATTACTACGTAACCACTGTTGGAAATCTCAGAAGCGAAGACCAGGAGACTTGGATGTATCATCAGCAGGATTCTTTATTGAGAACACGTGCTGTCGGTAGCTGCAGTCATCAAGTCTAACTAAGGCAGTGTACATTGTAGTTTATATACATTTTAGGGGGCAGTGCTTAGGGATAGAGACAAAGCACCTGGGAGACAACCTTAAAGCATGCAAATTAAGTATTCAGGTATAGGAACCCACCCCAGACTCTAGAGTGTCGCAAGTTCTAATCCAATCAGCATAACTATTCAAAGAATGGGAGAGGGGCTCCAAGAGCCATTACTGACAAAAGGTGAGAATCTCAGTAATCTGACTCATTAGACATACAATAAAGAGAACAGGTACTGGCAGAAAACTCTTGCTGGAAACTTTGCTAAACAGAATCATTCATCTGATGTCATCATCTTTACCTTAAAATGCTAAATACAATGTACTTCACCTTAGTATTTCATGTGATGTTATGTCAGGACGTAGGATCAGCAGATCTTAAACAGATTCTTAAATTTGTAATCCCACACCACTTTTGGTGGGAGTCATTGCAATCTGATACTATTACTTATGTAAATAACTGTCATGTCTGTGCCACTACCAAAACCTCCAGGCAACCTCTGGCTGGCCTGTTACAACCTTTACCCATCCCCCGCCGACCACGGTCTCACATTGTCCTTGACTTTGTAACTGATCTCCCAGTCTCTCAAGGCAACACCACTATTTTAACAGTTATTGATCGTTTCTCCAAGGCGGTGTCGCCTTATGGCCGGGACACACCAACTCGACATCAAAGAACTAGCAGCGACGAAAGCGGTGTTGTCGCCTCATGTCGGCTGCGTCGGGGAAAAAATATGTGCTTGAACACACCGAAAGAACTTCAGCCGACTGTCAACTAGCATGCGCGTTCTGCGCCTGCGTATGAAGGAGATAACTGTCTATTTAAGCAGATATATTTGTATATACTCATCATTCAAAAAGGGAAAGCGAAACTAAGACTGCATGTATACTCCCTTCTAGTGTGTTTTAGGATTCCAACCTCCTTTGTTTCCATGGTCTGGGCAACCCTCTGATTTTCCAGCGGTTGATGACTGGATCCAGCGAAGTGAAGCTGTATGGGATCAGGCTCATGTCCATTTGCAGCACGCAGTAAACAAGCTAAAGAGGCAAGCAGATCGTCACCGTTGTCCTAACCCTAATTATGCTCCAGGACAGTGGGTCTGGCTCTCAACTCGTGATCTTCATCTCCGGCTACCCAGCAAAAAGCTCAATCCCAGGTATGTGGGTCCTTGTAAGATTCTAAGGCAAATAATTCCTGTATCCTTCCTTCTCCAACTGCCCACTAATTTTCACATCTCTCCCACTTTTCATGTTTCTCTCCTGAATCCTGCCGGTGGTCTGAGAGGAGAGGAGAGCAATGGCCAGAGACCCCCACCCATGATCGTGGATGGCAAGGAGGCGTATCAAGTGCGAGATCTACAAGACTCCAGACGTCGGGGTTGTTTGCTGCAATATCTGGTGGACTGGAAGGGGTATGGCCCAGAAGAAAGGTCCTGGGTCAATGCGGAGGACATCCTTGACCCCAATCTCATTGCAGAGTTTCATAGGACCCACCCGGAGAGAACTGCCTCGTTTTGGAACAATTTGATGCAGTTTATTTTATATCACAGTCTCTGTGATTTTTCTTGTGGAGAAATAGGCCTGCATTGTCTCTGTCTCTTTTGATCTGGAGATCAAAGACTCTTTATCTTCTTGTGGCTCCAGTTGCGTTGTCTTTTTGACCATTTGGTTTCTACAAATGGCTTAAAGTTTGCCACCTTTCTCCTCAGTCAGGAAGCATGTGTGGCCATAAAAGTACCTAGCAGGGGGTTGTTTTGTAGACGGACTGGGGCCAAAATTAGATTCTCTGAGCTTGGGTCCTGCAATGTTGATTTGGGCCTCTGGAATTATGTTTTGAAAGAATCATCTGAAAGATTCATTTGTCTGGTTCGTCCTCGATCCCTACATTAATGATTATTTTCTATATAGTAATGAATTTATTATTACATTCTGTCTAAGTTACAGTCTTAGGAGACTGTTGAAAAGACCATTTGCACAGTAGGAGAGAGATGCTGCTTGGGTGGAGGCAAGGATGGTACTATATCTGTCTGTTATCGCCCTGTTAAAGCTTAAACAAAACCAAGCAATGATTAGAACTAAAACAACCCAGCTGACTTTTCTAAAAACGAAATATAATGAACAGACATGCTTTGAGACTGGAATAGAGACCATATAACAACTAAGTAAAACCTACAGGAAAAATGTGGTTTAAATATGTTTTTAGATTTAACACCAAAAGCAAACCTTGAAAATGAGCGGTTCATATTCATGTGTCTAGTATGAGTGTGTGACTTTAACTTTATGTTTTGTATGTGTTCGGGGAAATATTCTGTCCCCACTGTGTGCATATGTCATTAACCTCTGGAATGAGTGTTTTATCATTACAGATGGGTTAAGTGAAATGGAAAAACTTTACAGAAGCCGATACTTTTGATTGAATCTGATGAAAAGACTATACAGAACATGGGACGAGCATTAAGTGGACTGGTTTTCCAGCTCTGTCTGCTAATGGTAATTATGATTACTTTTGTCATTTATGATGTTGATCTGAATTACTCTCTGGATTAGTATGTTTAAGAGTATTTATATAAATTGGAATTGTGAAACTGAAGATTGCCTTCCATGGGTTAAAACCCCTTGTCTAAATTCAACTGAGGGTCTAAATTTAAACTGTCAGCTATGGGTGATCAGAATGATAAATGTAATTGTTGTAAGATTTGATATGGCAGAGACAAAGTGACACATTGTCTTAGTCACTATTAAATTATCCAGAGAACCCCCTCACATTTATGAAAGGCCAGTGGGCAAACAAAAGAGAAGTGAATATAACTGATGAAAAGTTTTTTGTTTTTGTTTTTTTTAATCCATTAAATGGATGCATGACATTAAATGTCTAGAGAAACACAACTTATACAATAAGAGTTTAAGGAAAAAGCAGCTATAAGGCTGTCTGTGTAACCTAGGGGTCGAGATTTACAGTATCTCACAGAAGTGAGTACACCCCTCACATTTTTTTGTAAATATTTTATTATATCTTTTCATGTGACAACACTGAAGAAATGACACTTTGCTACAATGTAAAGTAGTGAGTGTACAGGTTGTATAACAGTGTAAATTTGCTGTCCCCTCAAAATAACTCAACACACAGCCATTAATGTCTAAACCTCTAGCCACAAATGTGAGTACACCCCCAAGTAAAAATGTCCAAATTGGGCCCAATTAGCCATTTTCTCTCCCCGGTGTCATGTGACTTGTTAGTGTTACAAGGTCTCAGGTGTGAATGGGGAGCAGGTGTGTTAAATTTGGTGTTATCGCTCTCACTCTCTCATACTGGTCACTGGAAGTTCAACATGGCACCTCTTGGCAAAGAACTCTCTGAGGATCTGAAAAAAAGAATTGTTGCTCTACATAAAGATGGCGTAGGATATAAGAAGATTGCCAAGACCCTGAAACTGAGCTGCAGCACGGTGGCCAAGACCATACAGCGGTTTAACAGGACAGGTTCCACTCAGAACAGGCCTCGCCATGGTCGACCAAAGAAGTTGAGTGCACGTGCTCAGCGTCATATCCAGAGGTTGTGTTTGGGAAATAGATGTATGAGTGCTGCCAGCATTGCTGCAGAGGTTGAAGGGGTGGGGGGTCAGCCTGTCAGTGCTCAGACCATACGCCGCACACTGCATCAAATTGGTCTGCATGGCTGTCATCCCAGAAGGAAGCCTCTTCTAAAGATGATGCACAAGAAAGCCCACAAACAGTTTGCTGAAGACAAGCAGACTAAGGAACCATGTCCTGTGGTCTGATGAGACAAAGAAAACTTATTTGGTTCAGATGGTGCCAAGCGTGTGTGGTGGCAACCAGGTGAGGAGTACAAAGACAAGTGTGTCTTGCCTATAGTCAAGCATGGTGGTGGGAGTGTCATGGTCTGGGGCTGCATGAGTGCTGCCGGGACTGGGGAGCTACAGTTCATTGAGGGAACCATGAATGCCAACATGTACTGTGACATACTGAAGCAGAGCATGATCCCCTCCCTTCGGAGACTGGGCTGCAGGGCAGTATTCCAACATGATAACAACCCCAAACACACCTCCAAGACGACCACTGCCTTGCTAAAGAATGTCTCCAGACCTAAACCCTATTGAGCATCTGTGGGGCATCCTCAAACGGAAGGTGGAGGAGCGCAAGGTCTCTGACATCCACCAGCTCCGTGATGTCGTCATGGAAGAGGACTCCAGTGGCAACCTGTGAAGCTCTGGTGAACTCCATGCCCAAGAGGGTTAAGGCAGTGCTGGAAAATAATGGTGGCCACACAAAATATTGACACTTTGGGCCCAATTTGGACATTTTCACTTAGGGGTGTACTCACTTTTGTGGCCAGCGGTTTAGACATTAATGGCTGTGTGTTGAGTTATTTTGAGGGGACAGCAAATTTACACTGTTATACAAGCTGTACACTCACTACTTTACATTGTAGCAAAGTGTAATTTCTTCAGTGTTGTCACATGAAAATATATAATAAAATATTTACAAAAATGTGAGGGGTGTACTCACTTCTGTGAGATACTGTAATATTATTTTGGTTTCTGCAAAACAGTAGAGATAAGCAGGACTGAGACAATACTGGTAATTTTTTGGATCTGCAGACTAACAATTTGATAGAGGAATACAGTCACAAGTTATAACAAAAAGTAAAGCAGTTGAAATTAAGCTTATGGAGAAAAAGATGTAAAACAGCTTTAAAGAAACTGATAATGCCTCATAGTACAAATTTGTAATTGTGATTTGGAAGATTATGAATATCTGTCAGGCCTTGTTAAAGTTTATGACAATTTTGGTGCAGTGGCAAGCCTAATGAGATTATAAGTATCACTGCCAAATGACAGAGTTTAAGATTTTGGTCATATAGCTGATGCCAAAGCAGTTCTAACGGACAAGACATTGAGAAGTCCTAATTGATTTTGAATGTGTGGGATTACAAATTTAAGAATCTGTTTAAGATCTGCTGATCCTACATCCTGACATAACATCACATGAAATACTAAGGTGAAGTACATTGTATTTAGCATTTTAAAGTAAAGATGATGACATCAGATGAATGATTCTGTTTAGCAAAGTTTCCAGCAAGAGTTTTCTGCCAGTTCCTGTTCTCTTTATTGTATATCTAATGTCACAGACACGCCAGGCTCCACCATCACCCAATCACAGCGCACTCCCTCACCAGAGTTCTGAGCACACGCACCTGTCATCTAGCAACACCCCAATCAGCCACAACATAAAAGACTCACACACACTTCAGTCAGCGTCCGGTCTCGTTTGCACATAGAACGTCTTCTATGCTTACCTCAACGACTCCAGTATACTTACTGTCTCTTCTCCAGCGTGCTCCTAGTTTCCTTCCGTGTTCCAGTCTTCGTGTGAGTTCCCCAGTGTCGTCTCATCTCTGCTACGATCTCCATTCCTCTGCCATCCACGATCTCCACTCCTACAACACAACGGACAGTATTACCACTCAGTTATCTTCCATTCAACCTGCTATATTGCCATTTACTCACCTGCATCACTACTTGTTCTTCTGGTTGTTCAATAAACATCACTTACCTGTTTACCGTTGTCTCCATCCCTTCTGTACTGTAACATCTAATGAGTCAAAAACTATACGATCATCAGAGGTCTAACGTACTAAAGTCTATGCATGAATACTGCTGGTCTGCTGTTTCTTTGTTTTCTTGTGTTGCAGGTATGTGTATATGCCATGACGTCTCATAAGCAGCACCTGGTGTAAAGCATCACCTCAGATATCCATGTACCTTTATGACGACAGAGTCATCTGAGCAACTTTGGAACAAACATGGAAATGCATTGGAAATGGACTCTACAGGGAACAGACTCCACAGCTCTTCAGGTGCCATGGACTTTTAGGACTTCCACGCTTATGCTACATGGTTTTCTGTGTCATCATGTAGTTTATACAACATATTACCACCCTGCGTTGTATATGTGTGTCAACAGTATACTCAAGTAAAAGAATGTGAATGTTGGACACGACATAGAATAAGCTGTATGTGCCTGTAACTGTTACAAGTTGCATGACTGGAAGATGGGACTTATGTTAACAAACATAGGTTATAGAATGGATTTAAGAAGGTTTAAATTTGTATTATGTGAGAGTTATTAGAACTCTCAAAGGGGGGACTGTGGGATTACGAATTTAAGAATCTGTTTAAGATCTGCTGATCCTACATCCTGACATAACATCACATGAAATACTAAAAATGATGGCGCGGTGAAGTACATTGTATTTAGCAATTTAACTCCTTCGGGTCGGCAGTCGCGCCGGCGATACCACCTCGCTTTTTTTCTTATCAGTGTGAAAGAGACTCAAAATACTCAGCTGAATTTGATCACACATACCAGTGTTATACATCATTCTAAAGTGTTAAGTGTGTACTTTTTTTTGTGTACACTCACAAAAAAAACAAAACGTTGTGCTTTTCGCAAAATAAAGTAAACGAACATGATGTGCGATCTGATGTCTCCTTCTCAGTGAGGTCAATTCTGAAATGCGTTTTAAAATGAACTGAAACTCAGCAAATACTTGCCACACAGACATGAGAGACATGTCTACATAATGCTTGGAATGTCTACTTTTAAATGAAGTCAAATCAAAAACAAATATTCTCAGTTTATATAATTCGTTTGAAACCAAGGAGAGGTTCCTTCTTTTCCTTCTCACTTCATTATCTGTAATGAGCTGAGACCGCCACACCCCCGCACCGTTCACATGGTAAATAGTTTAGGTGAACTGTCTGCATCGCACACGCCCCAATGCCACAATGCCACAGAAACATCAGATTCACTGAACGTTCGTCGCGTTTTGAGGATGGCGCGGTACTCCGGTAAAGAGGCCCTTCAGATGATTCTCGACATCGAGGAAGAATTCACATTTTCCTCGAAGGATGATGGAGATGACGAACGGTTGTATTTCGAACAGCGAATTGACCCTGAGGAGGATAAAAGTACGAGGTAAGTTGTTTAGTGTTTTAGAATTCTTTTTCTGATAATATAAAACTCGTATGAATTTTCACACTATATTGTGCCTATAGTGAATACAGATGTAAATGTTTGAAATGCACTAAATACGTGGGGTCTATATGGCCCATCAACAGATACTCGCGGCCTACGGCCAATCAATAGATATTTGTCCGTCCTATGGCCCATCGTCAGCAGATATATACATACATTGTTCGCCCATACCCACTAATTGCCCATCCGTTTACAAACCTGATTCCAAAAAAGTTGGGACACTGTACAAATTGTGAATAAAAAAGGAATGCAATGATGTGGAAGTTTCAAATTTCAATATTTTATTCAGAATACAACATAGATGACATATCAAATGTTTAAACTGAGAAAATGTATCATTTTAAGGGAAAAATAAGTTGATTTTAAATTTCATGGCATCAACACATCTCAAAAAAGTTGGGACAAGGCCATGTTTACCACTGTGTGGCATCCCCTCTTCTTTTTATAACAGTCTGCAAACGTCTGGGGACTGAGGAGACAAGTTGCTCAAGTTTAGGAATAGGAATGTTGTCCCATTCTTGTCTAATACAGGCTTCTAGTTGCTCAACTGTCTTAGGTCTTCTTTGTCGCATCTTCCTCTTTATGATGCGCCAAATGTTTTCTATGGGTGAAAGATCTGGACTGCAGGCTGGCCATTTCAGTACCCGGATCCTTCTTCTACGCAGCCATGATGTTGTAATTGATGCAGTATGTGGTCTGGCATTGTCATGTTGGAAAATGCAAGGTCTTCCCTGAAAGAGACGACGTCTGGATGGGAGCATATGTTGTTCTAGAACTTGGATATACCTTTCAGCATTGATGGTGCCTTTCCAGATGTGTAAGCTGCCCATGCCACACGCACTCATGCAACCCCATACCATCAGAGATGCAGGCTTCTGAACTGAGCGCTGATAACAACTTCGGTTGTCCTTGTCCTCTTTAGTCCGGATGACATGGCGTCCCAGTTTTCCAAAAAGAACTTCAAATTTTGATTCGTCTGACCACAGAACAGTTTTCCACTTTGCCACAGTCCATTTTAAATGAGCCTTGGCCCAGAGAAAACGCCTGCGCTTCTGGATCATGTTTAGATATGGCTTCTTTTTTGACCTATAGAGTTTTAGCCGGCAACGGCGAATGGCACGGTGGATTGTGTTCACCGACAATGTTTTCTGGAAGTATTCCTGAGCCCATGTTGTGATTTCCATTACAGTAGCATTCCTGTATGTGATGCAGTGCCATCTAAGGGCCTGAAGATCACAGGCATCCAGTATGGTTTTCCGGCCTTGACCCTTACGCACAGAGATTGTTCAAGATTCTCTGAATCTTTGGATGATATTATGCACTGTAGATGATGATAACTTCAAACTCTTTGCAATTTTTCTCTGAGAAACTCCTTTCTGATATTGCTCCACTATTTTTCGCCGCAGCATTGGGGGAATTGGTGATCCTCTGCCCATATTGACTTCTGAGAGAGACTGCCACTCTGAGAGGCTCTTTTTATACCCAATCATGTTGCCAATTGACCTAATAAGTTGCAAATTGGTCCTCCAGCTGTTCCTTATATGTACATTTAACTTTTCCAGCCTCTTATTGTTATCTGTCCCAACTTTTTTGGAATGTGTAGCTCTCATTAAATCCAAAATGAGCCAATATTTGGCATGACATTTCAAAATGTCTCACTTTCAACATTTGATATGTTATCTATATTCTATTGTGAATAAAATATAAGTTTATGAGATTTGTAAATTATTGCATTCCTTTTTTATTCACAATTTGTACAGTGTCCCAACTTTTTTGGAATCAGGTTTGTACTTTGGACTATGTATGCTAACAGTGTTTTATTTGTTTAGAAATGTGTCTGCATCATGCTCACTTTCACCAGCACCGCGCACAGGGGCACACAGGTGTCGTTCAGTTCTCAGTGCGATCGAGAATCATTCTGAGTAAGTGCACAGACGTAATATCTTATAGATGTAATAGTGTTTACATCGTCATAATACAAAAGTATATGTTCTTGTACGAAAACTGCTGTCTTTGTTATGCATGGCCATTATTGATTGATAATGATAATATTACAATTTCTTTGATTGTGTTATCTACATGAGTAAGTGCACAGTAATATTTTACAGATGTAACTGTAAACATCATCTTAATTCAAAATGTATATGTAAATGTATGGCATTACAGAAACTGTTGTCTTTGTTGTGCATGGTGATAATCTAAAACTCATGAGTTTTCAGACTATATTTCAGCTAGTTTTGGCTAGGTCTTGACAAAATTGCCTTACAATGTCACTTACAAATGTTTGTGTATATATGCTCAAGTGTAAATGCTTGTATTGTGATACTCTCTAAACATATTCATAATATATTTCACCCAGTTTTGGTTAGTTTATCATACATGTGGTCTACATCGTCATAATACAAAAGTATATGTTCTTGTATGACATAAAAGTAACTGCTGTCTTTGTTATGCATGGTCATAGTGATATGTTATCAGTGTTATCAGCATGCTCATGCTTTTTTTCTTTTTACACAGATATGACAATGAAAATTTCCAAACACCTGTTCCAAAGAGATCCCAAGAGATACAACAAACACATGGGGGACGTTGACCTGTCTGATCAGCTGATACAGTACTACACAACACAGCACAAAACCATGAATTGGTATAGAAAGATTTTTCTGCACTTCTTGGACATTGTGCAAAATGAAAGAGTTGGTGGAAGCAAAGAGCTACATGGTAACATGTCCCATAAAGAGTTTATGGAGCAACAGAAATTATTCTAATATGCTGATTTGATACTCAGTTATTACCAGTGTTGGAAACAGTTATAATGGTATATCACTGGAAGCAGGAATCTTTTTCTCCAGTGCAAAGAAACACCAAACACCTTGGAATGCCAGCTAAGTGATGTTCACTTATATCTTTGAACAGGATTTATTTCCAGGTAAAACTGTATACCCAAAATGTGCCCTCATTCTAAATGTGTTTCATTTATATTGTTAACTATATTCTGAATAAACTACCAGAAAAAAAAAAAAAAAACTACTTTGTACTTTGATTAATTTTCCCTCACATAGCCTTCTTACCTGAAAGAGCTCATTATGCAGGTCATTATGCGGGTCTTTGTCTTCTCAGGTGTGAATCACAGCATTATTCATACAAAATTTAAATCATTATATTGTTTTATATGAATGAGTAGGCAGGATAATTTTTACATCATTTTGAAGCAAAAACTCTAGCCTACAACCTCCAATACCCAGAAGTCTTGTGAACACGTATTTATTATTGGTTTTGTGGCCATTTTTCAGTGACTTAAGTTTTTTGTTTTTTCAATAACTACGCATAAACATTATTTCCTCAAAAATGCAAACACGTACATCCATTTTTCTCACATATTATTGGATCAGAGTTTGTGCTGAATACAGCAAAATTACTTGTTGGCCAATAGTATGTTATAAGTAGCTGAAATAAGCACAAATGTTAGGGCATGTCAAAACATCTCAAGGGCCCCAGAATCACTCAGACCCCTGGGGGTTAAGGTAAAGATGATGACATCAGATGAATGATTCTGTTTAGCAAAGTTTCCAACAAGAGTTTTCTGCCAGTTCCTGTTCTCTTTATTGTATGTCTAATGAGTCAGATTACTGAGATTCTCACCTTTTGTCTTTAATGGCTCTTGGAGCCCCTGTCCCATTTATTGAATAGTTATGCTGATTGGATTAGGACTTGCGACACTGTAGAGTCTGGGGCGGGTTCCTATACCTGGATACTTCATTTGCATGCTTTGTTTAAGGTTATCAGCCAGGTGCTTTGTCTCTATTTCTAAGCACGGCCCCCTAAAATGTATATAAACTACAATGTACACTGCCTTATTTAGACTTGATGACTGCAGCTACCAACAGCACGTGTTCTCAATAAAGAATCTGCTGAAGATACATCCAAGTCTCCTGGTCTTCGCTTCTGAGATTTCCAACAAATGCTGTACTTTTGACATGGTCTGAGTACTGTGAAATGTTGTGAAAATTGAGTTCTGTCAGGGAATGAAGAGACGGATGCAAAGGTAAATGCAGTGAGGTGAATTTATTATAAAGGCACTGTAGCAAACCAGCAGACGAAACCAGAGAGACAAAGATGCAGAGAGTCAAGGGTATCCAGGCAACGCCAAGTTCCGCAAACAATAGTCCAAGAACAAAATCCGAATTCGTCAGAGCAGGAATATCCAGACGATAGCAGGACTGAGGCACAACAGAGGGCAGGAACAAACTGCATGAACAAACACCAAACTTCTGACAACACAGAACAGAAAAGGCACAGGTTAAGTAGAGTTGCGCTGATAAGAATCAGGTGCTTCAAATGACTCAATCAGCGCTCATGCGCACAGAGAGAGAACAGAGAGAGACAGCGAGAGTGAGTCAGTGAACCTGAAAACCGTGACAGTACCCCTCCCCCTAAGAGTGCCTCCTGGCGCTCTCAGTGGAACTTACCTGTAGATTGTAATCATCTATAAGAGAGTGATCCAATATGTCCCTAGCAGGAACCCAACTTCTCTCCTCAGGACCGTAACCTTCCCAGTCCACCAGATACTGGAATCCGTGTCCCCACCGTCTTGAGTCCAGAATACGTTTAACCGAATATACTTGCTCCCCATCTACGAGGCGCGGCGGGGGGAGGAACCGGAACCGGCGGATTAATGGTTGAATGAAAAACGGGTTTCAATTTGGAAACACGAAATACGGAGTGAATCCTCCTGTACGCCAGAGGGAGTTTGAGGCGGACTGCCACTGGGTTAATGATCTTAGTGATAGTGAACAGGCCGATAATTTTAGGAGCCAATTTATTGCTGACAGAGCGGAGAGGAATATTTTCGGAAGAAAGCCACACCTTTTGACCCACGACGTAGACGGGAGGCTTTGATCAGTTGCGATCAGCCTGAGCCTTGGTGCGTGCTCCCACCCGGAGGGGAGTCCGTCGGGCTCTCTTTCAGGTGCGACGGCACCTCTGGACGAAGGCGTGAGCGGAGGGAACCACGACTTTGGATTCCAGACTAGGAAAAATTGGTGACTGGTACCCTAAACTACACTCAAAAGGTGAGAGAACCGTGGACGACACTGGCAGCGAGTTTTGTGCGTACTCAACCCATGAGATTTGTTGGCTCCAGGAGCAGGGATTCTGAAACACCAAACATCGTAACACTCACTCTAAATCCGTCTGGCCGTTGCTCTGAGGATGAAAACCAGAGGAAAGACTAACACTCGCCCCCAGTAACCGACAAAATTCTCTCCAAAATTTGGACATAGACGTGGTTTCCGACAGGGGACCCCAATTTAACGGGAGGCTATGAATGCGAAAGACGTCATCAACGACAGCAACCGCTGTCTCCTTGGCAGAGGGTAATTTAGGCAAGGGAATAAAATGGGCTGCCTTCGAGAACCGGTCCACTACAGTCAAAACGACCGTGTTGCCCTGGGATGGCGGTAGGGCGGTGACAAAATCTAGCGCAATGTGGGACCAGGGTCTCGAAGGAACTGACAGCGGTTGAAGAAGCCCCTCAGGAGGTCGACTGGAAGTCTTACAACTGGCACAAACAGAGCAGGCCAAAACAAAACTCCAAATGTCACGAGCCATAGATTGCCACCAGAATCACTGCTTGACCAAAAACATGGTTCGATTGACCCCTGGATGACAAGCGATGCTGGAACAATGACTCCATCTGATAACGTCGGACCGTAAATTCTCCGGCACAAACAAACTAACCGGTGGGCAACCGGACGGAGGCGTTACCCTTTGTAAGGCACTGCAAACCTTCGACTCGACCTCCCATGTAAGTGAAGAGATAATAAGTCTCTCAGATAAAATGCACTCGGGAGTGGATTGTCGCTCAGAATTATCAAAAATGCGAGACAAAGCATCAGGGTTGATGTTCTTGGAACCCGGACGGTAACAGATGGAAAAATTAAAACGACCGAAAAATAGAGCCCACCGAGCCTGCCTGGAGTTAAGTCTTTTGGCGGATTTGATCTACTCAAGGTTCTTATGATCGGTCCAGACGATAAAGGGTACCCCCGAACCCTCGAACCAATGGCACCACTCTTCCAGCGCTAACTTGACAGCCAACAACTCCTTGTTGCCAATGTCGTAATTGCGTTCGGTAGGTGTCAAACGATGGGAGAAAAATGCACAAGGATGCATTTTGTCATCCGTGGAAGAGCGCTGGAAAAGAACCGCGCATACCCCCACCTCTGAAGCGTCGACCTCCACCACAAACTGACGTGAGAAATCAGGGGCTACGAGGATGGGAGCCGAAACGAAGCGGCTCTTGAGGTTGGAGAACGCCGCCTCAGCGGCGTCGGACCAAGGCAGTCAGAGGAGTGACTAGTTGGCTGAAACTGTGAAGTTGATGCGGTAGATGAAGCGGTCGCTCCCGTTCTCAGGTGTTGTAGCTGAACCGTCAGATCCGACACTTGTGCTACCAGAGCCTGCACTGCACGACCTGTAGCTCTCGTTTCTTCTTCTTGTTGATCCATACGAGAACTGCTCCGAGACAGATAATCGTTTAATTCCGCTGCATTCGCTGCATCCATGATGGGGTCAGAAGTTTCTGTCAGGGAATGAAGAGACGGATGCAAAAGCAAATGCAGTGAGGTGAATTTATTAGAAAGGCACTGTAGCAAATCAGCAGACGAAATCAGAGAGACAAAGATGCAGAGAGTCAAGGGTATCCAGGCAACGCCAAGTGCCGCAAACAACAGTCCAAGAACAAGATCCGAATTCGTCAGAGCAGGAATATCCAGACGGTAGTAGGACTGAGGCACAACAGAGGGCAGGAACAGACTGCATGAACAAACACCAAACTTCTGACAACACAGAACAGAAAAGGCACAGGTTAAGTAGAGTCGCGCTGATAAGAATCAGGTGCTTCAAATGACTCAATCAGTGCTCATGCGCACAGAGAGAGAGAGAGAACAGAGAGTGACAGCGAGAGTGAGTCAGTTGCTCCTTTGCGCTTAAAAAAGATTAAGGAAATTAATCCAACGCCGTGGTACAGTGAGCACACTCGGGCCCTAAAGGTAGCAGCCAGAAAAATGGAGCGCAGCTGGAAGAAAACAAAACTAGACGTTTTTCACATTTCGTGGAGAGAGAGAGAATGATTGAGTACAGAAAGGCCTTAAAAACTGCTAGATCTGCCTATTTTTCAAAACTTTTAGAAGAAAATAAGCACAACCCTAGGTATTTATTTGATACAGTGGCTAAATTAACAAGAAATAAAGCTTCAACTTCTGATGTTTCCAAAGAGCACAGCAATAATGACTTCATGAACTTCTTTACTTTCAAGATTGACAATATTAGAGAGAAAATTATAACCATGCAACCGTCTACTACAGAATCGCGTCAGACAGTGCATTGTAGTGTTCCTGAGGAAAAATTTCATTTACTGCTTTAGGAGAGGAAGAATGGTCTAAACTTGTTAAATCATCAAAATCAACATGTATGTTAGACCCTATACCAACTAAGCTATTGAAAGAGATGCTTCCAGAGGTCATAGATCCCCTTCTTAATATCGTTAATTCGTCTTTATCACTAGGATACGTACCAAAAACTTTTAAGCTGGCTATTATTAAACCTCTTATTAAAAAACCACAACTTGATCCTAGAGAATTAGTCAATTACAGGCCGATCTCAAATCTCACTTTTCTGTCAAAAATACTAGAAAAGGCAGTATCATCACAACTATGTTCCTTTTTAGAAAGAAATAGTATCTGTGAGGATTTCCAGTCAGGATTTAGACTGTACCATAGTACTGAGACTGCTCTCATTAGAGTTACTAATGATTTGCTCTTATCATCAGATCGTGGTTGTATCTCTCTATTAGTGTTATTGGATCTTAGTGCTGCATTTGACACTATTGATCACAATATTCTTTTAAATAGACTCGAAAATTATGTTGGCATTAGTGGAATTGCATTGTCATGGTTCAAATCATACTTATCTGACCGTTATCAGTTTGTAGTAGTAAACGAAGAGATGTCATATCGATCACAAGTTCAATATGGAGTACCGCAAGGCTCAGTACTAGGACCGTTGCTTTTCACTCTATACATGCTACCCTTGGGAGATATCATAAGGAAGCATGGCGTTGGTTTTCACTGTTACGCTGATGATACTCAGCTCTATATTTCCCTGACTAAACTTACCAATTCACAAAATTAACGGAATGCATAGCTGATATAAAAAATTGGATGACCAGTAATTTACTACTACTAAATTCAGAAAAAACAGAGATTCTAATTTTTGGACCAAAAACTTCACGTAATAACCTAGAATACTGTCTAACACTTGATGGCTGCTCTGTTAAGTCTTCGTCGTCAGTTAGGAACCTGGGTGTGCTCTTTGATACCAATCTTTCATTTGAAGGCCATGATTATAGCATCTGTAAAACCGCATTCTTCCATCTTAAAAATATATCTAAACTACGATATATGCTTTCAATGAAAAATGCAGAACAGTTCATGACCTCAAGGCTAGATTACTGTAACGCTCTACTGGATGGTTGTTCCGCTCGCCTGATAAATAAACTACAGCTTGTACAAAATGCAGCAGCTAGAGTTCTTACTAGAACTAGGAAGTATGACCATATTAGCCCAGTTCTGTCAACATTGCATTGGCTTCCTGTTAAACATTGTATAGATTTTAAAATCTTGCTAATTACTTACAAAGCACTAAATGGTTTAGCTCCCCAGTACCTGAGCGAGCTCTTAATGCATTATAGTCCTTCGCGTCTATTGCGATCTCAGAATTCAGGCCAGCTGATAATACCTAGAATATCAAAATCAACCGCAGGCGGTAGATCCTTCTCCTATTTGGCACCTAAACTCTGGAACAATCTTCCTAGCATTGTTCGGGAAGCAGACACACTCTGTCAGTTTAAATCTAGACTAAAAAACGCATCTCTTTAACCTGGCATACACATAACACATTATCAATTTATATTTTCAAATCCGTTAAAGGATTATTAGGCTGCATAAATTAGGTCAGCCGGAACCGGGAACACTTCCTATAACACCAGATGTACTCGTTACATCAGAAGAAGAATGGCATCTACGCTAATATTAGTCTTTCTGTTTATCCCGAGGTTTACCGTAGTCAACCGGATCCGGGCCGTATCCAGGTGAGATCGAGGACCTGCGCCTTGACACGACCACAACGCAGCCCTGAAGTATCAGCAGAGATTGAGTCAACTAGATCATCCATTGTGAAGGCCTCATCGACATGACAGCCAGTGGCACAGCTCCTCAACAAACCGTCCATACCGGCGTGATGAATACGATCCTCAACTGGATGGAACTGGAATAAATACTTTGAATGTTGCGATCCTATCGGATTTATGATAGCTACCTGGATCGTAACAAAGCACTGTTCGCCAGAGGAGAACTGGCCCCCCGACTAAGCCTGGTTTCTCCCAAGGTTTTTTTCTCCATTTTAACACCTATTTGCCACCTGTTTTCCACCTGATGTCACCTGTTGGGGTTTGGGTTCCTTGCCGCTGTCACCTTTGGCTTGCTTAGTTGGGGACATTTGACATTTGATATTCAACAGTGCTTTGATCTGCCTGCATTGACACCATTTTTTAAGAGCTGCTGTGCAGCCAAAATTATATACCAGTTATCTCTGTAAAGCTGCTTTGACACAATCTACATTGTAAAAAGCACTATATAAGTAAAGGTGACTTGACTTGAACCTGAAAACCGTGACAGTTTCAGATTTAAAACAATTAGGTATTGAGTATGATTAAAGTGATGTCATGATACAGATAAATGTAAGACAAATAAGTTGTTGCTATTATTATTGCATTTATATGTTTTGATGAAATGCTTTTAACAAAATATTTTTAACATTAACAAGTTTAGGTTTATGTTCATTTATGTTCTTTTTTTTGTGGGCTATAATGACTGTAAATGGATCTGTTGTGAAAAGAAAGCTTAACCAAAGGGTTATTACTTAAAAGTTAAAAACTATTCTATGTTTTATTGTAAATAATGAATGAAATGATTATGTGAATTTGTTTTCTTTTATTTCTATTCTTAAAAGCATTTTTAAATTTTTTTTTAAAAGATGTTCTGCAAATTAAGATGGTACATGCTATATGTCTGTAGACTGTAAACTGAAGGATGCTTTTTCTAGAGACTTAAAGGTGGAGTAGAATTTCAAAAACACTGTTTGGAAGTTAGTCGGGCAGACACCAACAACAAACGTGTAACCAATCATCATTAGGGGGCATATGACAGTCGAGGAGAGAAAATGAGCAAGAGGGAGATTTGAAAAAAAGAAGAAGAAAAAAACTGCAGAACGAGAGATGGGACACAATACAAAAGCTCAAAAGAATATCACTGGAATGAAGGTTAATGACTGGGCAAGCACTTTAGGACCGCGTTTATATTAGAAAAGCTTTCCAGTGCTGGAGAGAGCTAAGTGGGATGGCCTGAAAACAGATGCGGAGGCTGCTTTGATTCTGCTTCAAATGTGAGTAACACTGGGTTTTGATTGTCTGGAGCTGCTGTGCTGTTGGCGACTAACAACAAACACTTTTTGTATTTACTCTTGTATACTGTACGTTCATTTTTTTGTGCTTCCTTGTCGTTCGTTTATCATCTGCGCTTTATTTTTTGTGAAGCATTTTGTTGCGCATCAGCTGTGATAAACAGTCATCCACTCTTGCATTGCCTGTGTAACAGTGGCCAGATAGTGAGAGTTGTGCAAGTAAACCACTGCACACTGACGACCGCTAGAGAATGCGGTGTATAGCGTCATTGTTAGTACACTCGCCTCACCAGCCAGCAGCGAAACGATCGGTCATTTTCGAAAAAAATGTAAATGTATATGCTTTATATAAACAAATGATCGCCTTTCCAAGTGCTTCCGCCAAAACCGTACTTTCGTATTCTTCAAAAAGCTTACGCTGTATGTCCTACTATTCAACTTACGGAACGAACGCAGCGCCAGTTACATTTTTTCCGTAAGTAGAATAGGGAAGGCGTAGGACAAACAGCGTAAGCTTTTTGAAGAATACGAAAGTACGGTTTTGGCGGAAGCACTTGGAAGGCGATCATTTATTTATATAAAGCATATACATTTACATTTTTTTTCGAAAATGACCGATCGTTTCGCTAGATAAGACCCTTATTCCTTGTCTGGTATCATTTAAAGCCCTTTGAAGCTGCACTGAATCTATAATTTTGACCTTCAACTGTTTGGAGGCCACTGAAGTCCATTATAAGGAGAATAATCCTGCAATGTTTTCATCAAAAACCTTAATTTCTTTTCGACTTAAGAAAGAAAAACATGAACATCTTGGATGACATGGGGGTGAGTAAATTATCAGGAAAATTTTATATGAAAGTGAACTAATCCTTTAAGGGCTTTGTCGACCTTCTCACAGCTAGGTGTTGTGTTCCATGAAACAAAGTGTCATACATGATTGGAGTGATTGGAAAGTGAATGAAAGAATTTCCCTTTTGGGTGCACTATTCCTGTAAACACTTTTGTCACATGTAATAATGAGTAAATTTTATATGGGTTTATTTTTTGCAGAGTTTTGCCAGCACATGTCCATGAGAATGCAACACTGGAGACTGATACTTGGAGGGCTCTGGAAGCTTTATGTTAAAATGACACTATGTAGTCAGACAGGATTAACTAGAAGCCAGTTAGACTGGTTTTGCACTTTTCCATGGACACTCAGAAACGTTCATGTTTAACTAAACTCTGGTACTTGTGTTGTATTTCTGGTAAAGAAAGTGTTAAGTAAAACCCCTTCTGCTCGGAGAAGTAGGTTGCTCTTCCTTGTCAGATATCCCGTTTCTCTGTTGTGCACACACTCACGAACAACTGGACTGAGTATGTACAGTGTATGCCCCATTCAACTGTGCCACCTCTGAATGCATACAGGGGAAACACTTTTTTTGTGTCATTCACCTTTTACCCCTCTGTGTCTTTTCTGCAATGCTTGACACTTGGTCCTTCCAAACCAGCCAAATGAGGAAATCTTTTAAACAGATGAACACCTGTAAAATAATGATAGGAGATTAAATTAATAATGATAATAATCATCATCTACAGGTAAACAACAGGGGCCTGTTCTTTGTATGTGAATTAATCATCAGGATTTTACTGATGACGATTTTAGATGATCCAGGATTGTTAGGTTCTTTGAAGTCAGTATGCTCAAATTTGTGCAGGAGCAGGCTTATTTGATGGAAACGAGATTAGACTGCATCTTTTTAAAGGTGAAAGTCTGTCCCAGCCACTGTTACTTTCTTAAAAGAGCAGAACCAGAGAAATGAATAATTAAAAATATAAATGTATGTAACATCGGGTGTGAAATGAACAGGTAGGGGAGCGGATCTAAGTGCAGAAACATTTAATGACAGAACTAGGAAAACAAGAAACTCATAGGACCACATACAGTAGCTTTCAGTTTTCTCTATTTACTGTCATTCCTTGTTGTTTATATTGTTACATATATAATTACTCATCACCATATATCAGATATTGTCTAATATTGCCTATCATATTAATCTGACATCGCTAGCACAACGTGCTAGCATTTCGCTAGCCTGTTAACCTGCCATATGTGCTTGCTGTCTTTTTTTTCTCACGTGCGCTCGTGCCTTTACGAGTCCATCAAACGACTGTGTGTGAGTTGGGGCTCGGCTCTGCGCTGCATATGGCCTCTGCTTTTCCACGTGAGTTTAGAGCAGCTTCTGGAGGAGGGGGAGGAGAGAGAGAGAGAGAGAGAGAGAGAGAGAGAGAGAGACAGAGACAGACTGAGAAGATCATTTTAAACAAAAAAATAACATCTAAATTGTGACAGAAAGTAGTCTTTGATAAATGTTTAAATATACCTGCACATTCAGTATAAAATAAAAAAGAAACTATTGCTCTATCTAAACTGTTGCTCTATTGCTTGATTTATCCAACCCTGTTTAAAAATAGGTATATGCTGTTGTTACTCTAAGTATGACATTTATCCATTTTTCAATCAGATATAATTAATCTGCCTATTTTTAACTTACACATGCTTTTTGAATTGAAAAAAAAAAATAATAAAATGTGTTTATTTCAAACATTTGTATTATTCTATATATAAATTAATTGTGTATAGTGTTTTTTAATAGAAAACATGAGTCATTCCGTTTCCCTTTTTTGACATTACTTTAATCTCTCACCATGGCAACACCGTTAGAGATATCCAATATCCGTTAGCAATTTAACATCTTCAATGTCTTAGCACCATGGTAAAAAATGTTTGGTCTGAATCGAATAAACCCCCTAGAAGTAGTAGTTTAAAATTCAGAGCTTGTTTATTCAAAAAATCCACATTCAAACCAAAATATCTGACTTCCTTTTGGTTGAAGCTAATGACTGTAAATTAGAAAGTTGTCCGGTTTAATGAGAACAATATGTGTACCGAGTTTGGTGACTGTAGGTAAAACTAACCCCCCACTTTTGTCAAAAGGTGGCGCTATAGAGGCCCTGCTCCCCGCCCGTTTCTACAGTTTTGCCCATGTCTACTGGCTGACATCTCTGACATGTATGTCGAGTTTCATGCAATTTGAAGAATGTTAAGCGTCTCAATAGCATCCAAAACAAATATTAAAGTTTGATGCGTTGCCATGGCAACAGTGCTCGAGTAATCACAATTCTTTTCAAAGGTCTACATTCACCGTGACTTGACATTTGAAGCAAATTGGGTAAAAATAAGAGGGTGATCTCAAAGCATTTTGAAAGTGACACACTTCCTGCTGCCAGTTGGTGGCGCTATAACTTTGACTCACAATAGTCACATCCATGTGATCAGCCTCGTACAATGAACACACAGGTGAAGTTTCATAAAAATCAATCAATGTATAACACATTTCCTGTCTCCCTTTTCTCGCCATAAATTCATTGCCTCACCATGGCCAAACCATTTGCGATATCAAAAATCCGCTGGCAATTTTTCATCATCAATGTCTTGACTTCATGCTGACCGAGTTTGGTGGTGATTGGATTAATCGCCTAGGATGAGTATATCAAATTCCGGAGCATGTGTTTTTCAAACAACCCATAATAGCGGACTTCCTGTTGAGCTGACGTATAGCCTAGAGCACGAAAGTTGTTAGGCCCGATGAGATCTATATGTGTACCAAGTTTTATACAAATACGTGCAAGCGTGTTTGATATATGGACCAAGTTTTTAGACCCCATTCAAGGGGGCGCTGTTGAGCCCCCCGCCACGCCCGGATATCATCTTCAGTCCGGCCCTAATAGCCGCAGATTCTGACCTGTGTGCAAAGTTTCAAGAGTTTGAGCATGTTAAGGGCCCCAAAAGTGCCAAAAACCTTGGGGGGAAAAAAAAAAAATAAAAAAAAATTAATAGCTGCAAGCAGCGATGACGGGCCCAAACCCGGTGGCTTCAGGGCAACTGTGCACCGTGGGCAATGGGCATTTAAAATGGTTAAACATAAAAGGTCTATGTCAAATTCATACCACATTTACTGCAGCAGCTGGTGCTCATATGATCACAAACCACAACAGCCACATCCATGAGATCATTTAAATGTAGATGAATTTTATGTCATAGAATGTCATAAGTCAATTTCAAATGAGTGCAGAATACCGTCCTAATCTGCCATGTTTGTGTTTTTCTCAGACAACCACTACAAAAATTCCAGAGCAAACTACCTACTGTTATTTGTGCAAACTCAACAGTACTCTGAGAATTCTAATCCAGTGTAATGTGAATGTCTGTGATTGCTGATGTTGTATTACCCTAACACTTCTCTATGTGTTTTTTGACCTCCCTGAGCTGTTGTTTGTGCACCAATCTTATGCACCAAAATCATGCTTTTATTTAATTTCAGTATGGGTGGTATTTGATGTAAAAATAAAAATAATATAAAATTAATAAATAGAGCTAAATCACAGAACTGGCGAAGACGATTTTAATATCTGTCTTAGGTAAAAGTAAGGTACGTGTCTAGATTTTTTTGGTCACTTATACAAGTTTGTTATAAACAGCCACTTTTATAAAATCATGTGAAATTTATGTAAATATGGATTTTGAATAAATTAGAATTATATCAATAAATAATTAATTTAAAGACATATGCGTCGTACATGATGCTCGCAAACACAGCACATGACCTTCTGTAACGCCCATGTCTACAAAACACACACTCTCCTTTGTAAAAAAAAAAAAAAAAGAAAAAGAAAAAAAAATGAGCCTTGTCTGAAGCAATACAGTTAACAAAAAAATAACATCTAAATTGTGACAGAAAGTAGTCTTTGATAAATGTTTAAATATACCTGCACATAAAGTATAAAATAAAAAAGATATTATTGCTCTATCTAAACTATTGCTCTATTGCTTGATTTATCCAACCCTGTTTAAAAATAGGTATATGCTGCCCTCTAGTTGTTACTCTAAGTATGACATTTATCCATTTTTCAATCAGATATAATTAATCTGCCTATTTTTAACTTACACATGCTTTTTTAATTGAAAAAAAATGAATAAAATTTGTTTATTTCAAACATTTGTATTATTCTATCCACCTGTTTCCGCGGGGCGTTACTGTAAAAAAGAACGCGGGTACAACTTCCGGTGAGGCGGCGGAAGTAGCATACCAATGGTATTTTGTGTGCTAATTAGCAAAGAGGCTAAGTGTTTTTCGGATCATTGTTTACTTTGTAAAGTTGCAAACCTTTATGAGAGATGTCGTTATGGCACTCAGGGAGTCTAGTACATTTATTAGTTAATAATATCACAATACAACAAACAGTTTTCGTGCCCTTAATCGTCCTTTACTTTACTGACCTTCCACAAAAGTGCTGCTGCATGACTACAAGAGCATCTTGGCCCTGCAATACATGAACAACCCGCTGTCTGTTCTTCACCTGTCACTGATGCTAGCACCAAAGTCTTATGATGTGATATTTTACTCCTACTGGTGTCGTGCGTGCCAGAGCCAGTCGCGTTTCCACTGCCATATGCGATGCTAAAGGCTACTTATGTTAACCATTGCGATAATTAATACACACGTTTATGGAAACAGTTCTTATATGATTAAACCAAATAAATACACGATTATAATGTTTTATCTGTCTCTTCCCTGTGCCTTTGTTGATAGCGGACAAATGCATACGCATCTTTCACAGATTCACACACTCCGGTTAACTCGTATAACTCATAACTCCTGTTTTATTCTCATGAGCTCCCTCTGTTGCTCTGGCTGAAAGGATAACAGTATAGTGAGACGGAGAGATCGCTCAAACATCCTCGGATCGCAATCATCGTATAATTTAGAGGAAAATGAATAGAAAAGCTCAGATAAGTGACGTAAACATAGGACATGTTATCAATGTATTTCTGAATGTGTAAGCCCTGGACTTAAAAGCCTTAATGGAGTTGTTCTGTGCATTCTTGTGATCGTAAATAAATGGAAGCAGGTGCAACTGAATAGGTATGTGTTCTCTTTTTATGTCAATATAAATATCAGTTAGATTCAGCATGATTGATGTGCACTCCTGACATAAATAATAAATTACTGTTACTGTAACATTTTTTTATTGTAAAACATTGTTCAAATATTGATGCTGGAATCTTGAATCTTTAAGTAAAAGCCAAACGTTCACAAGTTTGGATCGCTAAATCTTGAATGACTGTCAACTGTTGAATGAATGAGTGTCACGTACCGCTTGTTTACTTCGAACCGGAAGACACTTCCACTTTTGACGCAAAGCCTCATGGGGCGTAGGAAACTTGTGGATATATAAAGTAATTGTGTATAGTGTTTTTTTAAATAGAAAATACGAGTCATTCCGTTTCCCTTTTTTGACATTACTTTAATCTCACCATGGCAACACCGTTCGAGATATCCAATATCCGTTCGCAATTTAACATCTTTAATGTCTGAGCACCATGGTAAAAAATGTTTGGTCTGAATCGAATAAACCCCCTAGAAGTAGTAGTTTAAAATTCAGAGCTTGTTTATTAAAAAAAAATCCACATTCAAACCAAAATATCTGAGAGAGAGAGAGAGAGAGAGAGAGAGAGAGAGAGAGAGGCAGAGTGAGATTTAAGAACCAGCTGAAGATTATTCAATAACATTTTAAACAATAAGAATTAAAGTCTATACTCTGACAGAAATTAGTCTTTGATAATCTCTTAATATATACATTCAAATGTAACACTAACTAAAAACATTTATAGCAAAGTTATCATTAGCAGTTAAAATGTTATATGTTCAGATAAATTTATCTTAAGGTCTTTTATTAACCAAATTATTAAACTAATTATTTAAAACTATATAGGCATTGAACTACAAATGAATTCTATGCCTTTATTTAGTTATACAAATTTATAGAAGAGAAGAGCTAACAGATTTCCTATCCTATAATGCAGACACAAGGACACAGCAATGAAAAGGTTAAACCTGCAAGACTGTCAATCCTCGTCAGAAAGGCAAAGGGGGAGGTGTTGCTGTAATTTATAGTAACATTTACAGTATTAGTTAAAAGTCTTTCAAATATAATTCCTTCGAAGTGATGGTGCTTTATGTAACGTTATGTAAGTTGACATTTGTGCTGGCTACTGTATACAGGCCACCAGGACACCATATAGGCTTTATCAAAGAATTTGCTGATTTTCTATCGGAGTTAGTACTAGCTGCAGATAAAGTCCTTGTTGTTGGTGATTTTAATATCCATGTAGATAATGATAAAGACGTATTGGGATTGGCATTTACAGACATTCTAAACTCTATTGGAGTTAGACAACACGTGTCAGGACCCACTCATTGTTGTAATCATACTTTAGATCTAATATTGTCACATGGAATCGATATTGATGCCATTGAAATTCTGCAGCAGAGTGACGACATCTCAGATCATTATCTAGTCTCATGTATACTACATTTAGTCAAGGCTGCAAAACTGCCTCCCTGCCATAAATATGGTAGAACCATCACTTCTACCACTAAAGATCGCTTTATAAATAATCTTCCAGATCAGTTTCATCGCCTTAACATACCAGACAGCTTAGAAGACCTCGATGTTGCAACAAAAACTATTGCCTCTGTCTTTTCCAGCACATTAGACTCAGTTGCTCCTTTGTGCTTAAAAAAGATTAAGGAAATTAATCCAACGCCGTGGTACAATGAGCACACTCGGGCCCTAAAGGGAGCTGCCAGAAAAATGGAGTGCAGCTGGAAGAAAACAAAAACTAGAAGTTTTTCGCATTTCGTGGAGAGAGAGAATGACTGAGTACAGAAAGGCCTTAAAAACTGCTAGATCTGCCTATTTTTCAAATCTTTTATAAGAAAATAAACACAACCCTAGGTATTTATTTGATACAGTGGCTAAATTAACAAGAAATAAAGCATCAACTTCTGATGTTTCCAAAGAGCACAGCAGTAATGACTTTATGAACTTCTTTACTTGCAAGATTGACAATATTAGAGAGAAAATTATAACCATGCAACTGTCTACTACAGTATCGCGTCAGATAGTGCATTGTAGTGTCCCTGAGGAAAAATTCAATTCATTCACTGCTTTAGGAGAGGAAGAATTGTCTAAACTTGTTAAATCATCAAAAGCAACAACATGTATGTTAGACCCTATACCGACTAAGCTATTGAAAGAGATGCTTCCAGAGGTCATAGATCCTCTTCTTAATATCGTTAATTCGTCTTTATCACTAGGATACGTACCAAAAACTTTTAAGCTGGCTATTATTAAACCTCTTATTAAAAAAACACAACTTGATCTTAGAGAATTACAGGCCGATCTCAAATCTCACTTTTCTGTCAAAAATACTAGAAAAGGCAGTATCATCACAACTATGTTCCTTTTTAGACAGAAATAGTATCTTTGAGGATTTCCAGTCAGGATTTAGACCGTACCATAGTACTGAGACCGCTCTCATTAGAGTTACTAATGATTTGCTCTTATCATCAGATCGTGGTTGTATCTCTCTATTAGTGTTTACTGGATCTTAGTGCTGCATTTGACACTATTGATCACAACATTCTTTTAAATAGACTCGAAAATTATGTTCAAAATCATGGTTCAAAATCATACTTATCTGACCGTTATCAGTTTGTAGTAGTAAATAAAGAGATGTCATATCGATCACAAGTTCAATATGGAGTACCGCAAGGCTCAGTACTAGGACCATTGCTCTTCACTCTGTACATGCTACCCTTGGGAGATATCATTAGGAAACATGGCGTTAGTTTTCACTGTTACGCTGATGATACTCAGCTCTATATTTCTTCGCGCCCTGACGAAACTTACCAATTCACAAAATTAACGGAATGCATAGCTGATATAAAAAAATTGCATGACCAGTAATGTCCTACTACTAAATTCAGAAAAAACAGAGATTCTAATTTTTGGACCAAAAACTTCTTCACGTAATAACCTAGAATACTGTCTAACACTTGATGGCTGCTCTGTTAAGTCTTCGTCGTCAGTTAGGAACCTGGGTGTGCTCTTTGATACCAATCTTTCATTTGAAGGCCATGTTTATAGCATCTGTAAAACCGCATTCTTCCATCTAAAAAATATATCTAAACTACAACATATGCTTTCAATGAAAAATGCATAACAGTTAGTTCATGCGTTCATGACCTCAAGGCTAGAATACTGTAACGCTCTACTGGGTGGTTGTTCTGCTCGCTTGATAAATAAACTACAGCTCGTACAAAATGCGGCAGCTAGAGTTCTTACTAGAACTAGGAAGTATGACCATATTAGCCCAGTTCTGTCAACACTGCATTGGCTTCCTGTTAAACATCGTATAGATTTTAAAATCTTGCCAATTACTTACAAAGCACTAAATGGTTTAGCTCCCCAGTACCTGAGCGAGCTCTTAATGCATTATAGTCCTTCACGTCTATTGCGATCTCAAAATTCAGGCCAGCTGATAATACCTAGAATATCAAAATCAACCGCAGGCGGTAGATCCTTCTCCTATTTGGCACCTAAACTCTGGAACAATCTTCCTAGCATTGTTCGGGAAACAGACACACTCTGTCAGTTTAAATCTAGACTAAAAACGCATCTCTTTAACCTGGCATACACATAACACATTATCAATTTATATTTTCAAATCCGTTAAAGGATTATTAGGCTGCATAAGTTAGGTCAGCCGGAACCGGGAACACTTCCTATAACACCAGATGTACTCGTTACATCAGAAGAAGAATGGCATCTATGCTAATATTAGTCTCTCTGTTTATCCCGAGGTTTACTGTAGTCAACCGGATCCGGGCCGTATCCAGGTGAGATCGAGGACCTGCGCCTTGACACGACCACAACGCAGCCCTGAAGTATCAGCAGAGATTGAGTCAACTAGATCATCCATTGTGAAGGCCTCATCGACACGACACCTACTGGCACAGTTTCTCAATAAACCGTCCATACCGGCGTGATGAATACGATCCTCAACTGGATGGAACTGGGATAAATACTTTGAATGTTGCGATCCCATGGGACTTATGATAGCTACCTGAATCGTAACAAAGCACTGTTCGCCAGAGAAGAACTGGCCCCCCGACTAAGCCTGGTTTCTCCCAAGGTTTTTTTTCCTCCAATTTAACACCTATTTGCCACCTGTTTGCCACCTGATGTCACCTGTTGGAGTTTGGGTTCCTTGCCGCTGTCGCCTTTGGCTTGCTTAGTTGGGGACACTTGACATTTGATATTCAACAGTGCTTTGCATCTGCCTGCACTGACACCATTTTCTTTAAAAGCTGCTGTGCAGCCAAAATTATATACCAATTATCACTGTAAAGCTGCTTTGACACAATCTGCATTGTAAAAAGCGCTATATAAATAAAGGTGACTTGACTTGACTTGACTGTGAAACAGACACACACACACACAGAGAGAGAGATTTTGATTTTTAATAACAAATTTATTCAATCATAACAGCATAAATATTAAACACACACCAAATCCAAACCAGATCAAAAATTAACTCCTCCTCCACCACCGTACAAAAAAAATCGAATTGTAACACCACTGTAGTTTAAAAGTTTCTATATCATTCATTGCTTTATAATACTTAAACTCTACAACAATTCTTGACTTGACAAAAGCTTTAAATAAAGATGTAATCTCTTGACCACACCTATTTTTGATTCTGTTCTTCCTTGCTTTATAAATTGCCAGCTTTGCCTGTCCAAACAAAAAATTAATCAATTGCCATTTGATCCTTTGCTTCTGATTGTACCCTGCCCCCAAAATAAAAACCTCTGATGTAAACTTTTCCCCACATTTGCCACACAACAAATCCAACAAGTTAAAAAGTGCATGGAGTCTTTTACATTCTAAGAAACAATGAAAGATAGTTTCCCTAAATCCACAAAACACACATTTGTCATCAACATTGGGATTAATGACTGAAATAAAAGCGTTAACAGCCACAGCCCTGTGTAAAATCCTCCACTGTAAATCACCAGATCGTTTTATTATGGTGGTTTGTACAGCACCCTCCACACTGGCTTCATTCCCTCTTTCAACCCAAGTTTGTCTCTCCAAACTGTATCAAACCTCCCATTTAACGTTACTTTATTTAAAACTTTAACAAAGCATTTATACATCACTTTTCCTCCTACTTCATTCAGATCTAAATTTTGGAGTCCATTAAGATCCAACAAAGGACCTGATAATTCTTTTAGGTCTGGTGTGATCCCAAGCTTTGGAAAGGGGTCTCTTACATCCAAAGTCGCTCTTCCATTTTTAAAATCCTTTATCAAAGACAATTCCTCCTTTGTTAGCCTACGATGGCAACCTGAATCGTAACAAAGCACTGTTGGCCAGAGGAGAACTGGCCCCCCGACTAAGCCTGGTTTCTCCCAAGGTTTTTTTCTCCATTTAAACACCTATTTGCCACTTGTCTGCCACCTGATGTCACCTGATGGAGTTTGGGTTCCTTGCCGCTGTCGCCTTTGGCTTGCTTAGTTGGGGACACTTGACATTTGACATTTGACTTGACATTTGATATTCAACAGTGCTTTGATCTGCCTGCATTGACTATTCTTTAAGAGCTGCTGTGCAGCCAAATAATGTACCAGTTATCAATGTAAAGCTGCTTTGACACAATCTACATTGTAAAAAGCGCTATATAAATAAAGGTGACTTGACTTGGCCTTGTTTTCCACATCTCCACTATGGTTAACGTGTGGCGAGTTGATTTCTGACCCAACAAACTGCATTTATATCACTCAGCTCGGGTCCAGCCACATCAATTACGTGACTCAATGTCACAGATTTGGTAGCACACAGTCTCTGCACAAGTCCTGGAACATTCCCACCCGCAATGTCCATACGAGCTCCTTTAATAAGAGGTTCTTGTAATAATCAGTACAAAGAATTGGTCTCCTCCATCCTGCACAAAATTGAACAGTCCCCATACTTTGAAAAGTCCACAATAAAATTGAGACAGTCCAGCCAGACGTAATTGTTTCACATCCATTAGAAACAGGGCAGCATCCAGTCCGAGTCCATCCACTGTGTGTAAAATTATTTTTGCCACCTTCCTCCACACCAGATCCACAGGCCCAGTCAGAAATTTCTGGATGAACTGTAGGCGAAAAGTAGCATGCCTGCTTGGTAAATGGACTAACCCTTGTCCTCCCTCTTCTTTAGGAAGAAAGAGCACACCTTGAGGAACTCAGTGCAAACTGTCCCAAAAAAAATTCACTAAGATTGTCTGTAATCGGGACAGCAATCCAACAGGCGGATCCACACAAGATAATTTATGCCATAATGTTGAAGCAACCAAGTTGTTGACTATTAAAACCCTCCCTCTAAAAGACAACTGTGAATAAAGCCATTTCCATTTTTTTAATTTTCCTTCTATCTTTTCAAAAACCCCTTCCCAATTCTTTTGTTGGGTATTTGAATCCCCAAGATACACACCTAGATATTTAAAACCTTCTTTCTTCCAGATCATCCCACTAGGTAATTTTGGTAACCCTCCCTCCCATTTCCCAACAGCCAATGCTTCACTCTTCTCCCAGTTTACTTTGGCAGCTGAAATTATTCCAAAATCATTAATAACAGAAACCAGCTGATTAATGTCTTCTTGTCCGTTTACCATGACCATAACATCGTCAGCATAAGCTGAAATTTGATGCTGAATATCATGATGCAATATTAAACCATTAATCTTGGTTCTTAGTCTATTCAGCATTGGTTCAATAGCTAATGAGTAAAGCATACCGGACAGTGCACAACCCTGTCTGATCCCTCTACTAACTTTAAAATGGGCACTCAAACCACTACTGGTCTTCAGCAAACTTTCAGTGTCCTGGTACAGCACTTTTAACATACCAATAAAATCATAACTAAAACCAAATGCTTCTAGGGTGTCCCATAAATACTGGTGCTCCACTCTATCAAATGCTTTTTGTTGGTCAATAGAGATAAAACTCAAATTTACCCCTAAAAGACTCGAAACACTTAAAACATCCCATATGAGACTAACATTATCAATAATTGACCTACCCGGCACGCAGTACGTCTGGTCAAAATGAATGACCTGCCCCATCACTTTTCTCAGTCTATTAGCTAAAGTCTTAGAAAGAACTTTAAGATCAGAACAAAGCAAACTCACAGGTCTCCAGTTCTTGATCTCCTGCAAATCACCTTTTTTTGGTATCAATGTGATCACTGCCCTCCTACAGCTCAAGGGCAAAGAGCCAACAGACAAACTTTCATTTAGGACTGCCAACAGGTCCTCGCCCAGCACAGCCCAAAACTCCCTATAAAATTCAGCAGGGAGTCCATCCATCCCAGGAGCTTTTCCGCTCTCCATGCCCTTCAGAGCATTCAGAAGTTCCTCTGCAGAAAGAGGCCTCTCCAGCTCTGCCTTTGAGTCCTCCAAGATACTTGGCAGACCTTCATAGAAGCCAGCGGATAACTCCTTGTCCTTTCTGTATTCACTACTGTATAGTTTGCCATAGAACTGTACAGCTCGTTTTCTGATATCAGATGTCTGTGTTAACTCTTGCCCATTCTCAGAGCGTAGACAGTGAATATAACGACTCTGACCATTCTTTTTTCCAAGGCTAAAGAAAAACTTAGATGGGGCATCCATTTGCGTTAAATTCTGAAAAACGAGAACGGACCAGAGCCCCCTGCGCTTTAATGCTGAGCAAATCTGCAAGAAGAGACGTCTTAGTTTTAAGTGTCTCGATGTGTCTTCCCTCCCCAATAACCTCTGCTAACCCTTGTGCTTCTATAATTTCAGATTCAAGTTTTTCCATTGATCTAGTGATGTCCTGAGAAACACTGAAAGTATACTGTTGACAAAATACTTTCACCTCAACCTTTCCATAATCCCACCACTCACGCAAATTTTTAAAACAACGCTTTCTTAGTTTAAAATTATTCCAGAAGGAAATAAAAACATCTCTAAAATTCACATCGCTTAACAGGGAGGTGTTAAAATGCCAATATGCACTCTTTGACTTCACATTTGCTATATACACATTACATGATACTAAACAATGATCAGAAAAACCAGTTGGTGTAATAAAACAACTTTTCACAACATTAAAATGATGTCTAAAACAATAAAACCTGTCCAATCTGGCCAAGGAAATAAAGTTTTCTCTGTTATGTACCCATGTGTATTGTCTTACATTATTATTTAGCTCTCTCCATACATCACACAAACTGTGTCTCAATTAATTCATTTAAAACACGACTTGAAGCAGCATGAGGTTCAATGTGATTTCTGTCTACTCTATAATTCTCTGTACAATTAAAATCGCCGCCCAAAAACAAAAAATCATCAGAACTACAATTCTGCAAGATGGTGCTTACATCTTTAAAAAAAAGTACTCTTTCACTTCCATTTGTAGGAGCATAAACATTAATAAAAACAGCCTTGAATTTTTCAAACTGAGCCCTTATGCATAATAATCTGCCAGAAACCACGTTTAACATCACATGAAATAGGCAAAAAATGTGAGCAAACAACACATCACCCTCCCATTCTTTTTTCCAGTCAATTTCATTAATACAGTCACTGTGTGTTTCTTGAACAAACATCACATCAATATTCTTTTGTTTGATAAGTTCAAACAGAACTTAACAGGATGTTCTTTTATGCATATCTCGGGGCCCCATTCAAGTTAAGAGAGCTCAACCTCATCACACTCATTAAAAAAAAAAAAAAAAAAAAAAAAAAAATAGTATGAGGGGACACAAACCAAACAAAAACATAGAAAAACACAGATTATGTGGTTTCAAAGCCATCTTCAGTTTGTAGTTCTAATTTCAGTTTGGAAACAAGTTTCTTCAATCTATAGATCTCCTGCACTGTAAACTGTTCCCCTCTTTCACCCCTCATTAGCATTGTCACTGAGTTGATAAACATTCTGCGGTTAGCCAAAAAAATCTTCAAATTGGACATTTTTCACATTTTTAGTCCTTTGTAGAAATGACTTTATTTTGTCCAAGTTGTAATCACTGCGTCTACTTCGTCCCGTGTTACTGTCCACTACATCGCTGACAGAATCATCATCAGTCATTATTACTCTACTACTATCACGCACTGTTTCCCTGCTCGGGCCCGGCTCAGAGTCTAATTCATTTCCTCTCTCAGGACATGCACGCCTAACATGCCCCTCTTGCCCACAGCCAAAACATCTCATAGTATCAGACGATGCAAATAAGACATAATCAAAGCCATCAACTCTGAATTTAAAAGACAGGTTCAGTTCATCCATATCGCTCTTTAGGATCATATGTAATTGCCGTCTGAAACATACAACATGTTTAAGCAAGGGCGACTTACACCCCAGTGGAATCCTTTTCGTTTGGGACACAATTTTTCCTTGTCTAGACAATTCATTAACCAAGAGCTCATCTTCAATAAAAGGTGGCACATTCGACAGCGTTATTTTTTTTGCCGGCTGAACCAGTGGCATTACTGGAGTAAAAGTGTTTTGAATTACTACTCCGCTCTGAACTACACTGTTTACCTTCTCAGTCGTATCAAGGAAGATGACAACAGCACTGTTCATTCGTGAAGCCGACATAATACTGTCAAAACCAACAACTTCACCAACAGCCAGGCTACAGTCTTCCATAGAGCAGTTCATCACAGGCGCGAGTTTTATCCCATGCCTTCGAGAAAGCTGCTCAAACTTTGTTTGGCGTGGGCCCGCCATTGCCGACCAGCAAAACGCTGGTTGACAGCGTTCCACAACCTCAAAGCCCCCTCCTTAACCTTTCCTAGCTTTCTTTTCAAACAAATGTATAAACAAAACTTTAAAGCAGAGACAGTAAATGAAAATAGAAAAAGAGAGCACACTCACTCGTACCGCAGCACTCTCACTGACACACGCCGACTCCGCCCACTCACTTACAGCATCCGCTCAGAGAGAGAGAGAGAGAGAGACTGTTTTATCAGCAAGTTGCCTCAGAAGATTCAACATTTTAAATAAAAAATAAAATCTACGCTGTGACAGTAATTAGTATTTGATAATGTTTAAATATATGCATCCAAATAGAATACCTATTAAATATAATTAAACCTAAAACAGTGTTTTCAATAAACAGTATTGTAAAAATTCAAGTTTTCTCAACCCTGTTTAAAAATAGGTATATGCTTCCCTCTAGTGCTTATTCTATATATGACATTTACATATTATCAGAATTATTTTGACCAAAGAGCAGTTATCTGCCTAATTTTAACTTACACATACAATTAAATAATTAAAAAATTAAATTAAAATTTAAAAAATAAATTAAAATGTGTTTATTTATAATATTTGTATTATTTTATATTGAAAATAAGGATGTATATTCCTTGGTTTGTAAATATAAGCCTTTTCCTGTTTCCCTTTTTGCTCTTATTTTAAACCCTTGCCATGGCAACACCATTCGAGATATCCTATAATCGTTCACAATTTAGCATCTTCAGTATCTTGTCATCATGTTCCGAAAGTTTGGTGGTGATTGCATGAATCCCCTAAGAGCAGTAGTTAAAATTTCAGAGCTTGTTTATTCAAAAAATCCACATTCAAACCAAAATAGCTGACTTCCTGTTGGTCTGAGCTAATGACTATAAATTAGAAAGTTGTCCGGTTTAATGAGAACAATATGTGTACCGAGTTTGGTGACTGTAGTTAAAACTAATCCCCCCACTTTTGTCAAAAGGTGGCGCTGTAGAGCCCCTCCTCCCTGCCCATTTCTAGGGTTTTGCCCATGTCTACTGGTTGAGATCTCTGACATGTGTATTGAGTTTCATGCAATTTAAAGCATGCTAAGAGTCTCAGAAGCATCCAAAACAAATATTAAAATTTGATGCGTTGCCATGGCAACAGTGTTCGAGTAATCACAATTCTTTTCAAAGGTCTACATTCACCGTGTCTTGACATTATTCTGATGAAGTTTGAAGCAAATTGGGTAAAAATAAGAGGGTGATCTCTAAGCATTTTGAAAGTGAAACACTTCCTGCTCTCAGTTGGTGGCACTATAACTTTGACTCACAATAGTCACATCCATGTGATCAGCCTCGTACAACGAACACACAGCTGAAGTTTCATAAAAATCAATCAATGTATGATAAAGTTATAACACATTTCCTGTCTCCCTTTTCTCGCCATAAATTCGTTGCCTCGCCACGGCCAAACCGTTCGAGATATCAAAAATCCGCTGGCAATTTTTCATCATCAGTGTCTTGACTTCATGCTGACCGAGTTTGGTGGTGATCGGATTAATCACCTAGGAGGAGTATATCAAATTCCAGAGCGTGCGTTTTTCAAACAACCTATAATAACTGACTTCCTGTTGAGCTGGCATATAACTTAGAGCACGAAAGTTGTTTGGCCCGATGAGGTCTATATGTGCACCGAGTTTCATACTAATGCGTGCAAGCGTGTTTGATATATGGACCAAGTTTTCGGAGCCCATTCAAGGGGGCGCTGTCTAGCTCCCCTGCCACGCCCGGATACCAGCTTCTGTCTGGCCCTGATGGTCGCAGATTCCGATGTGTGTGCAAAGTTTCAAGAGTTTTCGAGCATGGTAAGGCCCCCAAAAGTGCCCGAATAGTCAAAATAATAATAATAAATATAGCTGCAAGCAGCGATGACGGGCCCAAGCCCGGTGGCACCGCCACCCAGGTGGCTTCAGGGCAACTGTGCACAGTGGACAATAGGCATTTAAAATGGTTAAACAAAGGACTATGTCAAATTCCCTCCACATTTACTGCACTATAATGTGGCGCTATATAGACCCTCCTCCCCGCCCATTTCTAAGGCTTTACCCATGTCTACTGGATAACAGTCCTGACGTGTGTGTTGAGTTTCATTCAATTTGAAGCACGCTAAGAGTCTCAAAAGCATCCAAAACGAATATTAAAGTTTGATGTGTTGCCAAGGCAACAGTGCTTGAGATATCACAATTCTTTTCAAAGGTCTACATCTGCCATGTTTTGACATTATTCTGATGAAGTTTGAAGCAAATCGGGTAAAAATAAGAGGGTGATCTCAAAGTATGTTCAAAGTGACACACTTCCTGCTGCCAGTTGGTGGCACTATAACTTTGACTCACAACAGTCACATCAGTGTGATCAGCCTTGTACCATGAACACACAGCCGAAGTTTCATCAAAATTAATTAATGTGTGCAGAAGTTATAACACTTCCTGTTTCCCTTTTCTCGCCATAAATTCGTTGCCTCGCCACGGCCAAACCGTTTGAGATATCCAACATCCGTTTGCAATTTAACAACTTCAATGTCTTAGCACCAAGTTAAAAAAGTTTGGTTTAAATTGTATAAAGCCTTTAGGAGTAGTAGTATAAAATTGATAGCCTGTTTTTTCAAAAAATTCACATTCAAACCAAAATAGCTGACTTCCTGTTGATCGGAGCTAATGACTGTAAATTAGAAAGTTGTCCGGCTTAATGAGAACAATATGTGTACCGGGTTTGGTGACTGTAGTTAAAACTAATCCCCCAACTTTTGTCAAAAGGTGGCGCTGTAGAGCCCCTCCTCCCCGCCCGTTTCTAGGGTTTTGCCCATGTCTACTGGCTGACATCTCTGATGTGTGTATCGAGTTTCATGCAGTTTGAAGCATGCTAAGAGTTGTAGTGATTTTACTTTTGCCCATCCAAGGACGCAAAGCAAAATAGGGATTGGTACTCACGTCACTGCTGACGTTGTGATTTTTGGATCACACATCTCTTAAGGTGTGGTTATGAGTACATCAGATGACCACTTCCCCCCCCGTTTCCTAATTCAGGGCACCAGTCAAGGTCTTTTACCTTGGCAGTATGAGAACACTCTCAACAAGGGCTTTTCATTCATTTAGAATTAATGTAAAGTGGTCAGCTGATTTATCTGAAAGATTGGTGAGATTGCTAACTTGTAGAGCCTCTTCTGTATTATCAGCACAAGGAAGACACAAGTGTAATAAAATAAATTTTATTAACAAAAAGATAAACAAGAATAACTAACACAACTACTAAATGAATACCATGATTGAAAAAGGAATAAAATAAAGTGCATAAGATACATAGAATACAAGTGATTAAGTTGAGTGTGGCTATGGAAGAGTTACGTTATCTTATGGAAAGATAAACTGTTTCTCTAAAAATAATAAGGTGGAGAACCTTATTATGCACTAAACAAATAAACGAAAGATTATTTGTTATTAACTAACATCAGCTATATCACATCTAATGGGAATTAGGAAATTATATACTGATAAATACAACAATGCCAAGGTCTCTGGAAAGAGGTTTGGTTAAGTGATATTTACGTTCCACGTGGTTGAGTCCGATGACGGTGACGTCTTCCACTGTTTGTGCTGGGTGACAATGCAGTGGGGAGAGGAGCCAGAATCTGTTTCAACAGTCTTGAACACGAAGCTCTGTGGGATGCTGATCTCCTGGAGCATCAAAGGGTCCTAAAATCTGGAACACGCAGACGAGGCCCTGGCGTAGGTGCAGAAGGTCCTTAACAATCTGGAACACGCAGACGAAGGTACCTTGGAGTGAAGATTTGCTCTCCTGAGCTTAACCTCGTTGCAAATGTCGTTACTGTCTCACTGGACGGAAACGTAGTGAACGTAGTGTTTGTTAATGTCTTACTCCTTACAGAGCTGAGACCCAGAACGGTATATCTGTTATGTCTTTCACCTTTGAAGGGCAGACTCAGAACGATATATCTGTTAATGTCTCACTCCTTACAGAGTTGAGACCCAGAACGGTATATCTGTTATGTCTTTCCCCTTTGAAGGGCAGACTCAGAACGATATATCTGTTAATGTCTCACTCCTTACAGAGTTGAGACCCAGAACGGTATATCTGTAATGTCTTTCCCCTTTGAAGGGCAGACTCAGAACAAGGAGTGTCTGTTGAAAGGGCACCTTTATCCCTTTCCGAAAAGGAGGAGATTGCAATTTGGCGCTTCTCCATTCGAGTGCTGTGATTGGCTGCTGGCATCAGAGGGGACACACACACAGTGGAAGTCTTTACAGTGTCTTTAAAGTTTACCAATGCATTTCTCACTTTCCAAACCACCACCAGAATACCTTTGGCAATATTCTAAACAAATAGAGACTAAACATGATGGGAAAAGATTGAACTGTCATGCATTCATTCAATTGTACATTAACAGCTGAATTTGTGTCAGATGTTGCACTACAAATAGCTGTCACTGAGAATACTTATTCCTGTGAATAAGTATGAAATGGATGTGTAGTTTGCATCAGTTCTAAGGTTTTCAAACATAGTTTTGAATGGATTTGGATGGATCTTTGTGATCTCTCTTTGTTTCACCCATTGCTGCTGAGGTCCCGAGGAATTTTTATGGCAGTCTCTGGCCAACCTTAGGAAGTAGTCTCTAGATGGGTGAAGGGCAGAAACTGCATGTGGACCAATGAGAAGTCCTGTCCTTCCCAGGCTTGGTACAAGAGGTCTTCTTCTTGCCCTCTAAGAGGTGTCTGGATGTTGTCCTTACATCTTTATCTGATGGCGTTGGACAGTTTGTTTGTGTTAGTCCACCAAGATCCAATCAAAATGTAGCAAACCTTTGTCCGCTGTTATGGACCGAGAGGGGCCTGGCCATAAACTGGGCCCTGGAATGTGCTGTTCACTACAGAGTCTCAAAAGTATCCAAAATGAATTTTAAAAGTTTGATGCGTTGCCATGGCAACAGTGTTCGAGTAATCACAATTCTTTTCAAAGGTTTACATTCACCGTGTCTTGACATTATTCTGATAAAGTTTAAAGCAAATCGGGTAAAAAAAGAGGGTGATCTCAAAGCATTTTGAAAGTGACACACTTCCTACTGCCAGTTGGTGGCACTATAACTTTGACTCACAGTAGTCACATCCTACACTCCTACAACGAACACACAGCTGAAGTTTCATAAAAATCAATCAATGTATGATAAAGTTATAACACATTTCCTGTCTCCCTTTTCTCGCCATAAATTCGTTGCCTCGCCACGGCCAAACCATTCGAGATATCAAAAATCCGCTGGCAATTTTACATCCTCAGTGTCTTGGACAGAGAGAGAGAGAGAGTGTGAAAAATCCACATTCAAACCAAAATATCTGACGTCCTGTTGGTCGGAGCTAATGACTGTAAATTAGAAAGTTGTCCAGCTTAATGAGAATAATTTGTGTACCGAGTTTGGTGACTGTAGGTAAAAATAATCCCCGCACTTTTGTCAAAAGGTGGCGCTACTGAGCCCCTCCACCACGCCCGTTTCTAAGGCTTTGCCCATGTCTACTGGTCGACAATATTGATGTGTGTGTCGAGTTTCATGCAATTTGAAGCATGTTAAGAGCCTCAGAAACACTCAAGAATATTATTAAAGTTTGACATGTTGCCATGGCAACAATATTTAAGATATCATAAATACATTCACAGGTCTACATCTGCCATGTTTTGACATTATTGTGATGAAGTTTGAAGCAAATCGGGTAAAAAAAAGAGGGTGATCTCAAAGCATTTTGAAAGTGACACACTTCCTACTGCCAGTTGGTGGTGCTATAACTTTGACTCACAATAGTCACATCCATGTGATCAGCCTCCTACAACGAACACAGCTGAAGTTTCATAAAAATCAATCAATGTATGCATAAGTTATAACACACTTCCTGATTCCCTTTTCTCGCCATAAATTCGTTGCCTCGCCATGGCCAAACCGTTCGAGATATCAAAAATCCGCTGGCAATTTTACATCCTCAATGTCTTGACTTCATGCTGACCGAGTTTGGTGGTGATCGGATTAATCGCCTAGGAGGAGTATATCAAATTCCAGAGCATGCGTTTTTTAAACAACCCGTAATAGCCGACTTCCTGTTGGGGTGGCGTATAACTTAGAGCACGAAAGTTGTTAGGCCCGATGAGTTCTATATGTGTATCGAGTTTCATACTAATACGTGCAAGCGTTTTTGATATATGGACCAAGTTTTTGGACTTCGTTCAAGGGGGCACTGTCGAGCCCTCCTGCCACGCCCAGGTACCAGCCTCTGCAGCGTCCTAATGGCCGCAGATTCCAATGTGTGTGCCAATTTTCAAGAGTTTTTGAGCATGTTAAGGCCCCCAAAAAGCCCCGGATGACGGAGAAAAAATAAATAAATAAATAAAAAATAATAATAATCCTTAGGGGATCAAGAGGGCCCTGCGCCATTAGTGGCTTGGGCCCTAATAAATATACCTGCAAGCAGCGATGACGGGCCAAAGCCCGGTGGCTTCAGGGCAACTGTGCACGTCGGGCAATGGGCATTTAAAACAGTTAAACATAAAGGGACTGTCAAATTCACACCACATTTACTGCAGCAGCTGATGCTCCTATGATCACAAACCACAACAGCCACATCCATGAGATTGTTTAAATTGAGATGACTTTCATGTCATAGAATGTCATAAGTCAATTTCAAATGAGTGCAGAATATCATTCTAATCTGCCATGTCTGTTTTTTCTCAGACAACCTCTATAAAAATTCTAGAGCAAATGACATACTGTTATTTGTGCAAACTCCACAGTGCTCTGAGAAATCTAATCCAGCCTTAATGCGGATGTGTTACGGAAGGACCGACCAGGAGACAGGAGATAGTGAAACAGGTATTTATTGAAACACAAGTAGAGCAGATGGTGACAACAGGTGAGTATATTGCAGTGAATGTAGATCGTGGAGTGATATAGAGAGTGATACTGTCCTTGTAATTGCAGAGTGCAGATGGATGTAGAGTTTTGCTGACTGGAGACGATGACTGCAGACAACACTTCACACACGGAGAGGAGACGTTCGGGGAAACACGGAGACAAGATAGCAGGTAAGTAACACAGGGAGTCCTTGAGGTAAGCATACAGGTAAGTCCTTCGATGCAAACGAGACCGGACAAAGTGACTGTGTGAGAGTGTGTCTTAAGTAGTGCAGTGTGATGAATGGGCTGATGAGGTGCAGGTGGCGGTGATTAGTACTCCGGGGATGGTGTGCGCTGTGATTGGTGGATGGAGGAGCCTGGTGTGTCTGTGACAGTACCCCCCCCCACGGCCCCGCTCCTGAGGGCCGCGGACCCCGACGTCGTGGTGGTCTACCTCTTCCACGAGGGGCAGGTCTGTTAGGATGAGCAGCGTGGAAAGTGTTCAGCAGGTTGGGATCTAGGATGTCGTTACGTGGAATCCATGAGCGTTCCTCTGGGCCATAACCTTCCCAGTCTACGAGGTACTCGAGCTGACCACCACGGCGCCGGGAGTCCAAGATCTCGTGCACCTCGTATGCAGCTCCATCTTCTAGTAGAAGTGGAAGGGGGGGCTCGGCTTCGGCCACACCAGGCTCTGTGGAGAGAGGAACAGAAGGGTGGTGAGGCTTAAGCAAAGAAACATGGAAAGTGGGGTGAATGCGATACTCTGGAGGTAGTTGAAGTTTGTAGGTGACAGGATTTATCTGCTCCAGGATGGTGAATGGGCCAATGAACCTGGGACTCAGCTTGCGGCAAGGGAGGCGCATCCTGATGTCCTTGGTGGACAGCCAGACCTTCTGTCCCGGTTGATAGGAGGGAGCTTCGGACCGGTGAAGGTCGGCTGTCATCCTGCGCCTCCGGAGTGCTCGTTGGAGTTGGTGGTGAGCTGAGTCCCAGACCCTCTCGCTCTCTCGGAACCAGTAGTCCACAGATGGTACGTCAGATGGTTCCCCGGTCCAGGGGAACAGTGGAGGTTGGTAGCCGAGTACGCACTGGAAGGGGGTGAGTCCGGTGGATGGCTGGCGAAGGGAGTTTTGGGCGTACTCGGCCCAACCCAGGTACTGGTTCCAAGAGTCCTGGTGGCCATGACAGAAGGTACGGAGGTAGCGGCCGATCTCTTGGATCTTCCTTTCCGTCTGCCCGTTCGTCTGAGGGTGGTATCCAGACGAGAGGCTGACGGTCACACCTAGGAGTGAGAAGAAGGCTTTCCATACCCGTGAGATAAACTGTGGTCCTCTATCGGATACGATGTCTTCAGGGATACCAAAGTAGCGGAATACTTGGTTAAACATGATCTCTGCTGTCTCCATGGCAGTAGGTAGACCTCTCAGAGGGACAAGACGACAGGACTTGGAGAAGCGGTCGACCACGACTAGGATGCAGGTGTATCCGTCGGAGGCAGGAAGGTCGGAGACAAAGTCTACTCCTAGGTGTGACCAGGGTCGGTTGGGAACGGGCAGAGGAAGGAGTTTGCCGGATGGTAGATGGCGTGGGCTCTTCGAGATGGCGCAGTCCTTACATCCCTGCACGTACCTTCTGACATCGGCAGCCATGTTGGGCCACCAGAAGCGCTCCTTTAGCAGCGAGAGGGTCTCATTGACCCCCGGGTGGCCAGTGCCAAGCGAAGTATGTGCAGAGTGGATTATGGGAGTGCGCCGTGTGCGGGTGATGTAAAGCAAGCCCGGTGGGCAACCCGGCGGAGTGTTGGTGGAGGCATTGGAGGAGGGTAAAGTCTCCGCCGACCAGGCGATGGGGCTGACCACAACTCGCTCGGGAAGGATGGGTTCAGGGTCCTCTGTGACAGGTTCGGGAGCATGGAGTCTGGAAAGGGCGTCGGCCTTGATGTTTCTGGAACCGGGTCTATAGGAGATGGTGAAATCAAAACGAGTAAAAAACAGCGCCCAGCGGGCCTGTCTGGGGTTCAGTCTCTTAGCGGATCGGAGATATTCAAGGTTCTTGTGGTCGGTGAGAACCAGGAAGGGATGTTTGGCTCCCTCCAACCAATGCCTCCACTCCTCGAGAGCCAACTTGACTGCCAGTAGCTCTCGATTGCCGATGTCGTAGTTCTTCTCCGCCGGGTTGAGCTTGCGGGAGAAGAAGGCACATGGATGGAGGCGGCTTGGATTCCCCTGCTGCTGTGACAGAACCGCTCCGACTCCGGTCGTGGAGGCGTCGACCTCTAACACGAATGGTCGATGGGGATCTGGGTGTACCAGGAGTGGAGCGGTGGTGAAGGCTTCTCTCAGGTGGTTGAAGGCCTCCGTGGCAGCTGGTGTCCAGGACAGAGACTTGGGCTTGTTGCGTAGAAGGTCAGTAAGGGGGTTGGAGATGGAGCTGTAGTCTTGGATGAATCTGCGGTAGAAGTTAGCGAAGCCGAGGAATCGCTGAAGTTCCTTGATGGTGGTAGGAGTGGGCCAGTTCTTAATGGCTTCCACCTTCCCCTCGTCCATCCGGATGCCACTGTGGTCGATGTGGTACCCAAGGAACTGCACTGAGGTCTGATGGAATGAGCACTTCTCGGCTTTGAGGAAGAGTTGGTACTCCCTCAGGCGTTTCAGGACCTCCGCAACGTGTTGGCGGTGTTCGGCCATGCTCCGGGAGTAGATCAAGATGTCGTCGATGTAGACCAGAACGAACTTGTGGAGAAACTCCCGGAGCACCTCGTGGATGAAATCCTGGAACACGGAGGGGCGTTGACCAGGCCATACGGCATGACGAGGTATTCGTAGTGGCCGGTGGGCGTGACGAAGGCGGTCTTCCACTCGTCCCCCTCGCGTATCCGGATGAGGTTGTACGCGCTGCGGAGGTCCAACTTGGAGAATACAGTGGCACCACGGAGATGTTCCAGGGCCGCTGGGACGAGAGGAAGGGGATATCGGAACTTGACTGTGACGGAGTTGAGTGAGCGGTAGTCAATGCAAGGCCGCAAGCCTCCGTCCTTTTTGGCCACGAAGAAGAAGCTGGAAGCAGCAGGGGAGGTAGATGGTCGAATGTATCCTTGAGCCAGAGCCTCCTCGATGTACTCCACCATGGCCTTCTCCTCCGGGACGGATAGGGGGTATATCCGTCCCCTTGGCACTGACGCACCCGGAAGCAGATCTATGGCGCAGTCCCATGGCCGATGTGGAGGCAGCTTGGACGCTCTCATGGGGCAGAAAACGTCGCTGAAGGGGGCGTAACACGACGGAATATCCACTGACCTCTTCTCAATGGGGCTCTCGATGGACGTGGCCTGGACTCGGAGACAACGAGAGGTGGGTTGCCGAGGAACAGGAAGTGTGGAGAAACAGGATGGAAAGCAGGTGTCGCCCCACTTCAGGACTTCTCCAGTCTTCCATGAGAGGATGGGGTTGTGCTGCTCCAACCAGGGACGCCCTAGTATCACTTCAGAGGTGGAAACCTCCAGAACCAACAGATAGATTACCACCACGAGCAGAATTCCAACCCGGAGCAGTAGAGGTCCAATGATCCACCTCACACGGCTTCTGCTCACATCTATACCGGTTATTGACTGAATCTGGTAGGTGGATGGCGTGCATTGGGTCCTGATCCCAAGCTGACGGCAGAGGGCGCCGGAGATGAAATTTCCCGCTGACCCAGAATCGAGGAGGGCGGTAACTGGAACGGAGATATCGGCAGCAGTAAGTTGCACAATAGTGGTGAGTGGCTTAGAGGTGTTGGTATGAGGGAGGATAGCACTCACCATGGGACGAGGAGGACGTGTTGGGCATGTGGAGAGTACATGCCCAGGGGATCCACAGTACAAACACAGTTTCTGGGTCAGCCTTCTCTGCCGTTCAGCGGGTGACAGACGATTAGACTCCACTTGCATAGGTTCGTGGGCTGGTTCTGGGGCGCTGACGGATTCTGGTCGGCAGAGGGAGGTGTTCAGCTGTTGCTGACCCTGGTGCTCATCGAGACACGACTGCATACGAGTGGCGAAACGAATGGAGAGTTGGATGAACCGTTCCAGGCCGATGGTATCCTCGTATGCAGCGAGATGCAACCGCACTCGAGGATCCAAACCCTGGCGATAAGTGGTCATAAGCGCTCGTTCGTTCCATCCACTTCGAGCCGCGAGGGTTCTGAATTGAATGGCATAATCGTTAACAGACATGTTTCCTTGTTTTAAATTATATAATTTCTCACCAATAGATGTGTCCCATGAAGGTTTTCCGAAAACTTCTCGGAAGTGCTCGATGAAACTGGAGAACGATTGTAGCACAGGGTTGTCTTGGGACCAGATGGAATCAGCCCATTGCAGCGCTTTGCCGGAGAGTTGGGAGATAACAAAAGCCACTTTGGAGTACTCGGTGGGGAATAAGTGCGGTTGCATCTCCAGGGTCAGAGAACATTGCAAGATGAATCCGTTGCACTCCTCCGCCGAACCAGAGTAGGGCGCTGGTTTGGCCATGGGACTGACGTACACTGGCGGTGAAGGAGAAGTGACGGTGTTTGCGGAAGTGAAGGTGGGCGCTGACGGTGGTGGTGGAGTGGAGAGTGTGCGACGCAAAGCGTCCACCAGGTCCTGGAATGGATCGGGCTGACTCATACTTGTGTTTCGCTGTTTTGGTCCGGTCTTCTGTTACGGAAGGACCGACCAGGAGACAGGAGATAGTGAAACAGGTATTTATTGAAACACAAGTAGAGCAGATGGTGACAACAGGTGAGTATATTGCAGTGAATGTAGATCGTGGAGTGATATAGAGAGTGATACTGTCCTTGTAATTGCAGAGTGCAGATGGATGTAGAGTTTTGCTGACTGGAGACGATGACTGCAGACAACACTTCACACACGGAGAGGAGACGTTCGGGGAAACACGGAGACAAGATAGCAGGTAAGTAACACAGGGAGTCCTTGAGGTAAGCATACAGGTAAGTCCTTCGATGCAAACGAGACCGGACAAAGTGACTGTGTGAGAGTGTGTCTTAAGTAGTGCAGTGTGATGAATGGGCTGATGAGGTGCAGGTGGTGGTGATTAGTACTCCGGGGATGGTGTGCGCTGTGATTGGTGGATGGAGGAGCCTGGTGTGTCTGTGACAGGATGTCTGTGATTGCTGTTGTTGAATAATGCTAACATTTCTCTTCATGTGTTTTTTGACCTCCCTGAGCTGTTGTTTGTGCACCAATCTCATGCACCAAAAGCATGCTTTCATTTAATTTCAATATGTGTGGTATAAGATGATATAAAATTAATTAATAGAGCCAAATCACAGAACCTGCAAAGACAATTTTAATATCAGTCTCAGGTAATAGTAAGGTACATGTCTAGATTTTTCTGCTCACTTATGCAAGTTTATTTTAAACAGCCACTTTTATAATCATGTGAAAATTACTGAAACAGGTGTTTTTAATAAATTTGAATATATATCATTAAATAATTAATTTAAAAATTCTAACTGTAATTGTAAAAAATAATAATTGTAACTCAAACAACATTTAGAAAACTAGTCCTGTCCGAATAGTGATATAGTGTCATGGTTCAATTTCAAATGAGTGTGAAGTTGTCATTTGCAGTTCAAAATTTTTATAAGTTCATCAATAAATGGGTAATCAGTAAAAGGGTTAAAGACCACTAACCAAGATTGTAACACACACACACACACACACACACACACACACACACAGGGAGGAGGTGTCAGTGACACAGACAGAGACCCACACACAGACACCCCCCACCCCTACCCCCACACCACACACCACACCACACACCACACACACACACACACACACACACACACGCACAGAGACTGAAGGAGTGAGAGGGGAGGGGAGGGTTTCTAGAGTGTGTGTGTTTCTAATTTACAGTCATTAGCTCTGACCAACAGGAAGTCAGATATTTTGGTTTGAATGTGGATTTTTTTGCACACACACACACACACACACACACACACACACACACACACAAACATAGACTCTCTCTCTGTCCAAATCCCCCTACCCCCTCCCTCCTGCTCTCCCCTCCCCTCCCCTCTCACTCCTTCAGTCTCTCTGTGTGTGTGTGTGTGTGTGTGTGTGTGGTGTGTGGTGTGAGGGTGGGGGTGGGGGGTGTCTGTGTGTGGGTCTCTGTCTGTGTCACTGTCTGTGTATGTCTCTCTCTCTCTCTCTTTCTGTCCCCTCCCTGTGTGTGTGTGTGTGTGTGTGTTACAATCTTGGTTAGTGGTCTTTAACCCTTTTACTGATTACCCATTTATTGATGAACTTATAAAAATTTTGAACTGCAAATGACAACTTCACACTCATTTGAAATTGAACCATGACACTATATCACTATTCGGACAGGACTAGTTTTCTAAATGTTGTTTGAGTTACAATTATTATTTTTTACAATTACAGTTAGAATTTTTAAATTAATTATTTAATGATATAATTCAAATTTATTAAAAACACCTGTTTCAGTAAATTTCACATGATTATAAAAGTGGCTGTTTAAAATAAACTTGCATAAGTGAGCAGAAAAATCTAGACATGTACCTTACTATTACCTGAGACTGATATTAAAATTGTCTTTGCAGGTTCTGTGATTTGGCTCTATTAATTAATTTTATATCATCTTATACCACACATATTGAAATTAAATGAAAGCATGCTTTTGGTGCATAAGATTGGTGCACAAACAACAGCTCAGGGAGGTCAAAAAACACATGAAGAGAAATGTTAGCATTATACAACAACAGCAATCACAGACATCCGCATTAAGGCTGGATTAGATTTCTCAGAGCACTGTGGAGTTTGCACAAATAACAGTATGTCATTTGCTCTAGAATTTTTATAGAGGTTGTCTGAGAAAAAACAGACATGGCAGATTAGGATGATATTCTGCACTCATTTGAAATTGACTTATGACATTCTATGACATGAAAGTCATCTCAATTTAAACGATCTCATGGATGTGGCTGTTGTGGTTTGTGATCATAGGAGCATCAGCTGCTGCAGTAAATGTGGTGTGAATTTGACATAGTCCTTTTATGTTTAACTGTTTTAAATGCCCATTGCCCAACGTGCACAGTTGCCCTGAAGCCACCGTGGTGGCGGTGCCACCGGGCCCAAGCCACTAATGGAGCAGGGCCCTCTTGATCCCCTAAGGATTATTATTATTTATTTTTTTTTTTTTCTCCGTCATCCGGGGCTTTTTGGGGGCCTTAACATGCTCAAAAACTCTTGAAAATTGGCACACACATTGGAATCTGCGGCCATTAGGAAGCTGCAGAGGCTGGTACCCGGGCGTGGCAGGGGGGCTCGACAGTGCCCCCTTGAACAAAGTCCAAAAACTCGGTCCATATATCAAACACGCTTGCACGTATTAGTATGAAACTCGGTACACATATAGAACTCATCGGGCCTAACAACTTTCGTGCTCTAAGTTATACGCCACCCCAACAGGAAGTCGGCTATTACGGGTTGTTTGAAAAACGCATGCTCTGGAATTTGATATACTCCTCCTAGGCGATTAATCCGATCACCACCAAACTCGGTCAGCATGAAGTCAAGACATTGAGGATGTAAAATTGCCAGCGGATTTTTGATATCTCGAACGGTTTGGCCATGGCGAGGCAACGAATTTATGGCGAGAAAAGGGAATCAGGAAGTGTGTTATAACTTATGCATACATTGATTGATTTTTATGAAACTTCAGCTGTGTGTTCGTTGTAGGAGGCTGATCACATGGATGTGACTATTGTGAGTCAAAGTTATAGCACCACCAACTGGCAGCAGAAAGTGTGTCACTTTCAAAATGCTTTGAGATCACCCTCTTTTTTTGGCATATAACTTAGAGCATGAAAGTTGTTCGGCCCGATGAGGTCTATATGTGCACCAAGTTTCATACTAATGCGTGCAAGCATGTTTGATATATGGACCAAGTTTTCGGAGCCCATTCAAGGGGGCGCTGTCGAGCTCCCCTGCCACGCCCGGATACCAGCTTCTGTCTGGCCCTGATGGCCGCGGATTCCGATGTGTGTTCAGAGTTTCAAGAGTTTTCGAGCATGGTAAGGCCCCCAAAAGTGCCCGAATAGTCAAAATAATGTGTGTGTGTGTGTGTGTGTGTGTGTAAAAAAATCCACATTCAAACCAAAATATCTGACTTCCTGTTGGTCAGAGCTAATGACTCTAAATTAGAAAGTTGTCTGGATTAATGAGAACAATATGTGTACCAAGTTTGGTGACTGTAGGTTAAACTAACCACCCCACTTTTGTCAAAAGGTGGCGCTGTAGAGCCCCTGCTCCCCGCCCGTTTCTAAGGCTTTGCCCATGTCTACTGGATGACAATATTGATGTGTGTGTCGAGTTTCATGCAATTTGAAGCATGGTAAGAGCCTCAAAAATGCCAAATAATATTATTAATGTTTGATGTGTTGCCATGGCAACAGTATTTAATATATCATAAATACATTAACAGGGCTACATCTGCCATGTTTTGACATTATTGTGATGAAGTTTGAAGCAAATAGGGTAAAAATAAGAGGGTGATCTCAAAGCATTTTAAAAGTGATACACTTCCTGCTGCCAGTTGGTGGCGCTATAACTTTGACTCACAATAGTCACATCCATGTGATCGGACTACTACAACCAACACACAGCTGAAGTTTCATAAAAATCAATCAATGTATGCAGAAGTTATAACACACTTCCTGATTCCCTTTTCTCGCCATGAATTCGTTGCCTCGCCATGGCCAAACCATTCGAGATATCAAAAATCCGCTGGCAAATTTTCATCATCAATGTCTTGACTTCATGCTGACCGAGTTTGGTGGTGATCGGATTAATCGCCTAGGAGGAGTATATCAAATTCCAGAGCATGCGTTTTTCAAACAACCCATAATAGCTGACTTCCTGTTGAGCCGGCGTATAACTTAGAGCATGAAAGTTGTTAGGCCCTATGTGGTCTATATGTGTACTTAGATTCATAATATGTGCAAGAGCGTTTGATATATGGACCAAGTTTTCGGATCGCGTTCAAGGGGGCGCTGTCGAGCCCCCTGCCACGCCCGGGTACCCGCTTCTGCTCGGCCCTGATGGCCACGGATTCCGATGTGTGTGCAAAGTTTCAAGAGTTTTCGAACATGTTAAGGGCCCCAAAAGTGCCAAAAACATAGAAAAAAAAAAAAAAATAATAATAAGAAGAAGAATAATCCTAAAGAAAACAATAGGGCCTTCGCCTTTGGCTTGGGCCCTAATAAATATAGCTGCAAGCATATAAAAATAAATATAGCTGCAAGCAGCGATGGCGGGCCCAAGCCCAGTGGCACCTTCACCCCGGTGGCTTCACGGCAACTGTGCACGGCGGGCAATAGGCATTTAAAACAGTTAAACATAAAAGGACTATTTCAAATCCATTTGAATACATCACATTTACTGCAGCAGTTGGTGCCCATATGATCACACACACATACACACACACACACACACACACAGACAGAGACCCACACACAAACACACAGAGAGAGAGAGAGAGAGAGAGAGAGAGAGAGAGAAAGAGTGAGACTGAGGGGGGAGGGGGGTAGGACAGAGAGAGAGAGAGAGAGAGAGAGAGAGTGAAAAATCCACATTCAAACCAAAATATCTGACTTCCTGTTGGTCGGAGCTAATGACTGTAAATTAGAAAGTTGTCCGGCTTAATGAGAACAATATGTGTACCAAGTTTGGTGACTGTAGGTTAAACTAACCCCCCCACTTTTGTCAAAAGGTTGGCGCTATAGAGGCCCTGCTCCCCGCCCATTTCTACGGTTTTGCCCATGTCTACTGGTTGACATCTCTGATGTGTGTATTGAGTTTCATGCAGTTTGAAGCAGGTTAAGAGTCTCAAAAGCTTGCAAAACGAATATTAAAGTTTGATGCGTTGCCATGGCAACAGTGTTTGAGATATCACAATTCTTTTCAAAGGTCTACATTCACCATGTTTCGACATTATTCTGGTGAAGTTTGAAGCAAATCGGATAAAAATAAGAAGGTGATCTCAAATTTTTTTGAAAGTGACACACTTCCTGCTGCCAGTTGGTGGCGCTATAACTTTGACTCACAATAGTCACATCCATGTGATGAGCCTTGTACAATGAACACACAGCTGAAGTTTCATAAAAATCAATGTATGCAGACGTTATAACACATTTCGTGTTTCCCTTTTCTCGCCATAAATTCGTTGCCTCGCCACAGCCAAACCGTTCGAGATATCAAAAATCCGCTGGAAATTTTTTTATCATCAATGTCTTGACTTCATGCTGACCGAGTTTGGTGGTGATCGGATTAATCGCCTAGGAGAAGTATATCAAATTCCAGAGCATGCGTTTTTCAAACAACCCATAATAACTGACTTCCTGTTGAGCTGGCATATAAATTAGAGCACGAAAGTTGTTAAGCCCAATGAGATCTATATGTGTACTGAGTTTCATACTAATACATGCAAGCATGTTTGATATATGGCCAAGTTTTCGAAACCCATTCAAGGGGGCGCTGTCGAGCCCCCCTGCCACGCCCAGGTACCAGTTTCTGCCTGGCCCTGATGGCCACGGGTTCCGATGTATGTGCAAAGTTTCATGAGTTTTCGAGCATGGTAAGGGCCCCAAAAGTGCCCGAATAGTCGAAAAAAAAAAAAAAAAAAATAAAAAAATAAATAAATAAATATAGCTGCAAGCAGCGATGACGGGCCAAAGCCCGGTGGCACTGCCACCCCGGTGGATTCAGGGCGACTGTGCACGGCAGGCAATGGGCATTTAAAACAGTTAAACATAAAAGGACTATGTCAAATTCACACCACATTTACTGCAGCAGCTGATGCTCCTGTGATCACAAACCACAACAGCCACATCCATGAGATCGTTTGAACTAAGATGACTTTCATGTCATAGAATGTCATAAGTCAATTTCAAATGAGTGCAGAATATCATCCTAATCTGCCATGTCTGAGTTTTTTCTCAGACAGACCCTATAAAAATTCTAGGGCAAATTATATTCTATTTTTTGTGCAAATTCAACAGTACTCTGAGAAATTTAATGCAGTCTTAATGCGAATGTCTGTGATTGCTGATGTTGTATAATTCTAACACTTCTCTTCATGTGTTTTTTGACCTCCTTGAGTTGTTGTTTGTGCACCAAAAGCATGCTTTCATTTAATTTCAGTATGTGTGGTATAAGATAAAAAAAATAAAATTAAAAAATTAATAAATAAAGCCAAATCATAGATCCTGCAAAGACAATTTTAATGTCAGTCTCAGGTAATAGTAAGGTACATGTCTAGATTTTTCTGCTCACTTATGCAAGTTTATTTTAAACAGCCACTTTTATAATCTTGTGAAATTTACTTAAAGATTTTATTTTAATAAATTTGATTTATATCAATAAATAATTAATTTAAAAATAATTTTAATTGTAAAAATAATAATTGTAACTCGAACGACATTTAGAAAACTAGTCCTGTACTAATAGTGATATAGTGTCATAGTTAGTAGAATAACATATACACTATGTCGCAAATGATGATTTATTACCCTAATTTATGGCCTAATTTATGGCCCCTAATTTTCTGGGTGTTGTCACTCAAACTGACTGGTCAGTGGATGTCAAATATGTTTTATGAGTGCTGTGAGTCTTGATTGGCAGGCCTGTGGTTGTCAATGGTTGTTTTTTATGGCTGAATTTATGGGTGTTGTCCCCTGATTGGCAGGTCAAGAGTGTCAATGAGATATAGGGTTAGTTGGATTTATAGTTAGATATATGGGTATATTTATGGGATTATATCTCACCCCAGATTGAAATTTGCTGAATCCTGGGTATCTGGCTTCTAATCTGTTCGGAACTGATAGTGGCCATGTTTTTCCTTTGATTGTGGGGGTTAAAGTCACCCAAGCAAGTTTTACACCTCAGTGTCAAAGTCAGTGCTGTTTGGTGAATGGGGTATATGTTAATTGAGTCAAAATATTTGAGTCAAGACATTAAGGAAGTATTACCCCTACACCACACTGGCTATATCCATTAAAATTACATGTCTGGGCATGTTCTTTTTTAGAACAACTGTGTGCGTGCGTGCGTGCGTGCGTGCGTGCGACCATAGTATGATCAGTAGTACCTGAACTATAGATTAATGCTAGTTTCCTAAGACAAAGAATCAGAAATATTCATCAAGCCAAAGAGTCCTCATTACCCACACACCCCAGAATAGGTGCTGTTTGGGAGATGTTCTTTCTGGAACATCTGTATCTGTGTTTCCAAACTCACCGATAGGATCGATGTTAAAAAGACAAAAGAATGAAAACAAATAATTTAACTCACAGTGAAGGTGTTTCCAAGTCAACCCGGTGGGGGAAGAGTGCATCCTAAATATGTTTGTGTTAATGGTTTTACGACCGTTGCTTAGGTTAGATGTTTTAAGAATGACACTTCATCAAAACCTTTCTGGTGATTCTCTGGCTCAAAACCATCTTATACTGATTTAGTGTACATAAATTCGTTCAATTCAATTCACGTTTATATGTATAGTGCTTTTCACAATACACATAATTTCAAAGGTCTTGAAAATGCATGTCAACATTACAATTTATAGTAATCTCTTATCAGAGGTGACTGTGGAAGTTATGTCATTTCAGAAATGTATATACAAATCACACAGTTAGCTAACAATCTATTAATTTAAACAATGTATTAAATTAGGGCAGAAATAATGTGCTCATTGAAGTTATGAAAATATGTTAACAAATGATTAGGATATATAGAAAAATTTAGCACTGGTGCATGTTGATCCAGAGTTTGGGGGTCCTCGCAGGGGGTTGGGGTCATATCGCCACAGGTGTTGAGGCATCTGGAGTCTTCATAAGATCTGAATGTGTCTTTACTTTTGATAAATTTTAAGAAATGTTTTAGTTTTAATAGTTTGTGTGTGTGTGTGTGTGTGTGTGTGTGTTGCAAAAGAACAAATACATATTTATTTGACTTCAAAATTCTGAGTAAAATAAGACACGCATGATTTTAAACGTTTAAACATTTATACATTTGTTTGCCACAAAAGCAAGGCATGTTGTCTATTTTCTTTAAATAAAACTTTTACTTTATTTTATTCTTTAATTTCTTTTTCTGACGACCATTTTTTTTTTATTATTAGTAATGTAGCCGTGCGGTTTCCTCACACAAGTAAAACGTCTTTCATTTTCACTTAGAAAACTTTTTAAATGTATGAATGAATCTTTTTTCTTTTGACAACTACATTTCAAATTATTTACCTGAGGTGTTTAACAACCACAAGGGAAACATGTTGATCACTAAGTTTAAGGCATATACATTAGTACAAACATGCAATGCTCAAGAAAGCTAATCTTGGTGTAATCTTTGTGAGGTCAGAACACCAAACTTGTGTTGAGTGATCTAGACAAAGCTTTATACTAAAAGAAAATACTATGGAAGTCATTTTCAAACTGAGAGTATGCTTCAACATGTAATTATACAATATTTTCAATAGGAATGTTATGGTTTCATGTTGCTTTAAAGTTGTTTGTTTGTTTTTTACTAACACTTTTTTAACTTCAACATCCAGCACAAAATTAAAGAAATGAGCTCAGGATGTTTCAGCTATTACCATCTTCTTTGACCCCCAAATAAACAGGTAATTGAATGGTTCTATGAAAGCCACACAATATACAGTTAGATATTTTTCTCTCTCTCTCTGTGTGTGTGTGTGTGTGTGTGTGTGTGTGTAAACAGTTGTGCTAAGTCTCTGTGTGTATTTTTACATGCCAACATATTTTGTCAGGGCTATGTCACACCGCTGTGATGCAAAGTTCCACACTTTTGCAAAGGCTATAGATAACTTTCAAACATAATCTTTATACAGAATTATGTGTATCAAAAACACCAAAATTTCAAAATCACTAAGAAAAGAGGGTACAGCACGCATTGAAAAATATCGTTTATAATAAAAATACAGAAACACATTCATGAGCAGTTGTGAAAATTTGTAAATGTGTTTTTGCAAATTTTTTATTACTCCAGTAGTTTTAGTCATCTTGTTCATATAGCAGATGACACTGTTCACATTATGTTTGTTAGCCTGTGTTTTGTTTTTTGCTGTTCTTTGAGAGCTGTCAACATTCAGAAAAATTAAGAATTTAAGTGATAGTCTTTCTGCTTGAGAGTGTTTGACTAAATTGATGTTTCTTTTAGTACAGTTTTCCAGCTATCTATGATATGGGATCATATCAACACGAAAAGTAAGTCATGCTGTTTTACACTGAAGTACACTAACACTTACACTAAGTAACACACTGAAAGCTGCACATTCATTAAAGTTTGAGGTTGTTCAACAGCATTCCACACTCTGGTAAAACACAAAGATAAAATCAAAAAATGATGTGTGCATGATAGTGCATGATAGTGTCAAATCACTAAGAAAAGGGTACAACATACAAGAGAAGCACCATTTATAATAAATACAGAATACAGAAAAAGCCATTCATGAGCGATTTCTAAGTTTGTTACAAGTTTGTAAATGTGGTTTTGTAAATGACGTTTTTGTTACTCCACTAGTTTTAGTCATCTTGTTCAGATAGCAGATGACACTATTCACATTTTGTTGGTTGGGATGTGTTTTTGTTTTAGGTGAAGACAAAACAGTGTAAGTGCTTTTCCTCACATGGGAAAGCATGTGTGATGAAACTTTTTAAATGTATGACTGAACTTTCTTATTTGACAAACCAGCATTTCAAATGATTTTCCTAAGTTGTTTAACGTCTGCAGAATAATTTCTTTCAACATACCGCTTGAGGTGAAAGATTATACTATGTTTTCAACTATTATCACCATCTTCTCTGTCTCAAATAAAGCTACTATATGCGCTAAAAATCTTTGTACATTTTTGCTCTTCTGTCAGATTTGTTTGAGGAACTATGCCACACTGATGTAATGCAAACACATTAAGAACATGCCCTTGTAAAGGCTATATATAAAATTAAACAATCTTTATACATGTTTGCACAAAAGTCAATTCAAGAGACCAATTTACTGTGAAAGTGTGTAAGGCATATAGGAAAAACAATTAGCTATAAAGAAGCTATAAAGAAGTTTATGTTGATTTGTAAATGAAAATTTTTCCACTTATCGATGATTCTGTTTACATTTTGTTTCTTTGTTTTTGTACGTTTGTACAGTTTGTAAAGACTACTCTCAGAACGTGGTCAAACATGTTCACAGGAGTTAATGAAAACACCAACAAATACAGCATAAAGAGAATTCAGTGACAGTTCTTCTACATGACACTGCTTAAGACTAAACAAATGACATTTCTTTTAGGTCATCTTCTGGTCTGTCTACGATGCAGGATCATAAGACACGATGCCCCAACATGAAAAGTGGGTCTTGCTGTTTTTCTGTTATACAGCTATTACACTTAAAACTTTTCTAACCATTACACTTAAAGCTATGCATTTCATGGCACAGTCATAGTTCTGTCAACACCAATACTTTGACACCAGTGTTTTTTGGTGTCTGTCCTTTAGAACTGATCCAGAAAATAGACGTTGTGTTCTATGTCTATACCATTTGTTATTCTTTTTATGAAAACATGTGATAAACAGTTTTTGTCCTCATCAGCAGGATACTAAAATGTTTTAACATATCATAAATGTCAATGGTTATAACTAGCAAATGCAAGTGAACTGTTTTTTTACTGAGATAATTTACAGTTATATGTGAAAGAAACCCAGTCTCAGTCAGTTGGATTCTAGTTTATATTATTCATATTTAAAAGTGCTAGGGTTCTCGGCCTCATCAAACTTCACACAAATCACAAGGTCTTTCCCAGTGGTCATCTGACTCTGAAACCAGACCAAATATTAGGATGTAACAGTTTGGAGACATTTGTGTTTTCTTTGATTTGTTTGCACTTTTCCTGAAACACACTGCTTTCGAAATTGTTTACCAATTTTTAATATCAACATTTTCAGTGTATTGCTGTGTGATTGTAATGTTTGTGTGTGTGTGTGTGTGTGTGTGCGCGTGCATGTGTGTGTGTGTGTGTGTGGTGTGTGTGTGTGTGTGTGTGTGTGTGTGTGTGTCTGCTTTCCTTACACTTGGCAAAACAACTTTGAAAAACAAACTGTTTCCTTGAATCTGCTGTAATGTTAGTGAACTCTAGGTGTTCTTGGCTTGTTTGTCCGTATACGTTCCCCATGAATTTGCTTGACTTAATAAAATGATGGTTTAAATCATCGTCTTCACTTGAGATCTTTAAATTATTTTATTATACTATCCTAGCTTTTAAATAGCGCTGAAATAGATTTTTGGGACGGTATGTGGATATTGAATATAGCACAAGGAACTCTGAAATATTTTATCTTGTAAAACACCTAAGTATTGTTTTTAAAAACGCTGTAAAACAATGGTATGAAGACATCTTTCTATCAGCGACCCTCGCTACTGAAGGTGTCACATCCTTGGAGCATCACATCCTTGGATGTTTCACACCTACAGACCCTATCTCCTGAATTTGGTATTTAAATAAGGTTTAGGATAAAGTAACTAAATCACAAAGACATTCTACAGCTCTAGTATTACAACGGCTACTCCAAAAACTCTTGAAACATCTGTGATGTCTGTAACACCGACAAGAAGTTCTGTTGAAACGGATGAGTTTCTACATGAAGATGTCCCAGTCTCTGTGTTCCTTGCTAAATGTTTAATTGTTTTTGTTTAATAAAACTGTGATTGGATCTAATGTCCCTGGCTTCTAAGAATCTCTATGTTACAGACATAATAATGGTTTATTCAGATTGTAGAATACTGTTTAAAGTGTTTGTATATTTTGAAAAACACTAAATTAATCAATATGTGGTGTAATATTCAATATGTACAGTGCATTTTAATTTTACTCAAAACAATTTAATATGACAATGTTACTAAAAGTCTTTAACTGAACATGGTGGACAGAGAGAGAGAGATTCTACGTCTGTGTGTATGTGTGTGTGTGTGTGTGTGTGTGTGAAAAATCCATATTCAAACCAAAATATCTGACTTCCTGTTGGTCAGAGCTAATGACTGTAAATTAGAAAGTTGTCCGGCTTAATGAGACCAATAAGTGTACCGAGTTTGGTGACTGTAGGTTAAACTAACCCCCACTTTTGTCAAAAGGTGCCCATGTCTACTGTTTGACAATATTGATGTGTGTGTCGAGTTTCATGCAATTTGAAGCATGGTAAGAGCCTCAAAAATGCCTAAGAATATTATTAAAGTTTGACGTGTTGCCATGGCAACAATATTTAAGATATCACAAATACATTAACAGGTCTACATCTGCCATGTTTTGACATTATTGTGATGAAGTTTGAAGCAAATCGGGTAAAAATAAGAGGGTAATCTCGAAGCATTTTAAAAGTGATACACTTCCTGCTGCCAGTTGGTGGCGCTATAATTTTGACTCACAATAGTCACATCCATGTGATCGGACTACTACAACCAACACACTGCTGAAGTTTCATAAAAATCAATCAATGTATGCAGAAGTTATAACACACTTCCTGATTCCCTTTTCCCGCCATGAATTCGTTGCCTCGCCACGGCCAAACTGTTTGAGATATCAAAAATCTGCTGGCAATTTTTCATCCTCAATGTCTTGACTTCATGCTGACCGAGTTTGGTGGTGATCGGATTAATCACCAAGGAAGAGTATATCAAATTCCAGAGCATGCATTTTTCAAACAACCCTTAATAGCTGACTTCCTGTTGAGCTGACGTATAACTTAGAGCATGAAAGTTGTTAAGCCCGATGAGGTCTATATGTGTACCGAGTTTCATACTGATATGTGCAAGCGTGTTTGATATATGGACCAAGTTTTCGGACTTCGTTCAAGGGGGCGCTGTCGAGCCCCCCTGCCACGCCCGGATACCCGTCTCTACGGCCTCCTAATGGCCGCAGATTCCAATGTGTGCGCCAATTTTCAAGAGTTTTTGAGCATGTTAAGGGCCCCAAAAGTGCCAAAAACATAGAAAAAAATAATAAATATAGCTGCAAGCAGAGATGACGGGCCAAAGCCTGGAGGCACCGCCACCCCGGTGGCTTCAGGGCAACTGTGCATGGCGGGCAATGGGCATTTAAAACAGTTAAACATAAAAGGACTATGTCAAATTCACACCACATTTACTGCAGCAGCAGTAAATGAAGCGTGCTAAGAGTCTCAAAAGCATCCAAAATGAATATTAAATTTTGATGCGTTGCCATGTTAACAGTGTTTAAAATATCAAAAATCCTGTCACAGGTCTACATCTGCTGTGTATTGACATTACACTGATGAAGTTTGAAGCAAATCAAGTAAAAATAACAGAGTGAACACCGTTGCATTTTGAAAGTGACACATTTCTTGCTGCCAGTTGGTGGCGCTATAACTTTGACTCACAATAGTCACATCCATGTGATCAGCCTCGTACAACGAACACACAGCTGAAGTTTCATAAAAATCAATGTATGATAAAGTTATAACACATTTCCTGTCTCCCTTTTCTCGCCATAAATACGTTGCCTTGCCATGGCCAAGTTGAGTTCACTTTGAGATATCAAAAATCCGCTGGCAATTTTACATCCTCAATATCTTGACTTCATGCTGACCGAGTTTGATGGTGATCAGATTAATTGCCTAGGAGGAGTATATCAAATTCCAGAGCATGCGTTCCAACCCGTAATAGGCGACTTCCTGTTGGGGTGGCGTATAACTTAGAGCACGAAAGTTGTTAGCCCCGATGAGGTCTATATGTGTACCGAGTTTCATACTAATATGTGCAAGCGTGTTTGATATATGGACCAATGTGTGTGCCAATTTTCAAGAGTTTTTGAGCATGTTAAGGCCCCCAAAAAGCCCCAGATGACGGAAAAAAAATAATAATAAAAAATAAATAAATAATAATAATAATAATCGTTAGGGGATCAAGAGGGCCCTGCGCCATTAGTGGCTTGGGCCCTAAATATAGCTGCAAGCAGCGATGGCGGGCCCAAGCCCGGTGGCACCGCCACCCCGGTGGCTTCAGGGCAACTGTGCATGGCGGGCAATAGGCATTTAAAACGGTTAAACATAAAAGGACTATTTCAAAGTTATTTGAATATACCACATTTACTGCAGCAGTTGGTGCCCATATGATCACACACACACACACAAAGAGAGAGAGAGAAAAAGTGAGACTGGGGGGGGGGGGGAGATAGTGTGAAAAACTTAGAAAGTTGTCTGGCTTAATGAGAATAATATGTATACCGAGTTTGGTGACTGTAGGTAAAAATAATCCCCGCACTTTTGTCAAAAGGTGGCGATACTGAGCCCCTCCACCACGCCCGTTTCTTAGGCTTTGCCCATATCTACTGGTCGACAATATTGATGTGTGTGTCGAGTTTCATGCAATTTGAAGCATGTTAAGATTCCAATTTGTGTGCCAATTTTCAAGAGTTTTTGAGCATGTTAAGGCCCCCAAAAAGCCCCGGATGACGGAAAAATAAATAAATAAAAAAATAATAAAAATAATAATAATAATCCTTAGGGGATTATTATTATTATTAATAATCCTTAGGGGATCAAGAGGGCCCTGCGCCATTAGTGGCTTGGGCCCTAATAATAATAATCCTTAGGGGATCAAGAGGGCCCTGCGCCATTAGTGGCTTAGGCCCTAATTAGCATGTTATTTCAGCCATACTGATGTCTAGAGAGAAAGCCATTTTACCTGTCCCACTTTCTGTGGAATAAAGTCCTGGTCAGATGTATTACAGTAGCTGCTTTCTGTCTAAACAAAAGGAAACTTAAACTTAAATGGTTCCTGCAATAATGTGTTCAATTACCAATCATATTCCTACCTAAATTTAACATCAGCAATGGACAAAATGGGTACCTTTGTAGAGGAACTAGACATGCTGCTGTCCTCATTCCCTGAGGACGGCAGTGCACTTGTATTCTTTGGTGATTTCAACATTCATCTAGAGAAGCCTTATGCTTCAGACTTTCTCTCACTTCTAGCCTCATTCAATATCATACGGCTCGTCACTATAAGTACCCACAAATCTAGCAACCAACTTGACCTAATTTACACACGCAACTATATCACAGACAACATATTGGTAAAACCTCTGCACATATCAGATCATTTCTTCATTACTTTTAATCTACGACTTGTGCACCACCAACCCCTCTACCAGTTACCTTCAGACGAAACCTGCGCTCTCTTTCTCCTTCTCATCTTTCCTCTGTCGTGTCATCCTCTCTTCCCTCACCCACACAACTCTCATCTCTGGATGTAAATTCAACAACAGACACGTTATGTTCCACTTTAACTTCTTCTGTAGACAGTATCTGTCCTATCTCATCCAGGCCAGCACGTGCTACTCCCTCTAACCCCTGGTTATCTGATGTTCTTCGTGAACAACAACGTCTTCATTAATTTAAAAGAAGCTGTGCTCAATTTACCAAAATGGCAGGAGGATTGAGAGAATAGAATTCTGCCACTTGTCATCATGCACTGAGGGTGAGTTAATGGACTTATTTTGGAGTGGACTGGACACAGAATTATGGCCATTCGAACCGGTGGGAGATGCTAGCATGACACTTAAGCAGTATCTTGATTTGGTGCTGAGGTGATTTGGCTCACCTTACACGGTCGGTGAGGTGGATGACAAGACCAACACTGGCCTGCCACATTATCCCCAGCCCATAACAGCCCTCCTGGTACCAACCATCTTCACTTCAGAACCTGTCTTAGAATTCCTCACAGATGTTACTGAATCCACTTCAGAATCTACCTCAGTATGTGTGTCCACTCCAGAATCTACTTCTGCACATGAGCTCACTCCAGAATTTAATCCAGTTTGTAAACCCTGTGCAGAACCTGTTCAACCCTCTGAGCTCAGACAAAGATGTACATTAACCTCAGCCCAAAAGAGAAGGTTGAGGAAGAAGAAACAGTCCTCAGCATGTCCAGCCCCTGAGTCCACTCCAGTGATGCCTCCAGCCCCTGAACTCGGCGCTATGCCCACTTCTGCCCCAAAGCTCCGCCCAGTGCTCCTTCCAGTCCCAGAGCTCTGCCCTGTGCTCCTTCCAGTCCCAGAGCTCCGCCCTGTGCTCCATCGAGTCCCAGAGCTCTGCCCAGTGCCTGTTCCAGAGCCCCATCCAGCCCAGAAACCCATAGCTCCTCCCAATAAATTTTTTGGGGGGGTGGGTATACGTCCCCGGCCATAGTGGTCGAGCCTAGCTGCATCGTCAAGGCCACAAAGGCCGAGCCTCCCTTGTCTCCTGAGCTGCCAGCACCACCATGGCTTCCTGCACCATCATGGCTTCCTGAGTTGCCGGCATCACCCTGGTCTCCTGAGTTGCTGGCTGCGCCCTGGCCCCCTGAACTGCCGGCTCTGCCCTGGCCCCCTAACTTGTCAGATCCGTCCTGGTCTCCTGAACCAGTGCCGCACTGGTGGCTTCCTGAGCTGCCAGCACCACCTTGGGCCCCAGAACTGCCCACACCTCCTTGGATCTCTGTACCACCGGTACTGCCCTGGAGGCTTCCCGTCCTGCCTAAGACTCTCCTAGTCAGCCTCCAGGGCTCCCACCCTCCCACCCCAGTTTGTGGCGCAAGGACGTGCCTTTCAGGGAGGGGGGAGTAATGTCACCTGTTTGGTTTATTTTGTTCAGGTTTAGAGTTTGTATTCACCATGTTTATTGTTTGTATTTCTATTGGATTCAGTTTCATTGTCATGTTCGTATTTGTCAGCTTTACACTACATTTTCAATGAACCCTCCTGGCTCCCACCGGCACACACTCCTCAATCATCCACACCTGTCATCACTCACGTTCATCAGCTCCACTCCATTTAAACCTTTAGACTCTGTCAATTCTTTGTCTGGTATTGTTTGTGATAATACACACTGTTACTTTGGGTTTGCTCTCTAAGATGTTCCGATTTCATTTGTTTAATAAACTTGATTATTCTTTTGGAATTATCTTTGTCTTCTTCATTGGATAAAGCGTGACAATAATGAGAGTTGAGCATCCTTCTGTGAGATGATGTGGCTTCTTAGACATAATAAGGCAGTCGTGTATTTATTAGTCATGTTTAATCAATCAAAGCGTTTCAATCTTCTGTTTATTCAGCTACAGTGAAAGTACAGTATGATGCCCATAGGGATTTCCTAGAATGACGTGTGTTATCTACTTCTGTGGCAGGGCCCCTCTGGCTTTCAGATGGAGAAGCATTTACTACTGATCACAGAGCCGTACAGCTCTGACAAGCTGCACATGAAAATAATCGCAGCCTTTGCCAAATCTTTTTTTTTTTTCAATAACCACACATAAATGTTATTCCTTCAAAAATACAAACATGTACATACATGTTGCTCACATATTATGGTAGCCTAGTTCGTGCTGAATACAGTGTAATGACACCTTTTCCATTAATATGTTTATGAACAACTGAAAAAAGCACAAATGTCAGGGCATGTCAAAACTTCTCCAGGGCCCCAAAAATCCTCAGACCCCAGAGGGTTAAGGGAGCATTCCTGTCCCTGGCTCGCATAAGCCAAAGTGATAGCGTCCACTATCCAGTGAAAGAGCCTCTGCTTAGAAACTACACGTCTCTTAGTACAGCCACCATAGCACACAAAGAGATATGGGCCACCGAAAAGCGGGCGAGCTTGGTCTGTCAGGGTCATGCGAGGTTGACGGCTCAGAAGACAAAGCAGGTGGGAAAATTACCTGCGCTTCAGGAAGTAGAAAGGTGACTAAAGCATGTAGCCTGGTCTTGGCTGGAGTGCCGGACATTTGTCTCTGTACACAACTGACCACTACACTGAGACAGGGGCTGCTTATATCGTGTGAGGTGAGCACAGGGAATTTTGTCTTCTGTACACGACCGACCACTGCACTGAGACAGGAGGCTATATTGTGTGCCGGGCATTTTGTCGTCTGACACGACAGACCTCTGCACTGAGACAGGGGGCTATTTATCATGAGAGTGCTGGGAATTTAGTCCTCTGTACACAACAGACCACTGCACTGATACAGGAGCTATACACATCGTGTGAGTGCCGGGAATTTTGTCCTCCATACACGACAGACCACTGCACTGATACAGGGGCTATATACATTTTGTGTGAGTGCTGGGAATTTTATCTTCCGTACATGACAGATCACTGCACTGATACAGGGGCTATATATATCGTGTGAGTGCTGGGAATTTTATCTTCCATAAACGACAGCCCGCTGCACTGATACAGGGGCTATACATATCGTGTGAGTGCCAGGAATTTTGTCCTCCGTACACAACAGACCACTGCACTGATACAGGGGCTATACATATCGTGTGAGTGCCAGGAATTTTATGTTCCGTACACGACAGACTACTGCACTGAGACAGGGGCTGTTTAATTGTGTGAGTGCTTCACAAGAGAGCATGACAAGCCGGGCTTATGAGGATAAGCTGTTTTTCTTTCTTTGCTGCCGTTCGGCGTCATGAGCGACTGACCACTACACTGAGACAGGGGCTGCTTATATCGTGTGAGGTGAGCACAGGGAATTTTGTCTTCTGTACACTGTACACTGAGACAGGAGGCTGGTATCCTAAGGCAGGGCAAGTAACGCAGTATTGTCCAGAAGGGTTGGGTGAGAGGAATGCGGACACTTAGTTGGCAAGAGCTCATCACCGGTCCATAAGGTCCACCGCTGTTTTAGAGGGCAGATGGACTCGCACAGTGCTGCTCCTGAAAGGGCATCATCCAGGCAGAAGCGCCACGGTCTGGAGGCACTTTTCTGAGGAAAAAGTGTCATACTCACCAAAGCGCTACAGGGGAGCGACAATCCTAGGCACCGTCCCCTGAATGAGCGTACCTCAACGGTGATGCAGTGTCGAGAGCCCAACTCGAAAGGAGACTTTTGGTCACGCTACACTGCTATTTGCTGGAAAAAGTAGCTAGCTACTGGAAAAACTACACTGTTTTAAAAGTAGCTGAGCTACTGAAAAATTAGTTAAGCTAGTAGTGACACTACTTGTAGCCAGAGCTATCTCTATATGGCTCTGCTTGTAGCTATCTACTCCCCAACACTGCTGTGCGGTTATGATCAGCTCTCCAGAATCTGCTGCAGCGGGCACTTTCAGTCCAAATATCAGGGTTTTTATTGGTCTGTTTACAATCGGATATCTTTATTAGCTACTGAAATGCTGGTCAAAGGTTTGAATATTAATTCAAATTGTAGCCATACTCCGTAACAGATTGTAATTTTACAAGTAGCGATTACTTAGCTTAATTTGCTTAAGTTTTACTTAAAGTTTATTTGCTTTACTTAATTGACCTTAAGTACAAGTAAAATTACAGTCTTTATTGTGTGTGTGCGCGCTGTTGCGGAAGCGTTCAGCCTTTGTGTTTAGCCTCCTCGTGTGAAGACTGACTCGGGCAAAGACCTGCGACTCTACCTGCGCGACTCCACCAAGCAAGGACACCGGTAAGGCACTTAAGTATCTTCCCTTTCCTTTCTTTCCACTTCTCTTTTCTTTCATACTCAGCATGTGCTTTCAATACATTCCTGTTATCTCTCGGCAACGCTCCACTCTCACACGTAGAAGGCGCAATGCTGCTAACCTGCGTCCTATCTCCTCCTCTTCTAATACTCCTCTCTCTGTTTCTGTGGGTCTATGGAATTGTCAGTCAGCAGTTAACAAAGCTGACTTCATTCCAGCCTTTGCAACTAAATCTACTCTCAATATCTTGGGCTTGACTGAGACCTGGATTCGTCCAGAGGACTCAGCAACTCCCGCTGCTCTCTCTAACAACTTCACTTTCTCTCATACCCCTCGCCAGTCTGGGAGGGGTGGGGGCACAGGTCTTCTCATTTCTGACAATTGGAAATACTCAACTCACTCTTCTCTATGCAACAACAATTCATTTGAGTTTCATGCTATTACAATCACAACTCCTGTCAAAATTCATATTGTAGTAATTTATCGCCCCCCCAGGCCAACTGGGTACCTTTGTAGAGGAACTGTACATGTTGCTGTCCTCATTCCCAGAGGATGGCAGTCCACTTGTACTCTTTGGTGATTTCAACATTCATCTAGAGAAGCCTTATGCTTCAGAATTCCTCTTTCTTCTAGCCTCATTTGATCTCAATCGGCTCATCACCACAAGTACCCACAAATCTGGCAACCAACTTGACCTAATTTACACGTGCAACTGTATCACAGACAACATTTTGGTAAAACCTCTGCACATTTCCGACCATTTCTTCATTACTTTTAATCTACAACTCCCTATTTGCACTCCACCAACCATTTTACCAGTTACCTTCAGACGAAACCTGCGCTCTCTTTCTTCTTCTCATCTTTTCTCCATTGTATCATCCTCCCTTCCCTCACCCATAAAATTCTCATCTCTGGATGTGAATACAGCAACAGACACTTTATGTTCCACCTTAACTTCATCTCTTGACACTATCTGTCCTTGTCATCCAGGCCTGCACGTGCTACTCAATCTAATCCCTGGTTATCCGATGTTCTTTGTGAACATCGGACCAAACTCAGGGCTGCAGAGAGAATATGGCGCAAATCCAAAGACCCATCTGACCTAGGTAGTTCTCAGTCTCTGCTCTCATCCTTTTCTGATGAAGTTTATGCCGCTAAATCTTCATATTTCCACAACAAAATCAACAGCGCCTCAAACACGCACACTTTTCAAAACATTCAACTCTCTCCTCTGTCCCCCTCCCCCACCACCCACCACTTCCCTAACTGCTGATGATTTTGCTAAATTCTTAACTCACAAAACATCTACCATCAGCAGTCAGTTCTCAGCTCCACACACACAGGAACTCAGACCAACCACATACACAGCCACACATCTCCTCTCTTCCTTCTCTCCCCTCACTGAAACAGAAGTATCCAAACTTCTCCTCACCAGTCATCCTACCACCTGCCCTCTAGATCCCATCCCCTCACACCTTCTACAAGCCATCGCTCCTACACTTTTACCAGCACTTACACACATTATCAACACATCTCTCCACACAGGCATTTTCCCTACCGCATTCAAGCAGGGTCGGGTAACCCCACTGCTTAAAAAACCCACATTAAACACATCACTTGTAGACAGCTACAGACCGGTCTCTCTCCTTCCATTCATAGCAAAAACTCTTGAACAAATTGTTTTCAACCAGGTGTCATCTTTCCTCTCACAGAACAACTAATTGGACGTCAACCAATCTGGTTTCAAGAGTGGTCATTCAACCGAGACTGCACTACTGTCGGTCACTGAATCCCTGCGGATTGCTAAGGCTTATTCCAAATCATCAGTTCTCATTCTGCTCGATCTATCTGCTGCCTTTGACACAGTGAATCATCAAATCCTTCTGTCCACCCTCTCATCACGGGGCATCACAGGTCTGCCACTTCACTGGTTTGAATCCTATCTCACAGGTAGGTCTTTCAGGGTTGCCTGGAGAGGGGAGGTATCCAAAGTTCATCAACTGATCACAGGGGTTCCTCAGGGTTCAGTTCTTGGACCCCTCCTCTTCTCCATATACACTACATCACAGGGTCCCATCATACAGGCACATGGTTTCTCCTATCATTGCTATGCTGATGACACGCAGCTCTTCCTTTCCATCCAGATGATCCCACAGTAGCTGCACGAATCTCAAGCTGTCTGGCGGACATCTCGGCATGGATGAAAGAACATCATCTGCAGATCAACCTGGCAAAGACTGAGCTTCTCGTCTTCCCTGTCAATCCAACCCTAAAGCATGATTTCAACATCCAGTTAGGTACATCTTCTATTACCCCATCAAATTCGGCCAGAAATCTTGGAGTAATCTTTGATGACCAACTGACCTTCAAAGACCACATTGCAAAGACGGCTCGGTCATGCAGATTTGCACTACACAACATCAGGAAAATCAGGCCTTTTCTAACAGAACATGCAACACAACTTCTCATCCAGGCCTTGGTCATTTTTAGGCTTGATTACTGCAATGCTTTTCTGGCTGGACTGCCATCATGCACAATCAAGCCTCTACAAATGATTCAGAACGCTGCAGCACGTCTTGTCTTTAACGAGCCCAAAAGAGCCCATGTCACACCTCTCTTCATCTCTCTGCACTGGCTACCACTTGCTGCTTGCATCAAGTTCAAGATGTTGACGCTTACTTACAGATCTACCACAGGCTCAGCACCCTCCTACTTCCACTCATTTTTACGAGTCTACACCCCTACCAGAAGCCTGCAATAACAAAAGGAACGAAGGCTTGTGGTACCATCACAGAGAGGCACAAAATCACTCTCCAGAACATTTTCGTTCTCTGCTCCATGCTGGTGGAACGATCGTCCTGCCTTCATTCAGAATGCAGAATCCCTGGCAATATTCAAAAGACAGCTGAAAACTTATCTCTTTCGTTAGCACTCAACCTCATCTTAATAAAAATAAATAAATAAATAAATAAAAAATAAAAAAATCCTATCCTTTCACTACCTATCCTTTCATTACCTTTAATCCCTCTCTATTGTAGCTTATGATACTCTGAGCAATGTCTGAAACTTATATTGTGAGCACTTCTTGCGTCTATTTGCCTCTTCATGATGACTCGCTTGTTGTATTCCTCACTTGTAAGCTGCTTTGGATAAAAGCGTCTGCTAAATGAATAAATATAAATGTAAATGTACTCCTAAAAGTACAAGTACCCATAAACTACTTAATTACAGTTAAAATACAGTTACATTAATGTGAGTATTTGTAATTCATTACTTCCTCCCCTGTTCCAGAGGTAGCTGAAAACGCATTTGACCGGATTGCTTTCGTAGTGTAGATGGTCATGTGGGTGAAGAAACATGTTAGAAACATGCTAACAACATGTTAAAATGCTACCAAAGTGTTAAAGGGTTAGTTCACCCAAAAATGAAATTTTTTATCATTAATTACTCACCCTCATGTCGTTCCAAACCTGTAAGACCTTCGTTCATATTTGGAACACAAATTAAGATATTTTTGATGAAGGTTGATGAAGGACCGAGGGTTTTTGAACCACACATAGGCAGCAACATCATTGCAATTTTTGAGGTCCATAAAGGTAGTAAAGACATCGTTAAAATAGTCCATGTGACCACAGTGGTTCAACCTTAATGTCATGAAGCGACGAGAACACTTTTTGTGCGCAAAAACAAAACAAAAATAATGACTTTATTCAACAATTTCTTCTCTTCTATGCCAGTCTCCTACACTGTTGATGTAGTGAACGCAGTGCAGCGCTTCCGTGTTCTACGTCAGAACGGTGACTCATTATTGGCCAGCTCCTGTGTCAGCATCACGCGCATGTGTTGTGCTGCTCACATGTACAGCGTCAGCCAATACTGAGTCAGCGTTTGGACGTAAACACAGAAGCGCTGCACTGCATTCACTACATCAACAGCGTAGGAGACTGACAGAGAAGAGAAGAAATTGTTGGATAAAGTCGTTATTTATGTTTTGTTTTTGCGCACAAAAAGTATTCTCGTCGCTATATAACATTAAGGTTGAACCACTATATTCACATGGACTATTTTAATGATGTCTTTAATACCTTTCTGGACCTCAAAAGGTGCAATGACGTTGCTGCCTATGTGTGGTTCAGAAACCCTCGGATTTCATCAAAAATATCTTAATTTGTGTTCCGAAGATAAACAAAGGTCTTACAGGTTTGGGACGACATGAGTGTGAATACTTAATGACAGAAATTAGAACATGTTAACCAGTGGTGTGCAGTGGTGTTCTGAAATGAGGAGGCAAAGTCCTCAGAGTTATTTATTTATTTAATTCAAATGTAAATTTCATGTCCGTGACTCTTAACATTGTCACATTTTCCTCATTAAATGAACATTACATCAAAAAAGAAAAAAAGAAACCAAATACAATTCTATTTTGTATTTTTACATTAACAATGTAATTAATGTTCTATTTATTAAAACCAAGTCAATCTCATCAAGTTAGTGTTTTAAGCATTTTTACATTAATTCCAAAATAATAACTAAAGGCAGTAATAATTTAAACAATATACAGTGGCAAGAAAAAGTATGTGAACCACTTGCAGAATCTGTGAAAATGTTAATAATTTTAACAAAATAAGGGAGATAATACAAAATGCATGTTATTTTTTATTTAGTACTGTCCTGAGTAAGATATTTTACATAAAAGATGTTTACATATAATCCACAAGACAAAAAAAATAGCTGAATTTATTAAAATAACCCCATTCATAAGTATGTGAACCATTGATTCTTAATACTGTGTGTGGTTACCTGGATGATCTACGACTGTTTTTTTGTTTTGTGATGGTTGTTCATGAGTCCCTTGTTTGTCCTGAGCAGTTAAACTGAGCTCTGTTCTTCAGAAAAAATCTCCAGGTCCTGCAGATTCTTCAGTTTTCCAGCATTTTTTTGCATATTTGAACCCTTTCCAGCAGTGACTGAATGATTTTGAGATCCGTCTTTTCACACTGAGGACAACTGAGGGACTCAAACATAACTTTTAAAAAAGGTTCAAACATTCACTGATGCTCCAGAAAAAAACATGATGCATTAATAGATGGGGGGTGAAAACATTTGGAATTTGAAGATCAAGGTAAATTGTATTTAATTTGTCTTCCGGGAAACATGCAAGTATTTTCTGTTGCTTCCGAAGGGCAGTACTGAATGAAAAAAAAATGATATTCAAGCGAAATAAGAAAAATTTGGACCTCTTCATCCTGTTCAAAAGTTTTCACCCCCCGACTCTTAATGCATTGTGTTTCCTTCTGAAGCATCAGTGAATGTTTGAACCTTTTTTAATAGTTGTGTTTGAGTCCCTCAGTTGTCCTCCATGTGAAAAGATGGATCTCAAAATCATCCAGTCACTGTTGTAAAGGGTTCAAATATGCAAAAGATGGTGGAAAACTGAAGAATTTTTGGGACCTGGAGATTTTTTCTGAAGAACAGAGCTCAGTTTAACTGCTGAGAATAAACAAGGGACTCATGAACAAGCATCACACAACAAAAAAACAGTAGATCATCCAGTAGATCGTAGATCATCCAGGTAATGACACACAGTATTAAGAATCAATGGTTCACAAACTTTTGAACTGGGTCATTTTAATAAATTCAGCTATTTTTTTGTCTTATGGATTATATGTAAACATCTTTTATGTAAAATATCTTACTCAGGACAGTACTAAATAAAAAATAGCATGCATTTTGTATGATCTCTCTTATCTTGTTAAAATTTTGCACATTTTCACAGATTCTGCAAGTGGTTCACATACTTTTTCTTGCCACTGTATTTTATTTGTATATTGATGTTCAGCTGTTCTTTTTATAGTCAACTTATTTTGGATCATCAGTCATGCTCGGTAAACACCGTCTGTCACAGACATGAAGATGTATCTTTAATTTCACCAAGCTGATTGATCACCAAAACCCCCCACAGTCATGGTGGGGTCTTTTCAAGTTTGATTTTGACGTGACATAAAGCGGTGAAGTGGCTGAGCTGTTTACTTACTTTTTAATTAGTCTTCCAATTGACACCATCATTTTATTCATTTAGACTGATGAACAAGAGGCGGGATTTATCGCACAAACCAATCATAACCAATCACATCCAATCATAGCGCGATGGAGACATTGCCTCCTCTCACGTGACTTTCCCCCATTCATTCTCAATTACCCCCCACAAAACCCACCGCACGCTTATGGCTCTGTCCCAAATGGCACACTTCTATGCACTTTCGGTCTTGTGGACTTACAATGGCTGCCATGTGCGCATGCCCATTAAGTCCACGAGACTGTAGGGTGTCCCATTGTCAATTTTAGGCTTCAGAAGGGTGTTCGTGAGCGCCCCCCTTTGCAGCCGATATGCACCCTCAATGCGCACTTTTGCTGAGCCCGCACTGGTGCAAGCTCCACGGCAGACTTCTTCCCGACAGTCAAAGTGGCATTACGTCACGATAGTGTGGACTTGTAGGAAGACTGCGAGTGTTTAGGGTGTCATCTGGGACAGGGCCTTAGGCCGTGTGTCCACCAAAGCATTCTTTCCAGCAGCTAGCGTACTTTTCCAATTGTTTTCAATGGGAGCGTCACGTTTTTTAAATGCCAGGAGTGTACGAGGCGCTGAACGTCTTTTTTACGCTCAAGCGCTGAGCGCTCGGTGTTTTTTACCGGTCGCCTCGAGTTGAAGAATGTTCAACTTTGAGTAAAACGCTGCGCTCATCACCGTTACTTTTTTGTCAGCCGTCCAATCAGAGTGGAGGAGGGGCGGGACAAATACAACACCGACCAACTGTCACAACATTCTTGCTGTACATCGACATCAACAAGCAAAGAACGGAACAAAATGGATGAGAAATTAATATTGCTGGTCTCCGAACATACATAGCAAGTCCTTGTGTACATTGTGTCGACATTTTTAGTCTGAAACAAATTACCTGTAAAATCAGTTATAAGAAACAGTGCCACAGATAGTCCGTATCATAGCAACAAAGCTTCTCAACTGAGAAAAACGCTGCGCTGCTGAAGCGCTCACAGATAGGCATTTTAAGCAGAGTGCCTAGCGTTTTCAGCTGGCTAAAAACGCTTATTCTCTAAGAGCTGACAGGAGGCACGAATTAATGTTAGCAATATGTTAAAACATGTTAGCAAAATGCTAATTCATTCTAACAACATGCTAAATCGTGCTAGCAGCATGGTAATTCATGATAATGTGCTAAAACAAATTAGCAAGATGTTAATACATACTAGCAGCATGCTAATACATACTAGCAATTTGTTAAAACATGCTAGCAACATTTAGTGTTTTGGTAAGACATGCTAGTAACATGCTAATTCATGCTAGTAACATGTTAAAAATGCTTGCAACATGGGTAATTCATGATAGCAATGTATTAAAATGTTACAAACATGTTAAAAAATGTAAAATAATGCTAGGCACACGCTAACAACATCCCACATAGCACACGTACGTCGGGCCGATGTTGTCCCGATGGACAAAGTTCCATCGCCGGGATGTAGCTCAGGGAGCGTTTGCTAATCGGGAAAATGTCGCCGAGACGTCGGCCTCTGATCGCGAATGCTCTCCGGCCGATGTGTGGACGATGCAAAGCTGTAAATACTGGCCGCTGTGCAGGGGCTTTATAGAGCCTTTATTTATTTAGGCTGAACCTTTCAGGCTACACCCAGATAGCACACTGACACAGAATCAACCTAGAATCGATGTTTCTCATGGCATCAAAGACCAACGTCAGGACATGCCATTCAAAACTAACGGAAAATCGACGCAGATGGTTTGCTTACTTCATGCTGAAACGATGTTGATATCAGTTGGGCTAAAGTTTTACAGTTAACACATTTTCGTTTTTAAAAATCTCAAATATTTAATACTAATAGATAAATGAGCATGTTTATGTAATAATCACACATCACATTCAGTTAACATTGTTTTAATATTTACAAAATACAGTTACAGATAGCCTGCATGTTTAGAGCATACATCCTTATATACAAACCGTCAATATGACTAATAGAGAAGGCATTTACATTCAAATACACACAGAGGTATACAAGAAAATTACAGGCTAAACAGTCTCAAGTTAAAAAAAAATTAAAAGCAATATTTACTCATGAACAAAACTGGTCATGTTCTTTTGTACCAAACATGTTATTTTTATTGGAGCACAAAAGGAGATGTAAGGCAGAACATCAAGAGACTGACAGCCTCAGTCACAATTCACTATCATTGTTTCTTTTCTAATGGTGACTGAGACTAAGTGACTCTCTCCTTTTGTGTTCCACAAAAATAAAGACATATGGGTGAGTAGATGGTTTATAAAGAAATCTTACCCTTGAAAACGGAGGACAGAAGAACATAGCAGATGAATTGGTTTTCCTTTGTAATTAAAATGTAAGTTCCTCACTCTTGTATTATCAGGAATGTAAACTCCTTGGGTGAAAAAGGTGACAAAGATGTAACCCACAATTTCAATAGCATAGACAAAACTATTTTAATTACTTAAAAAAAAAAAAAAATATTATGGGCCACAAAAGAGGTTTAACCCACACTGAAAAGTCATGAAATGCCCATGAGAAGGATGCAATACTAGAGAAACCGGAAAATTAAAGTATGACCATTGGACAAGAAATACTGATTGGGTCAGCAGGGTCCAGCCAATCCCTCGTTAACAATTATATCACTTGTTTATATATTGATTATACACAAAATGAATAGTAGTTAATAAGATAGACGTGGTTTGTCATTGGTAAAATGAGACTGGAAATTTAATCAGAATATTGTCTCAAATTATGCATGTGCTGTATAATATATAGTATTATTGTAGCAAAACTGAGCACCTGTGACAGTGGAATTTGTAGAGAATATTTCAGTAAAGTCACTGAGAAAATGTATTAGGATTTGCAAACTTGTAGTTTTCTTTTCTCTCTCACAAACACAACAGTTACATTTGTACTAATCTTATTCTACGAATTCAAATTATTAAACTCATAGGCTCAAATTTTTGCTGATCATTCAAATAAAGTAAAGTTTGTAATGAAAAAACCTATCATCCAGAAAAATGACTTCTATCCCTCTCTAACATAGTCTTAAATATTGATTGTAAAATAGTAGCATTTATAATAAATAATTGGCTACTTTTCATTTCTTGCCAAAACCATAATTCTACAGTGCAAGGCAATTTCGGGGTGGTGCTGTGTTGATTACTGATTGATTAGTAACGACAAGAACATGTTTATCACTGGATAGAGCACGTGGCTGAGTGGGATGTCACATACTGATATGTCATATGTGAGATCTCGCATATCAGTTCACAAATAAAATCTGTCCATGACTTCACACTTTTGATACAGGTGTGCAACAACTGCAGAATAAAGGTGCGGTCACACTACGCTTTTCATTCCATTGACCTCCATTCATATGCACACAAATGCGGGAGACCAGAAACGCAAGCTTATGCAAAAAGTTTGGTTTGGAACTCTGACCTGCGAATTCGCATCACACGACTATGTGTAAAGAGTACAAAATCGCTACATGAAGGTATGACCTCTTGGCTAAATTAAAAAAAAAAAAAATGTAGTAAAGTCGAGTAGACTGTATATTTTTATATTTTGAATACACTATTTGTTAAATGTTGAATTAATGTTTATAAAAAGACTCTGCAGACGTCATATCACGCCAGTTATAGTGTCCGAAGAAATTTTGCATGCTCAAAGTCGTGTGTCCGCAGCTTAAATGTGAGCATATGAAGCTCTTAATTTCTGATTTGTAGAATAGGACTTGTGCACCACCAGAAAAGAATTTGAAAAGGTTTAACTGTTGTGTTGTTTGTAAGAGAGAAAGAGAGAGAAAAGTTTGCAACTTCTAAAAAAAAACATTGTGTGATTATTCTTTACAACTAGAAATCCCACTGTCACAGGTGCTCAGTTTTGCTATAGTAATACCCTCTCAGAACATGGTAGTAATCAGCCATCCATGCAAAAGCAGAGGTCGGTGTGGTGTACTGTTGGTACATCTGTCCAGGCCAACATCTGATGTCTTCATGCCTTCAGCTGGAGATCCCAGAGACCCTGCAATAAAAATAGTAGAGTTCAAAATCCATTGTACATGCCCATTACAAAGTATCACATCTGGTAACATAACTCAACATTCCAGGTTCAATTTAACTTTAGCTCAATAGATGATATTTGTAGTATAATATTGCCCAAAAGAAACAGTTTTGACTTGCACTCTGAATATTCCTTTTATATGGCATTTTGTGAGAGGCCTTGTCACATTTTCTTCTATATGTAATTTTTATTCAAAATTAATGATTAATGTAAAATATAAAGAATTCATGCATTTACAAACCTCATTTGGATAAATATGATGGTTTACACAGGAAAGCCTGTCAGTGATGGGCTGTAATGAAAAAGAAAAGACACATAACATATATACCTATCAAAATAGACTAATACAGATTGAAGCCTGTTGTGTTCAGTCTCTTGATCTGGGATAGTGGCAGCTATTGGGGAAACTCACCATCTTCATGGCCTCAAGGCCTTGTCCTGAAGAATCTCAGCGCCAAACGCTGGGGATCACATCTCATCTGGTAACAAGAGCACAGCCATAATTGTAAGAACTCTAATGATATCTTTACCCCCTGATATTGTATTGGTAATTCAATTCAAACATTTTAGAGGCTAAGAGTATGAGCAGTGAGTAAGCTGACCAGATTTATGTGAAAAATAACATAAATGCCTAAAGTTGTTGACCCCCTGAACCACAATCAGCATTTAAAGCTTTTAAGTATTTGGTAACACTTTACAATAAGGTTCATTAGTTAAAATTAGTTACTAATACATTATTAAAATCTTATTAACATTAGTTAATGCACTGTGAACTAACATGAACAAATAATGAACAACTGTATTTTCATTAACTAACGTTAACGAAGATTAGTAAATACAGTAACAAATGTATTGCTCATGGTTAGTTCATGTTAGTTAATGCATTAATATTTCACTAATGAACTTTCTTGTAAAGTGTTACCAAATATTTAGTAAAACGTATTTAAGAATGTATCAGTAAAAAATACATACAAATAAATAACTCAAAAAAGACCTAGAGAAAATATATTGACCATAACATTCTGTTATCATAATAGTTTATCATAAATACAAACAATATAACATTATTTGTCACCTCATCTCATTTCGCTGATTATTTTACCCTAAAGGCTTTTCACAGACACTCTCACTGAAACAACCAGGGGTTAAAGGGTTAGTTCACCCAAAAATGAAAATTCTGTCATTTATTACTCACCCTCATGCCGTTCCACACCTGTAAGACCTTCGTTCATCTTCAGAACATAAATTAAGATATTTTAGTTGAAATCCGATGGCTCAGTGAGGCCTGCATAGCCAGCAATGACATTTCCTCTCTCAAAATCCATTAATGTACTAAAAACATATTAAAAATCAGTTCATGTTAGTACAGTGGTTCAATATTAATATTATAAAGCGACAAGAATATTTTTGGTGCGCCAAAAAAACAAAATAACGACTTATATGGTGATGGCCGATTTCAAAACACTGCTTCATGAAGCTTCGGAGCATAATGAATCAGCGTGTCGAATCAGCTGTTCGGAGCGCCACAGTCACGTGATTTCAGCAGTTTGGCTGTTTGACACGATCCGAATCATGATTCGATACGCTGATTCATAACGCTCCGATGCTTCCTGAAGCAGTGTTTTGAAATCGGCCATCACTATATAAGTCGTTATTTTGTTTTTTTGGCGCACCAAAAATATTCTCGTGGCTTTATAATATTAATATTGAACCACTGTACTCACATGAACTGATTTAAATATGTTTTTAGTACATTAATGGATCTTGAGAGAGGAAATGTCATTGCTGGCTATGCAGGCCTCACGGAGCCATCGGATTTCAACAAAAATATCTTAATTTGTGTTCTGAAGATTAACGAAGGTCTTACGGGTGTGGAACGGCATGAGGATGAGTAATAAATGACATTATTTTCATTTTTGGGTGAACTACTAACCCTTTAATGATTTTAAAATGTGTTTTTTTTCTTTTTCAAAAACATAAAAAAATCTTACAGACCCCAAACTTTTGAACAGTAGTGTATGTTTGAGGATTTGCTTACTGGTTATATGGTTTTTAGCCTGAGATTTTCTTCGATAGGAGTGCAGGCCATCAGCATGGAAGAATCTAGGAACATAACAAACAGTTTATAACAGAGCCTATATAATGTCAGGTTTATTAGAATCAAACCAGCTACAGCAGAGGTGAAATGCAGGTAAGAGAAAGTAGAATATACAGAATATATATACAAAAATTTATTAACAGAATTTGTTTTAGGCTTACTTCATTTTATATTGCTCTGTGTTACTTACATTTTGGATGTCAGAACCTTACAAACTAATATTAAAAAATAATTTTGCAAAAGAAAACAACATGCATAGTAGTAATATAGGTAAAATATTTTGTGGAGTAACACTTTGGTATGGGAAACATATTTACTATTAACTTTTGCCTCAAACTCTAAATATATTGCTTATTAATAGACAGTAAGGTAGATATAGCGTTTAAATTTAGGTATCAGGTAGGATTTAGGGATGTTGTAGAATAAGGTCATGCAGGTCAGGCATTAATATCTGCTTTATAAGTAATAATAAACAGCCAATATGCAAGCTAATAAGCAACTAGTTTAAAGTGAGAATTGTTCCCCATACTAAAGTGTTACCCTTTTGTGGAAAAATGCGTATTAAGTTATTTAATGAGCTTTCTCAGTTCACCTGAGTTTCCTAAAGTTACTCCTCTGTCAGCAGCTCTTCCCCCTCCGCTGTTGTAGAATTATTTTTTCACTCCTGAAATCACAGAACATTTTTTTCTTCAATGTGATTGGTATTAAATTATTAAACATTAAATGTAATCGAGGTAATTTGTTTACCATGAAAGATCATTTCATTTCGTTTCATTTGATTTTCGCGCTTCTTGTAAGTGAAGTCAGTTACAGCAGTTTAAATAAATTAGCTCACTTCCAATTACCCATTGACAGATTACCAACAAAACCTTAACAAAACTATCAAAGCCTCTCTTCTGAACATAAAGATGTGATTAAAAACGCAAACTTTCATAAGAGCTCAGTATATTAGCCAAACAGTTCTGACAACGGTTATGATAACGGAATTTTTCGAAGAAAATAAACTATTTCAATAAAGCAAATATTCGACAGAAGCGTATCACTTACAGGTAAGAAACGTATCCAGAACAGTTTTATATCATTTATGTGATTTTAGGGACTAAACTCACCCGAAAGCAGAGAAAACAACAGCGAGAGACGGAGATTTTGCAGCTTGTCCGTTACTGCGGTGCCGCCCGTTACCATGGTAACTTCTCCAGTGTTTGAACGTTCAAAGCGCGCGCCCATTAAAACACGTCAAAGTCACGCAGCATTTACATAAATAAACATCTACCATTACCAGTTTATGACCTGATCCGTTTATTTTGCAGAGGACGAGATATATTCAGATAATTTGGCTACTTACAAAAACTTTTCTGAGCTAAACAATAATCATGCTACGAACAAGGCTTTGTCAAGCAAACATAAAAGTTTGTCCCAATGAACCTTACTTTCTAGTGACTGGAATCTAGATAGAAATAATTGTTTACTAGAAGCTCTTCAGTCTTTGTCATGCAGAGGGCGCTCGGTGGCTCAAAAAGCCGCATACACCGTTCATCTCTGAATTTTGCCCGAATGCAGTTGTCCCTTTATAGTCCACGTCACCAGACACTGTGGAATTATTAAGAAAAAGGCTGCCATGAATTGTGATATCCATTCTCTCACATTCCCATAAGAAAGCGCTCAAAAAATGTAATTGTGTACAACAATTCAAAACCTTCAATATGTATAGATATATTTACTACGTATAGATATATTTATCATAAAGATTTCAATCTCATGTTAGCAAACAGATTACATTTTTACCTATGACCAACAATTCCTCAACAAATATAAAATATCATAATGAAATATTATCAAAATATTCATCTGACGGAGGTGACATAGACCATAGAGTTGACACCATGGCTGAGTTCCACTTCAAATTTTTATACCCTTCACTCGCTTCCCTCCGTCTCGGGGACTTGGATGTGCGTCATTGCTTACATTGCATGAGTGTCCACTACTGGCGGAACTCGTGGTTTAAATGAAACGCTTAAGCCCTTGATCACTTGGAATTCACTATGGAGCTGATTTATTATTTAAACCCCTTTTGTACTTTTAAATTTGTTTTATGCAACATTCTATGTGCTTATAAGTTGTTGGAGAAAATATATAAAATCCTATGTGTATGAGCTGTTGGAGAAAAATGAAATTAGGCCTACACAAATGAAACAAAATATTAATAGTATAAACTTTGACTGTGAATATAAGGTAGCTACAAGTATTATGCGATTAAATCTCAGCATAATTAATATATTATACACTATTATGCGATTAATTCTCAAAATAATTAATATATCATACGCTTCAGTTAAGCGCGATCTGCTGTGACGTCACAATCTAGTTGAATTGTGGGATATAGAGTTGCTTGAAGTGTACATCAGAGTAGACTCGCTCCCTCGGTCAAAATCGAGGGGACGAGGGTCTGTCCATATAAACTTCCCTCGTCCACTTCACGAAGTGGAACACACTTCAAAATGGCGGCAGGGATTCCCGAGGGGAAGTGGTTAGGGAAGATCGCAAGTGCGTGTCTAAAATTGGAGTGGAACGCAGCCCATGTCTATGGTTGACACATCTGTATAAAAAAACATCCGGGTCGCCTATTTTGAACACACCCACTTCCGTTTAAGGTGACGTGTTTCCTATATGTCTATAGCGTCTACTCTTGAACATCCTCAAGTTTATGAGACATTTAGACTCGATGCGAGATTATTATTTGATTTTTGATCAGTTGATTGGACGTCCATTATGTCGAGTCGTGCTCTGCGTAGGCTGAAGGGCGAGCAGCGCGCTCAGGCCGCTTTACACGCGCTCAAACTTACTGATGAAGATGACAAAGATGACAAAGATGAAGACGAGCAGATGAAGAGTAACACACAAACAGCCCATAAGCAGAAGAAAATCAGCAACATATTTGAGCTGGTAACATATGGCATGTGTGACTGTCATGGTGCAGAGGTGGGATCAGATATTACTATGGTACTTTGATACTGTATTGAATGATTATTATACATGATATTTACATGGTACTTTAATCAGGCATGGTACTACCAGGATATTAGTCTAAAAGCTGCTTGGTACCATAAGTAGGTAAATATCCAAAATACCATAGTAATTATGAAGAGGTGTATGATTTAGTTTTTGTCAACACATATTATTGCTTCATGCATGTAGTTCACAAATAACGTGAAACTTTTACAACATTATTTGCTGCCTTCACGTTTTCGTATTGTACATACGAGTTTCCTAGTTAAAAACGCCCTCTCAAGTCGTATTTACCACCGGGAAGTTCGGGGATAATTTTAATTTCCGAGATGGGCGGGCCACAGTCTGGTGTTCTTCATTAGTTTTTTCCAAGTGTGCCACACAAGTCCTGAAAAGTGAGGTTAAAGCATTTCGATCGCCCCTTGGTGGATGCCTGCAGTGTTGTTCAAGTTCTCAAGCCAAACTAAAAAAATCCAATTACACTTAAAATATTTGTTTTCCAAAGATGGTTTCTGTAATTTTAGGTAGTTATCACACTGACGTGTGTTCAAGCGTTCGTTTTTCCAATAAGTTTGGTTTTGGTTAGTTATTTTTGATGCTATAAAATGGGGTGTAACGTCATGATTGACAGCTGTGCTTGCGGTTAAGGGTACATTTACACAACAACAATGTACAAAAAAAAGTGTTTTCTTTGTACAGATGACAACAGCTGTGTCTAGGCATGTGATGGTATCAAATTTTCATGTTGGGATAATTGCTTAAGCTTTTATCACGGTATACGGTAGGCCCTATTATCATGGTATTGAAATAAGTTGCAAAAAAGCGTTGTCATACTATATCAGGTTTAAGAACTCTTTTTCTTATAACAAAAATAACTGAATATTTAAATACAATAACACAATACACAAATTCTAAAGTAAAATGTTTCAAACAGATTAAAGTGCAAAAGAATTATAAAGAACAACAGGTAGCACTTTACAATAAGGTCTCATTATTTAATGTTAGTTAATGCATTAAGATTAAGAATGAGCAATAGCTAAATTTGTTACAGAAGGTATTATTTTTTTATTAATGTTAGTTAAAAAAATACAACTGATCATTGTTAGTTTTAGGTCCATTAAATACAACTTTTGTTTTTAGTAATGTTATTAAACGTTAACTAAAAATTAACATTAAGATTAATAAATGCTATTTTAAATGCTAATAAATGCTATAAAATAAAAGCATTTTTCATTGTCAGTTTGGTAATAATGAATTAACATGTTAACTAATGAAGCCTTTTCAATCATTATAGGGCATGTTGTAGTCCATATTAAAATATAAAAATGTTTAAGTTTGAAAATAAATAGCCTATGAAGTCTTTAAGTATTTGGTGCTGTGCAAAACAACATTGCGAATACAAAAAAAAATTGAATGGATGTTTGAAGCATTTTAAATACTGTAGTAGCAGCTGCTTTGTTTCCGGGGTTTCCGGGGTAACCGGTGCACTTTCATTCAGCATGTCTCCTTTACTTGTTCCACCATGTGCTTCTCATGCACATTGGGTTTGTTTACATTAGTGTGCGTGCCGCTTTGACGCAGCATACAGCAGTGTTGTACATTTTATACGGTTGACGGGGAAAACATTCTTAATGTATTATAAAAATTTGAATAATTCGTAATAAATAATTATTCACAGTATTTTTAAGTGCCCACGATAACAATATTGTGCATATTTATTATCGTGATATATCGTATTACAAATATCGGCACATGTCTAGCTGTGTCCCAATTCAGGGGCTGTGTCCTCTGGAGGTTGCATTTGAAGGCTGCATACGTCATCGAGTCGGTCTCATTTAAGAAAAGTAACCATTAGATTGCAAAGTAATAAAGAAATTACAGTATTTTACACCTCACGAGGAATAACAGTTTTATTACAGTTACTTTTCTTAAATAAGACATTCTTGATGTATGCAGCCTACAAATGCGACCTCCGGAGGACGCAGCTCCTGAATTGGGACACAGCTATAGTTGTCAAAACGATCCGCGAAAACGACTAAAAACGCTGTATTGTGCGCATCCTTTTACAGAGCACTCGTGGCAAACGCTTATGCCTATAGACTAAACTCGTAATACATGTGCATTGGTTCATTGTTTTCACAGATTTGCCTTTTTTTTTTCTTTTTTTTTTTTTTAAGTTTACACAGAGATGATAACAGTATAAAGTAAAATATGTGACGTATGCTGTAAAGCAGGTCGCACTCTTCCGCTGGCAGGGGATGAGCGGGGCTGTGCGTACCGACCCGAACACAAAACTTGCAGAGTGTGGTTGTAGCCGCTAGGAGGCTGCTCAGGTACAAAAAACATGCACAACATGGAGTGATGGGACCGATGCACACAGTGACACGCTGTTTAGGATGGGTTTGTGTTGAAGAGCAGCTAACAAAATAATCTTTCACATAATGTTCTTTCTCTTAAAATGTAAGTGAATGTAAATGTCAGCAGCATCATATATGTCTAAAGAATTGAAGTCTGTCAGGTAAAACAAGAGCTTATTGATGCAGTTCAGTCAGTCTGCTATTTTATTCCAACTGTTACTCCTGATAGGAGACTTCTGTAAATATTTAGTGTATACGTAGAGCTACACTTAAACTAAGTTTAATGGTGCAACTAAATAAGTTGTAACTTAGTGCCCATTTATGTCAAAACTAGGCTACGTTGTAACGTGCGCAAAGCTGGTGCAACCGGCCCCTGAAGCTAAAGATGGCATCTGCAACTGAAGGCATGCCGCCCACACTCTTGTGTTGATGGCTCTGTTGCTGTAGACCATTTAAAAACGTTAAATAGCTACACAAATAATAAGTTTAGGTTACAACTGCATCTGTCTCTGGAAAAAAATCAGTGATTGATTTTTTTATTGTTATTTTCAAAGATTATTAGATATTTCGCAAAGATTATTATAATTCATTATAAAGTGAACGCTATTCCATTCTTATTTCGCTTTGGACCCTGAACGAAAAAATATTTTTGCTAAGAACGATTAGAAATGGAAACTATTTGTTTTTAATCCATGGGTGCTTCTCAATACTCAAATTGATGCTTCCTTGTTTCCTCGCTCCTACATCCTCCATTCTTTGACCCGGAAACCAATCAAACTCAGCCTTCTTGAAGGACATCTCAATTCTCTAATTCAGTGTTTCTCAAACTTTTTCTGCCAATCCCCACTTTGGAGGTAGGGAAGGGTTCCGAGCCCCACCTGTCCCCAATCACCCCAACAAAATGGTAATAAACTAGGCTTTAAGTTTAACTGTTAAAATTGATTAGAATTTATTAAAATTTATTTTATTAACATCACATTTTAGAAACGCATCAAATAACAGCATTAAAAACTTTCAAATAGAGAAAATAAAAGTGCAATTATATTATTACTTTGCATGAAAAGATTTTGTTCAAAAGTAAAAATAATAATGCAATTAAATTACGAATGAACCCTTTCATGCGTGAGTTTAAATTAAAATATTCTAGCTTAGTTTTTTTTTTTTTTTAACGCGACCATTATTTTAGAACGTTTCCCCTTGTTTCCATGGCGACGCGTCATGCTTGTCACGTCACACACCGCAGCCACAATAACACTGTATGACAGATGTATCGCTTATTTCATGTATTTATTTCATTTCTCCTTTTTTTTTTTTTTTATTTAAAATATTCACAATCTTGCTTACCATGTCGTCAACTATCTGATATTCCGATTCTCAAATATGTGTAAGTAAGTGTGTTTTGTCATTTAAAAACCTTTATAAATGATCTTGATCTATAACGCGAGATGGGCGCCGTCATCTTAGTTTGCGCCACAGTTCGCAGAGTCCTGTCAGTCGGATTTACAGCACGTGCATTCATCAGTTTCTCCCGAAATCCATTTAACGTTAAGTGGCCGGTGATCTGGGAGAAAAATGGAGTAAACTTTATAGTTACTTACAGTATGTGTAGGCCTATCTGATATGATATAAAACACGTCAGCAAATTATATTTTAATTGATTATTGCTGCTTCCATAGACATCAGCGTGTATTTTACAAATGTTTTGTTTTACTAGTACTTATGTATATTTAAATGTCTGAAACCTAAAATAAACATTATGTTATTGAAAACACTGTATAGTTGTGATAAATGACATGCACTGAGCGCGCCCGTCTCTGGCTTTGCACCAGTCAAAGCGTAAAAGTACAGTTTGAATCTGGCAGTTATGCGACGTCACTGAACATTCTAAATCCCATATGTGGGACTACTCTCAGGGGCACAGAAATAAAAATCCTATATGTGGGACCGTACCGCTCAAAAGGCTAATAGAGATGGGCACAAAAATGACCAAATTTCCTCCCGTTTGTCGTGCCCCACTTGTCATGTCTCTATTCCCCACCAGTGGGGCGCGCCCCACACTTTGAGAAATGCTCCTCTAATTGCACCACAAGGAGGCGAGGAACAAGGAGTGAGGAAGCTTCTCGAGGAGCTATGAGTGAGGATACACACGTGTATCCTTTGCGGAAGTCTTTCTCGTTGAGAAACCTGATGCACGTATACATTCTCCTCCCCCTTCTTATCCGTCACAATAATTTAAATGTATGCTTTACTTTTGCAGTTTAAATAAACTTTACATCTCACATATTTCAGCGGGGCATCTTGTGTTATTAATATTAATTCTGATTTTTTTAAATAACCAAACTTTAAAAACATAAGGGCAGATCCCTTGAGCGTAGCTGATGACGCTTTGAAGTGATGCTCAAGTGATCAAGAACATTCCAATAAACTAACCTTTCCTTCGATTCCTCCGTCGTCATTTTCTTTCCTTGCATCCTCCCCTCACATCCTATGGGGGTTGGAGCTGAGACGTGAGGAAAGGAAACGAGGATGCACAAATAAGAAATGAGAAGCACCCCATGTATTTGACAGCCTACACCCATCCGCTCCCCATATTGTACTTCTGAATGGGAGATCTTCCCACGGCAGTACTGCCTCACAAACTAAAATCAGGGCACCCACTCCGGGGCTGGGTGGTGGGGTCGACAAGAGGTGAGGGGGCGCAGGTGACCGGGCCCCCTGTGGTGCCGACGCTGTACATCGCCTTGTCTTGTTTCTAAAGTAGTGCATATTTGCATAGATGAATAAACTTTTGAAGCGTATTGAATGTTTTATGCACAGCGAAAATAGCCTTTATTTGACAAATTCCAGAATTGTCTGCAAGCTGACTATTGATAGCATGGTGACTGTTTATATGGTTGTCAATGAATGGGATGCTAAATTCAGTTTGGCTTTAATAAGATTTTCCCAATAAATAGGCAAGAATAAACCTGGTGTCTTCCATGATACCTGTTCTTCCTGACAATAAAGCACTTGACTGCAACAAGCTTGTAATCACAGCTTCAGAAGTGGGAAGTAGGAAATTTCCGATAGCATGTGAAGGCAGCATAAGGTTTAAGTGAAAGTGTTTGAATTTATAAGGGAAAATGCATTTTTTATGCATGTTTTAAGAAAGTTATTTCAAACACTTGACTGACGATATGAAGTGTAAAAACTTAATTAAACATTCTCTTTTGTTGGACAAGAGGTTTGTAGATGCTTCTCATTACACGTTTTTCAAATGCACGTTATAAGTGACTCAAACTAAGCTTGCCGAGATGAGTAGCATTTACTGTGAAGTGCGAACCGATTGAGCCACTCTGATCACTTCACACAAACAAGCGGCGTTGTCTCACATACATGCAAAACTGTATCACACTAGTATTGTCAAAAGTACCGGGTGTATCAGTGTAAGCGCTCTGTGCTGGGGGAAATGCTGGTATCGTCACATTTTTACAATTTCAGTACCGACTTAGTACCGAAGCAGAGTAATCTGCACAGACCGTTTTTTTTTTTTCGCAGCATGTGTGACGTCGCACTGTACAGCCCTGTATCAGATAAAATTATGCTACAATTGAACAAATGTTGTCATGTCTGCTGCCCATAGATCATTGAGTATTTATAATGCTGTGTGTCAGTGTCATGAATCATAATGCTGCTGTCATGTCAGATACAAAGTCTGTAATGTTGTCGGTGTGTGTCAGATAGGTGAGGCTGATGTGGATGTATGTCCGTCAGATGAGGAGCCGGCAGAGGGAATCAATGAAAGACAACAAGGAGCTCCACTGGAGAAAGATGCTGTGAAGGTGTGTAGAACCTTCATCATCATCATCATCCACAAACATAAAACGTACAACCGTGACTTGTTCATGAGAGTTTTGTAAAATAAAATGATGAATGCATTTGACAATGCATTTTAACTTAATCTTCATTCTTTTCATTTTTTTCAATTCTGTTGTTTTCTGTTTTCTTTGTTGTAGTATGAGAAGTCAAACAAAAAAAAGAAGAAGAAAAAGGCACCAGCTGATGGAAAGGTGTGACTTTTTTGTTTATGTATTAAAAGAAACTTCCTCTCACTTTCAAAATCTAAAGTAACAGTCTGTATCTGGTGTAGCTGCCAGCTGTTTAAATTACTACAATGCATCTCGTCCTCATGGCCTGCACAAGGTTTACCAATTCTTGCTGTGAGATGTTACCCGAATTTTCCACTAAGGCATGCAAGTTCTCAAACACATCTGGGGTAGGGGTGTAAGAAAATATTGATACACATGAATATCGTAATATTATGCTTGGTGATACTGTATCGATTCTCAAAAACATTGTATCGATATTTATTTATTTATTTATTTATTTATTTATTTATTTATTTTAAATCCAAGATTCGTGTCATTCGTGTTTGCAAAATAAGCTATGCTAAAATCCAATACTCAGGAAACACACTGGGCCTCATTTATAAAATGTTGCGTAGAAACTGTCCTACGTTTGATCTAAGATAATTTCTGAAACGTGTGTACGTATGATTCCGAAAAACGAACGTACGCACAAAAAATGTGCGTACGCCTCTTTAACATGTGAAATCTATAAATCGCAAATGACTTTTGAAATTGTGCACAGCTGAATGGTTTCAGATCTCAGCCTTGTAAACGCCCCCTAATTAATATCATTAGCATATAAAAGAGCACCATTCAACATCCAAATTCTTTACTTGAGAATGGCGAGAGGCAAGAAAAATAATTTTAGCGAGGCCGAAATCGGGGTCCTGTTGGTGGAAGTAGAGTTCATGCTATACATGCTACATAATTTAACTTTAACACTGCAAAAAATGCTTTTCTTACTTAGATTTTTATTGCCTTGTTTCCAGTCCAAATATCTAAAAATTCTTAAACCAAGAAGCATTTTCTAGACAAGTAAAAAATATTGTCTTGTTTTCAGGAAAAATAAGTCAAAATTAAGTGAGTTTTTCCTTAAAACAAGCAAAATAATCTGCCAATGGGGTAAGCAATCTGGTTTTCGGTTTGAAATAAGATTATTTTGCTTACCCCATTGGCAGATTATTTTGCATGTTTTAAGGAAAAACTCACTTAATTTTGACTTATTTTTTTCTGATAAGACAATATTTTTTACTTGTAAAATGCTTCTTGATTTAAGATTTTTTAGATATTTGGACTAGAAACAAGACAAAAACTCTAGCTAAGTAAGAAAAGCATTTTTTGCAGTGAATTTCTCGCCATAAATTCGTTGCCTCGCCACGGCCAAACCGTTCGAGATATCAAAAATCCGCTGGCAATTTTACATCCTCAATGTCTTGACTTCATGCTGACCGAGTTTGGTGGTGATCGGATTAATTGCCTAAGAGGAGTATATCAAGTTCCAGAGCATGCGTTTTTCAAACAACCCGTAATAGCCAACTTCCTGCTGGGGTGGCGTATAACTTAGAGCACGAAAGTTGTTAGGCCCGATGAGTTCTATATGTGTACCGAGTTTCATACTAATACGTGCAAGCGTGTTTGATATATGGACCAAGTTTTTGGACTTCGTTCAAGGGGGCGCTGTCGAGCCCCCCTGCCACGCCCGGGTACCAGCCTCTGCAGCGTCCTAATGGCCGCAGATTCCAATGTGTGTGCCAATTTTCAAGAGTTTTTGAGCATGTTAAGGCCCCCAAAAATCCCCGGATGATGGGGGGGAAAAAAAAAAAATAAAAAATAATAATAATAATAATCCGCCATTAGTAATGCGCCATTAGTGGCTTGGGCCCTAAATATAGCTGCAAGCAGCGATGATGGGCCAAAGCCCGGTGGCACCGCCACCCCGGTGGATTCAGGGCGACTGTGTACGGCAGGCAATGGGCATTTAAAACAGTTAAACATAAAAGGACTATGTCAAATTCACACCACATTCACTGCAGCAGCTGATGCTCCTGTGATCACAAACCACAACAGCCACATCCATGAGGTCATTTAAATTCAGATTAATATCATGTCATAGGATGTCATTAGTCATGTTGAAATGCAAAGTTATATTTTGCAGCTCAAAATTTTGTAAGTCTAAAGCCACTGTAAATCTAAATAGTGTTTATCTTGAGTTTTTTTTTTTATATATATTTTCTAAATCATTAAAAGTGGTTTAGAAACCCCAAACATACTTAATGTGACATCTCACAAACATACACACACACACACACACAGAGAGAGGCAGAGTGAGATTTAAGAACCAGTTGAACATGATTCAATAACATTTTAAAAAAAATAAGAATAAAATCTATACTGTAACAGAAATTAGTCTTTGATCATCTCTAAATATATACATGTGTACCGAGTTTCATACTAATACGTGCAAGCGTGTTTGAGATATGGACCAAGTTTTTGGACTTCGTTCAAGGGGGCGCTGTCAAGCCCCCCTGCCACGCCCAGGTACCAGCCTCTGCAGCGTCCTAATGGCCGCGGATTCTGATGTGTGTGCAAAGTTTCAAGAGTTTTCGGACATGTTAAGTGCCCCAAAAGTGCAAAAACATAGAAAATAATAATAATAATAATAATAATAATAATAAATATAGCTGCAAGCAGCAATTACGGGGCCAAGCACAAAAGCGGCACAACAAGCCAGCCAGCATGGCTGGGAGCATCAGACCAACTGCAACAGTGAGCAATTAAAGACATATTAAGATCATTTTAGGCAAAAGAGCTGAAAAATTATATATACAGTCAATAATAAAGATTTACTGGTTTATCACTTTCGACCAATAGGTGGCGCTGTGACCAAATTAATGTGGTATGGTCAGAGTGAGGTGACAATGACACTCGCTAAGGATATGACTCCCATGAAAATAAGTCAACCAGATCAAAAGTTATAAGCATATGAAAAAAATAAACAACCCTCCACTAGGTGGCGCTGGTGCAAAACTTCTCAGGCTCCTTCAGGGCTTTGTGCTGATAACCCATACCGAGTTTCGTAACGGTACGCTAATGCGTTCATAAAATACAGCATTTTAACACAAAATTAAAAATGCCCGATGACCAAAATGGCCGACATGGGAAAATTGGATATCATTCGACTCAGCATGATGCCCCGAATCTAAAAAGACCACCTTTATGATTTTTGGACAAACCTATATAAAGCTATGAGCGAAAATAGCCATTTTTGTATCTCCAGACCAGTAGGTGGCACTGCGCCGAAACTCAGCATGTAGGCTCTGGTCTTGCTTGGGATGATATGTACGAAGTTTGGTGTGAAAATGATAAAGCATTGCAGAGATACAGCCATGAGTCCAAATTGGGGGCTCTACGTTAAATTAATTTGCGTGTTATTTGAGAATGGTTTGATTTACCAAAAAGCTTTTGATAACTTTTTGCCAGAATGGACTGAAGATGATCTGATTCGGTTTTCATGAAAATCAAATGAAGCGTCTATGACGAGTTCGAAAAAGCAGGTTTTTCGCAAAATTCAACATGTACTATAAGGTGGCGCTATAGAGCCCCTCCTCCCCGCCCGTTTCTAAGGCTTTGCCCATGTCTACTGGATAACAATCCTGACGTGTGTTGAGTTTCATGCAATTTGAAGCACGCTAAGAGTGTCAAAAGCATCCACAACGAATATTAAAGTTTGATGCGTTGCCAAGGTAACAGTGCTTGAGATATCACGATTCTTTTCAAAGTTCTACATCTACCATGTTTTGACATTATTCTGATGAAGTTTGAAGTAAATCGGGTAAAAATAAGAGGGTGATCTCAAAGTATGTTCAAAGTGACACACTTCCTGCTGCCAGTTGGTGGCACTATAACTTTGACTAACAATAGTCACATCCGTGTGATCAGCCTTGTACAACGAACACACAGCCGAAATTTCATCAAAATCAATTAATGTATGCAGAAGTTGTAACACTTCCTGTTTCCCTTTTCTCGCCATAAATTCGTTGCCTCGCCACGGCCAAACCGTTTGAGATAACATCCTTTTGCAATTTAACAACTTCAATGTCTTAGCACCAAGTTAAAAAAAAAGTTTGGTGTAAATTGTATAAAGCCTGTAGGAGTAGTAGTATCAAATTGATAGCCTGTTTTTTCAAAAAATTCACATTCAAACCAAAATAGCTGACTTCCTGTTGATCAGAGCTAATGACTGTAAATTAGAAAGTTGTCCGGCTTAATGAGAACAATGTGTACCGAGTTTGGTGACTGTAGTTAAAACTAATCCCCCCACTTTTGTCAAAAGGTGGCGCTGTAGAGCCCCTCCTCCCTGCCCATTTCTAGGGTTTTGCCCATGTCTACTGGCTGACATCTCTGATGTGTGTATCGAGTTTCATGCAATTTGAAGCATGCTAAGAGTCTCAAAAGCATCCAAAATGAATATTAAAATGTGATGCGCTGCCATAGCATCAGTGTTCGAGTAATCACAATTCTTTTCAAAGGTCTACATTCACAGTGTCTTGACATTATTGTGATGAAGTTTGAAGCAAATTGGGAAAAAATAAGAGTGTGATCTCAAAACATTTTGAAAGTGACGCACTTCCTGCTGCCAGTTGGTGGCGCTATAACTTTGACTCACAATAGTCACATCCATGTGATCAGCTTCGTACAACGAACACACAGCTGAAGTTTCATAAAAATCAATCAATTCATGCAGATGTTATAACACACTTCCTGTGTACCTTTTCTCGCTATAAATTTGTTGCCTCGCCACGGCCAAACCGTTTTGAGATATTAAAAATCCGCTGGCAATTTTTCATCCTCAATGTCTTGACTTCATTCTGACCGAGTCTGTTGGTGATCAGATTAATCGCCTAGGAGGAGTATATCAAATTCCAGAGCATGCGTTTTTCAAACAACCCATAATAACTGACTTCCTGTTGAGCTGGCATATAACTTAGAACACGAAAGTTGTTAGGCCCGATGAGGTCTATATGTGTAGCGAGTTTCATACTAATGCGTTCAAGGGGGCGGTCGTGGCCTAATGGATAGAGAGTCGGACTTGTAACCCAAAGATCATGGGTTCGAGTCTCAGGTCCGGCAGGGATTGTCGGTGAGGGGAGTGAATGTCCAGCGCTCTCTCCACCCTCAATACCACGACTGAGGTGAGACTCTTGAGCAATGCACCGTACCCCCAACTGCTCCCTGGGCGCTGCAGCAATGGCTGCCCACTGCTCCGGGTGTGTGTTCACGGTGTGTTTGTGTTCACTGCTGTGTGTGTACACTTGGATGGGTTAAATGCAGAGCACAAATTCCTAGTATGGGTCACCATACTTGGCCACATGTCACTTCACTTCACTTCACTTCACTTCACTTTAAGTGTGTTTGATATATGGCCAAGTTTTCTGAGCCCATTCAAGGGGGCGCTGTCAAGCTGGCAAATAGGTTTTTAAATGGAGAAAAAAACCTTGGGAGAAACCAGGCTTAGTCGGGGGGCCAGTTCTCCTCTGGCCAACAGTGCTTTGTTACGATTCAGGTTGCTATCGTAAGTCCAATAGGAACGCAACATTCAAAGTATTTATTCCAGCTCCATCCAATTGAGGATCGTATTCATCACGCCAGTATGGACGGTTGTTGAGGAACTGTGTCGTGGCTGTCGTGTCGATGAGGCCCTCACAGTGGATGATCTAGTTGACTCAATCTCTGCTGATACTTCAGGGCTGCGTTGTGGTCGTGTCAAGGCGCAGGTCCTTGGTCTCACCTGGATACGGCCCGGATCCGGTTGACTACGGTGAACCTCGGAATAACCAGAAAGACTAATATTAGTGTAGATGTCATTCTTCTTCTGATGTAACGAGTACATCTGGTGTTATAGGAAGTGTTCCCGGTTCCGGCTGACCTAATTTATGCAGCCTAATAATCCTTTAACGGATTTGAAAATATAAATTGGTAATGTGTTATGTGTATGCCAGGTTAAAGAAATGCGTTTTTAGTCTAGATTTAAACTGACAGAGTGTGTCTGCTTCCCGAACAATGCTAGGAACATTGTTCCAGAGTTTAGGTGCCAAGGAGAAGGATCTACCGCCTGCGGTTGATTTTGATATTCTAGGTATTATCAGCTGGCCTGAATTCTGAGATCGCAATAGACGTGAAGGACTATAATGAATTAGGAGCTCGCTCAGGTACTGGGGAGCTAAACCATTTAGTGCTTTGTAAGTAATTAGCAAGATTTTAAAATCTATACGATGTTTAACAGGAAGCCAATGCAGTGTTGACAGAACTGGGCTAATATGGTCATACTTCCTAGTTCTATTAAGAACTCTAGCTGCTGCATTTTGTGCGAGCTGTAGTTTATTTATCAGGCGAGCAGAACAACCACCCAGTAAAGCGTTACAGTAATCTAGCCTTGAGGTCATGAACGCATGAACTAACTGTTCTGCATTTTTCATTGAGAGCATATGTCGTAGTTTAGATATATTTTTAAGATGGAAGAATGCGGTTTTACAGATGCTAGTAACATGGCCTTCAAATGAAAGATTGGTATCAAAAGAGCACACCCAGGTTCCTAACTGACGACGAAGACTTAACAGAGCAGCCATCAAGTGTTAGACAGTATTCTAGGTTATTACATGAAGAAGTTTTTGGTCCAAAAATTAGAATCTCTGTTTTTTCTGAATTTAGTAGTAGGAAATTACTGGTCATCCATTTTTTTTATATCAGCTATGCATTCTGTTAATTTTGTGAAATGGTAAGTTTCGTCAGGGTGCGAAGAAATATAGAGCTGAGTATCATCAGCGTAACAGTGAAAACTAACGCCATGCTTCCTAATGATATCTCCCAAGGGTAGCATGTACAGAGTGCTCAGCAACGGTCCTAGTACTGAGCCTTGCGGTACTCCATATTGAACTTGTGATCGATATGACATCTCTTCGTTTACTACTACAAACTGATAACGGTCAGATAAGTATGATTTGAACCATGACAATGCAATTCCACTAATGCCAACATAATTTTCGAGTCTATTTAAAAGAATATTGTGATCAATAGTGTCGAATGCAGCACTAAGATCCAGTAACACTAATAGAGAGATACAACCACGATCTGATGATAAGAGCAAATCATTAGTAACTCTAATGAGAGCAGTCTCAGTACTATGGTATGGTCTAAATCCTGACTGGAAATCCTCAGATACTATTTCTTTCTAAAAAGGAACATAGTTGTGATGATACTACCTTTTCTAGTATTTTTGACAGAAAAGTGAGATTTGAGATCGGCCTGTAATTGACTAATTCTCTAGGATCAAGTTGTGTTTTTTTTTAATAAGAGGTTTAATAATAGCCAGCTTAAAAGTTTTTGGTACGTGTCCTAGTGATAAAGATGAATTGACGATATTAAGAAGAGGATCTATAACCTCTGGAAGCATTTCTTTCAATAGCTTAGTCGGTATAGGGTCTAACATGCATGTTGTTGATTTTGATGATTTAACAAGTGTAGACAATTCTTCCTCTCCTAAAGCAGTAAATGAATTGAATTTTTCCTCAGTGCATTGTAGTGTCCCTATCTGACGCGATACTGTAGTAGACGGTTGCATGGTTATAATTTTTTCTCTAATATTATCAATCTTGCAAGTAAAGAAGTTCATAAAGTCATTACTGCTGTGCTCTTTGGAAACATCAGAAGTTGAAGCTTTATTTCTTGTTAATTTAGCCACTGTATCAAATAAATACCTAGGGTTGTGTTTATTTTCTTCTAAAAGATTTGAAAAATAGGCAGATCTAGCAGATTTTAAGGCCTTTCTGTACTCAATCATTCTCTCTCTCCACGAAATGCGAAATACTTCTAGTTTTGTTTTCTTCCAGCTGCGCTCCATTTTTCTGGCTGCTAACTTTAGGGCCCGAGTGTGTACCATGGCATTGGATTAATTTCCTCAATCTTTTTTAAGCGCAAAGGAGCAACTGAGTCTAATGTGCTGGAAAAGGCAGAGGCAATAGTTTCTGTTGCAACATCGAGGTCTTCTAAGCTTCCTGGTATGCTAAGGCGATGAAACTGATCAGGAAGATTATTTATAAAGCGATCTTTAGTGGTAGAAGTGATGGTTCTACCATATTTATGGCATGGAGGCAGTTTAGCTGCCTTGACTAAATGTAGTATACACGAGACTAGATAATGATCTGAGATGTCGTCACTCTGCTGCAGAATTTCAACAGCATCAATATCGATTCCATGTGACAATATTAGATCTAAAGTATGATTACGACAATGAGTGGGTCCTGACACGTGTTGTCTAACACCAATAGAGTTTAGAATATCTGCAAATGCCAATCCTAATGCGTCTTTTTTATTATCTACATGGACATTAAAATCACCAACAACAAGGACTTTATCTGCAGCTAGTACTAACTCCGATAGAAGGTCAGCAAATTCTTTGATAAAGTCTGTATGGTGTCCTGGTGGCCTGTATACAGTAGCCAGCACAAATGTCAATTTACATAATGTTACGTAAAGTACCATCACTTCGAAGGAATTATATTTGAAAGACTTTTGACTAATACTGTAAATATTACTATAGATTACAGCAACACCTCCCCCTTTGCCTTTCTGACGTGCATTGTGTCGATAATCATAACCTTGAGGACTAGACTCATTTAAAGTAATGTAATCGTCCGGTTTTAGCCAAGTTTCTGTCAAACACAGCACATCTAGATTATTATCTTTGATAATATCATTAACAGTAAGTGATTTTGAAGAAAGGGATCTAATATTTAACAACCCGAGTTGTATCATTTGTTTAGCATTATTATCTCTATTTTTTTTTTTTTTTTGTTGAACATCAATTAAATTTTTACCATTAAATGGGTTTGGAAGTCTTTTGTTTTTACTAATTTGGGGTACAGACACAGTCTCTATTTGAAAATATCTAGGTGTAAGAGTTTCTATGTGTTGGGAGTTATCTGAATTATCTGACTTCTGTAACGTGAGGCAGCTAGCAGACGGTCGGTTTAGCCAGTCTGTCTGCTTCCTGACTTGGGCCCCAGTTTGTCATGTTTCAGTTCTAAGACTATGTGCCATATTACTAGAGAGAAGAGCAGCACCATCCCGGGAGGGATGAATACCATCTCTTTTCAACAGGTCAGGTCTGCCCCAAAAACTTTTCCAATTGTCTATGAAACCTATATTATTTTGCGGACACCACTTAGACAGCCAGCCATTGAGTGATGATAATCTGTTAACTATCTCATCACTCCGACGAACAGGAAGGGGGCCAGAGCAAATTACTTCTCCTGACATTGTACTTGCGATTTCACACACCTCTTTAATGTTAATTTTAGTGATCTCCGACTGGCGAAGTCGAACATCATTAGTGCCGACGTGAATAATAATTTTAGAGTATTTACGATTAGCATTAGCCAGCACTTTTAAATTTGCTTTGATGTCAGGTGCTCTGGCTCCCGGCAAACATGTGACTATGGTGGCTGGTGTCTCTATTTTCACGTTCCGTGTAATAGAATCACCAATAACTAGGGCACTTTCAACAGGATTCTCTGTGGGTGTATCACTGAGTGGGGAGAACCTGTTTGATGTTCTTATTAGAACGGAAGAGTGGTGTTTTCCGCGGCCAGGCCGCCTCACCGTTACCCAAGTGCCCTGCTGCGCGGGCTCTACAGCCGGAACCGAACAATGTACAGAGTTCACTAAGCTAGTCGCATCCAAAACAGTATCTGAAGCCCTTGCATTCTTACTATCCTCGATTAAAGTTTGGATGCGTGTCTCTAATTCTGAGACTCTCTCTGTCAGCCTGACTATTTCCCTACATTTATGACATGTAAATCCCTCGTCGCTGACAGAGAGAGCTATGGTGAACATGTGGCAAATGGAACAGGTAGCAATGCTGGGAGAGGATGACATGACTCACCGTGTTTGTAGACTGATCCAACTTACCACAGCTGTTTGAAGAACGCGTTGAAAAAGGAGCGCGCGAGAGACTGTTAACAAGTTAACAAGCTAGTGCTGCAAATGCAAACGCGCTGTAACAGCGATTTAGATTCAAAGATTACAAGCTAGCGATGTCAGATTAGTGTGGTAGGCAATATTACATATAAGGTAGTTAAAAAAAAAAAAAAAGCAACAATGAAAGTAAGAGATTCAAAACAAAGCTATACGGAGTTACAGACGCAAACCAATCTGAGCAGCGAGGCAGACAGGAGCCTCATCTCATCCGGGGCTTGGGCCCAAAAAAAAAAAATAATCCTAAAGAAAACAATAGGGCCTTCGCCCTTTGGGCTTGGGCCCTAATAATAATCCTTAGGGGAACAATAGGGCCTTCGCCTTTGGCTTGGGCCCTAAGAATCCTAAAGAAAACAATAGGGCCTTCGTCTTCGGCTTGGGCCCTAATAAACGGATCAATTCCAATATGGTCCTCACACCATCGGTGCTCGGGCCCTAATAATAATAATAATAAAAGGAGCAATTCCAATAGGTTCCTCACACCATCGGTGCTTGGGCCCTAATTAAAGCTGCAAGCAGCGTTTATCCGGGTTCAAGTATTTAAGGCCTTTAAGCACATGTATAAAGAGATATTAAGTTTCATTTAGCAAGCATGTAACCACTTAAATCATAGGGGAACAGCTATGATATATGCTAAAACAAACAGAGAAAGAAAAGGCTCAAACAATAATACTTGATACACACTAAGCATGCTCACACACACACACACAGAGACAGACACAGATAAACACACAGACACGTTTTCTTGTAGATTCAGTAATTGAAATGCATGATGGGTAAAAATGTTTTCTGCAAATCTCAGTATAACATCATTTTCAGGTTTCATTTTACTCATAATGTGTCACAGCTGTTAAAACTAATACTCTACTGGAAATGAAGTGATGAATTTTGACAAAAAAGTGATGGTAAATGTTAAAATTGTGATTTTTATAAAGTCTACATGTGAATTATAGAACAATATTAGTGAGTAGTATGACAAAATGACTTTTAAACAGCAGGTGTCAGCAGAGGATCACTTATTTGCTCACTTTCAAACTAAACAATGGAGATTTATTTTTACAGTCATCTTTGATCATATTTTTTAAGGGTACCAACAATTTTGTCCACGTCTGTAAGTAAACTAACTAATTTTTTTAAAGTTACTAACTCAAAGATTAAGTTAGTTGAACTTTAAATTTTTTTGTACTACTTAATCTAACTATCAAAGAGACAATCACTATATATTTGCATAGATGCCCATCCTCGACCTAACCGCAGGCTCTGCTCTTCACCACAATGGTAACCCTACAAAACTCCAACATAACAGAAACCCCTGTAAATCCCAACATAATAGAACATTAAACACTAACACCTCTCTCCCCATATTAATCTTGTGCAAAGTGCAAAAACGCAAAATAACACTTAATTTCAACATTTATTTTCCTTATACAGTCTAACGCAAAGCATGCTGAGAACTAGAAGTCTGCTGCAAATCAGTCAGTTTCATGTGCGATTCATAAAAACAGTGTTTCCTGCATCTCGGAGTGCTCATTAACGAGAAGAAAGTCATTTCCGTTACACCGAAGAATTTATGGGCCCTATTTTAACGATCTAAGCGCATGGTCTGAAGCACATGGCGTAGGTGCACTTAGGGCATGTCCAAATCCACTTTTTTGCTAGTTTAATGACGGAAAAAATGGCGCGCCAGGCGCATGGTCCAAAAGGGTTGTACCTAGTCTCTTAATGAGTCAGGGTTTTTTTTGGGTGTAATGTGCAATAAACCAATCAGAGTGTCATCTCCCATTCCTTTTAAAAGCCAGGTGTGCTTGCACCATGACAGATTGCTATTTACATGGCGGAATATTGCCACGATTGGTCAAATAAGTAGCCAAATAGGTAATTCTGATACATGCAATGACTATCCATTATGACATGTAGGCATTTTTATCTTTATGTGCACAGTAATAATCTTTTACATTGTAATCCTTTTATTTTTAATATTTGGCATGTTTGTGCGCTGCTGCACGTCCCTGTGTGTGTAACAACCAGAGTGTACGCACGTTGTACATGCGCCTACAGACGCATATTTCTAACACGCCCTTTAAATTAAAAAAAAAAAACATAAAAAATACTGCGCCATTGACTTTAGATCAGGTTTTTGTTGGTCAATAGCGCAGTCGTTTTCAGTTGTCTCAAAATAGCAACATGCCAACAATGCGCCTGAACACATCTTGTTTTCAGACTAGCACGCCCATGGGCGAACAGATGGGTGTGAGTGCATTTGCTATTTTCATTGCAATACGATGCAATGGAAAAAAAATATGATGCTATGCAATTCAATATGTAAGGCCCTATGAAATCGGTTTTATTTTTATTTTTTTTAAATTCCATTTTATTTTATTTTCCGTTTAAATTTTTCTGGATTTCATTTTAATGGTTTAATCAAAAACATGTCTAATTAATTGAATTAATAAAAATCAACTTTATTTATTTATGAGGTGTCACGTGACCTGAGAGTACGATGGCAGCTTAGTTTTGTGGCTCCGCCGACCCCACTCATATTCATTTATATTTACATGTTTCTAACTAATTGTTTGGCCATTATTTTATGACTTTGTACCTGGCAACAACAATATGTCCTCACGTCACACGAAATCGGCTGGCAGGCAAGCGAATCGTGAACAAACACACGAAACGGATAAGATGGAGGACTCTCTTGCCGCCATGATTGCTTCAGCCATGGAGAAGCAACAGTTGTTTATTGAAGCGCAATTTAAAACTCTTCAAGATAGACTTGACAACATTCAGACGGAGCTGTCCAGCTGTTCTAGCGGAGTAAGAGAATTACGTGATAGATATTCCAGCCTGAGCAGCCGGGTTAGTAAGACGGAGAAAAACTATGACAAATGTGCCGCGAAAATGGCGACCTATGAAGAGAAACTAGCTGACATGGAAGACCGGAGCCGCAGGGATAACATTCGCATTGTAAACTTACCGGAAGGCGTGGAAGCTTCGAATCTTATGTCCTACATCTCAGATTCTCTACCAGTATGGTTTCCTTCATTGATCGGCGTAAAACCCGAAATAATGAGAGCTCATCGCATCGGCCCTTCTAACAACACGGGCAGGCCTCGTACGGTGATTATGAAGATGCTGCGCTACACTGACCGAGATCGAATCCTCAGGGCGTCGAGGAAATCTCCGATCAAAGTCGAGGGAAAAGACATCAGATTCTCTGCGGATTACAGTGCGTTTACTATCAACCGTCGCCGCGCTTTCTATGAGGTTACAAACAAGTCTCAAAAAATGGGCTTCCAGACTTTTTTGTTGTATCCGGCACAACTGAAACTGACTCGAGGATCGACCCAGCACATCTTTAAGTCTCCTTTGGAAGTTGAGGACTTTCTGAGTGGTCTGACCGCACAGGAGAATGATGATGGGTAATGTGACAATGCACTTGATGCATGTGTTTCTACTGGAATTCTCAAGGTACTTGTCAGTGTGAAGTTTAATGTCAATATTCGACTCTTTTGGCCTATTTGGTAATGTTATTGCTGTTCTTTTAGCAATCAGCAAATTAGCAAAAATCTGTTAAGGAGTGGGTGGGCGGTGATATTAGTTCTGCCGCCCTTCTCGGGGTCACGTAGTCCATTAGTTGGGCATTGGTTCACCCATATGTGTGTTTGCTTTTTATTTTTAATTTACTATTATTTTTATTTTTTTGTGCTCATTGGAAGTGGTACTTCCGGATGTTCTACTGTTTCTGTGGGAAGTTGGGTGTCCATGGGCGTTGTGGCGACCAGGGTGGGTGGGTATTTTTCCCTCTGTGGTATTAGGTGTGGTTTGAAAACTCTGTTTATGGCTTTATGCTTGTCAGTTCTTTTGTTTATGTTGCTTTACAGTAATAATATATGGCAACAGAAACCTTTCACATAATTTCCTGGAATGTGAATGGCCTGAATGGTCCCATTAAGCGTACTGCCTGCCTTGATTACATGCATAGACATCATGTTGACATAGCTTTCATTCAAGAGTCGCATCTGAGGAAACCAGATGTCCAAAGGTTTTCTAATAAGTTTTATTATGTAGCTGCATCATCCTCATTGGATAGTAAATCATGTGGTACACTTGTAGTAATAAAACGAAAGCTTTCTTTTAACATCTTAGGAAAATATAGTAGTGAGGATGGGAGACTATCATATATTAAAGCATGTATAGCAGGTCATAATTTTGCACTGATTTCGATTTACGCCCCGTCTCAGTTTGATCCAAGTTTTTTTCCAGCTCTTACTAAAATTCTGTTGCAGATTCAGGACTGTTTTCTTATTATCGGTGCTGATATGAATGCGGTAGTGGACTTATCTCTCGATCGTTCTTGTTCACAGAATATCCCAACACAGTCTTTATCGTCTGCTAACCTATGTAAATTCATGTCCAATTTTAGCTTAATTGATGTATATCGCATAATTCACCCCATGACGAGGCAGTATACTTTTTATTCCTCTAGACATAAAAGTTACTCTAGACTTGATTATATTCTTTTATCCAGCGCCTCATATTCAGAAATACACAGTGCTGTCATAAAACCATGTCCTTTATCCGATCACAGTGTTGTATCAACTAAGATTTCTCTTGTGTCGGCGCCAGTTAAGGCATCTCGTTGGCGTTTTAATATCTCACTATTACAAAATAAAGATTTTTGTGCTATGCTCAAAGAGAAATTAAGCTGGTTCATAGAGGTGAATAGTGGTTCGGTCGATGATCCTCGCTTTCTCTGGGACGCCATAAAGGGTTGCATAAGGGACACATCTATTTCTTTTGCATCCCACCTAAACAAATCTAGATTAAACACAATAAGTACATTAGAGAATAAATTAAATAGGCTAGAGGGTCTTCAACAGAATTCACACAGTGAGAATATACAGCAAGAAATAAATATGGTACGAACAGAACTTAACTCTTTGTTACGTCACAGAGCAGAGTTTTTAATGCACAAGGTTAGAAGAACCTATTACTTCAATGGCGCTAAGCCAAGCCACCTTTTAGCTCTCAGGTTAAAGAACAGTGAAAAATTTTCAAATATCTTGGCAATCCAAACACCCAATGGTTTGATTAGTGAACCTAAATCTATTAATAGAGAATTTAAAAAATTTTATCAATTTATATAAATCAGAGTTGGTCTTTAGTGAAACTGTATGTAATAATTTTTTCCAGGATCTAACCCTTACATCTCTCTCTGAGGTAGAGGCAACCTCTCTGAACGTTCCAATTTCTTTAGAGGAATTAAAGGAAGCCCTTATGGCTATGAAAAAGGGGAAGTCACCGGGATGGGATGGAATCCCTCCAGAACTATACCTTGTTTTCTGGAATGAGTTGTGTCAGCCATTGTTAAACATGATTCTTCATTCTGTTCGAGAGGGCTCTTTCAATAATAGTGCCAACATGGCCATTATAACACTGTTACCTAAGCCTGGCAAAGATCTGTCTCAGTGTGGGAATCATAGACCATTGTCTCTTCTAAACAGTGATGTTAAATTGTATGCCAAAGTCTTTGCATCCCGTTTAGACATTTTTATGACTAAATTGGTGCATAATGATCAAACTGGTTTTATTAGATCACGATTGGCAGCAGATAATGTCCGCCGTTTATTGCATGTCATACATGCGGCTAGTGGAATTGATTCACCATGCGCCACACTATCTTTAGATGCCGAAAAAGCCTTTGACAGGCTCGAATGGCAATATCTTTGGACAGTACTAGACCGTTTTGGCTTAGGGAGTGACTTTATTAATATGGTCAAAATTTTATATGCTAATCCCTCTGCGGTGGTCATGACAGGTGGCATTTGCTCATCCCAGTTTTCCATCCTACGTGGCACTCGTCAGGGATGCCCTCTCTCACCATTGTTGTTCGCCCTATCTCTAGAGCCTCTTGCACAGAAAATCCGTCAACATTCTATGGTGAAGCCCATTACTTTTTGCAATACTTCACATCGGATATCTTTATATGCAGATGACATTTTATTATATGTTAGTGATACAGCTAATTCAATTGAGCATGTTTTGTTTGTGTTTAATTATTTTAGTTTATTTTCTGGATATAAAATTAATTGGACCAAATCTGCATTAATGCATTTAAACAATTTATCCTCTCAGGTTATGCTGCCAACTTGTATACCAATAGTATCTAGCTTTAGGTATCTGGGCATTGAGATTTTTTCTTCTTTACACACAATAGCTTTAAAAAATTTTCAAGGTATATATAATCGTATAGCTACGGACTTGACTCGTTGGTCAGCGCTACCATTATCTCTACAAGCTCGTATATCTATAATTAAAATGGATGTTATACCTCGTATCAATTTTTTCTCTTCTATGATACCACTTGCACCACCTACTGATTACTGGTCCAAGCTTCAAACATTAACCTCTAAGTTCATATGGAATGGAAAACCTCCTCGTATAAAATATGCAACTCTGCAACGTTGCAAAGATGCTGGTGGTCTGGCATTGCCAAACTTTAAGTTTTATCATTGGGCATTTATTTTGCGACCTCTTACAATATGGTTGAACTCTGATCCTCTTGTATCTTGGCAACCGGTTGAATTTAATTTGGTTTTACCGTACAGATTGGAAGATTTAATTTATTGTAATGTTCCGTTGAAAAATGTGAAACTGCGTTTTGGCCCAATAATAACATATCTTCTTTTTATCTGGCGTGCTACTTCAAAGTTCTGTCACAATGACCTGAAATGGCACTCTCATATGCCGTTATTTCATAATCATAGTCTCCTTACAGACAGTAAACCTTTTGTTTTTTCAGAATGGAGCGATAGAGGTATTCATGTTTTAGCCGACATCTGGGGGGAAAATGGTCTTCGAACATTTAATGATTTGTGTAAAATGTATAATTTACCAGGAACCTCCCTTTTCTTTTACCTCCGCCTGAGATCAGCCATGAAAGCATACGGGGTTCCATGGGGTACTAATATCTCTTGTCTTACTATGCACAAAATTTTGACAATAAATAAAAGTACAAGGGGTAAAGTATCTTCTTTCTACCACTTATTCTTGGAAGCTTCTTATAAGCAATTACCAATTTTAAACATCTGGTACAGAGATCTATATGGTACAGAAATAGAGGATAATAATGACGTAATCTGTTGGGACTCAATATGGGCCAATCTTAAACTTGTTTCAAAAAACCCTAACCATCAACTAATTCACTACAAATTGATTCATAGGATGTATCTTACCCCTAGAAAACGTTATTTAATGAAGCTTTCCTCATCTTCCAATTGTAATTTTTGCCCGGAAGGTGTGGTAGGCACATTTAAGCATATGTTTTGGGATTGTCCTGAAGTTAATGGTTTTTGGAAACGAATATCTACTACTTTGAAAGACATTCTGGAAACTGATATACCATGCTGTCCTAAGCTTTTGCTTTTAAATGATGACTCTTCCTACAGCTTTTCCTTGTCACAGAAAAAATTGCTATTCTCTGGATTAACTACAGCTAAGAAAATGCTTGCCTTATGCTGGAAACATCCACACTCTTTAGCTTGGTCACACTGGATGCATTCTTTCCTGGACATTGCTAACATGGAGCTATCGGTGGCAAGGATGCATGGGGCCACTCAAAAAACTATCTCTGGATGGTTAAAGGCAATTTCTAAAATTAAGAACTTGCTGTAAAAGGACAGACATTATTATTATTATTATTTTATTTATTTATTTATTTATTTATTTTATAAATATACACATTTGTTACAGAATGTCTGCTTAACTGTGTCTAATGTAACAGAGGGAGTGGGGAGGGAAGAAGGGGGTTTTATATGGTCGCCGTGGGAGGGTGGGTGGGTGGTTGGGTTGGGGGGTTTGGATTAGTAGTTAAAAATCAAGAGTTCAGTGTTTTGCACTTGATTTTCATTCATGTCTTATTATATATGTAACCTGTAATTCTTAATAAAAATTTGATCACAAAAAACTTTATTTATTTATATTATTGATTTGTTTAAAATAATATTTTTTATTTTTATTTTTTCAGAAGTTCTGTGCTATATATTTTAATTTTTCTGGTAATAAAATGAAGGCATAACACATTCATTTATTTTTAATCAAATGAAATTTAAATAAACCCTTTTATTTTTTGGCAAACAAAGTGCTGCACAACAGGTTTACTGTTAAAATTAAAACATGAATGAATTGTGATTATTCCTTTAAAAATATAGTCTTAATAATAGTGTTATTATTAGGGGCCAAGCACCGAAGGTGCGTAGGCACCTATTGTATCTGTTGGCGTTTTTTTTTTTTTTTTTTTTTTTAGGGGCCAAGCACCGAAGGTGCGAAGGCACCTATTGTATCTGTTGGCATTCTTTTTTTTTTTTTTTTTAGGGGCCAAGCACTGAAGGTGCTTAGGCACCTATTGTATCTGTTGGCGTTCTTTTTTAGGGGCCAAGCACCAAAGGTGCGGAGGCACCTATTGAAATCGTTAGATTTCTTCTTCTTCTTATTATTATTATTAGGGGCCAAGCACCGAAGGTGCGTAGGCACCTATTGTATCTGTTGGCGTTCTTTTTAGGGGCCAAGCACCGACGGTGCTATCCGTTGGCGTTCTTTTTTTTTTTTTTTTTTTTTTTTCTTCTTCTTCTTCTTCCGCTCTTGTAGTCTATGGAAGCCCATAGAACCGCTTGCGGGAAAGTTGTGAAATTTGGCACACAGTTAGAGGACAGTCTGACCTTTGTCCATTGCAAATTTGGGGTGTCTAACTCAATCCCTCTAGCGCCACCAGCTGCCCAAAGTTGCACTCATGTTTGTGTTAATAACTTTTGAACCGTAAGGGTTAGAATCAAAATTCTAAAGACGATTCGAATGCACCATATGACGTCATTTTCCGTCATGAAAATTTTCCCGCCATTTTGATTTTTCCGAAAAACCTACTTTTTCGAACTCCTCCTAGGCTGTTACTCCGATTATCACGAAAATTGAACCAGATCATCTTCAGACCATGATTGCAAAAAGTTCTCAAAAGCTTTTTGATAGATCCATCCGTTCTCGAAAAGGGCACAAATGAATTCGACGAAAAGCTCTCAAAATCAGACTTGAGGCTATATCTCCAAAACGATTTATCGTATTCTGACCAAACTTCGTACATGTCATCACAAGCATGACTTGAGGCAACATGCAGTGTTTCGGCGCAGTGCCACGTACTGGTCCGGAGATACGAAAAATGGCTATTTTTGCTAATAACTTCTGAATGGTTTGTCCAGAAATCATAAATGTGGTCACGTCAGATTCGGGGTATCATGCCGAGTCGAATGATAACCATTATTACCATATCAGCCATTTTGGCCGTCGGCCATTTTGAATTTTATGCTAAAATGCTGTATTTTATGAACGCATTAGCATATCATCACAAAACTCGGTATGGGTCATCAGGACAATGCCCTTAAGGAGCCTGAGAAGTTTCGCACCAGCGCCACCTAGTGGTAAAATCAAATATTCAAATGCTTATCACTACGGGTGTGGTCAACTTATTTTCAAAAGAGTCATGACCTTAGACTCCTGAATCTCTGCTGAGTCCAACGATACCAAACATGCTAGGTTTCGACTTATGGTTTGTCCGCCATGTTGAATTTTGCGAAAAACCTGCTTTTTCGAACTCGTCATAGACGCTTCATTTGATTTTCATGAAAATCAAATCAGATCATCTCCAGTCCATTCTGGCAAAAAGTTATCAAAAGCTTTTTGGTAAATCAAACCATTCTCAAATAACACGCAAATTAATTTAACGTAGAGCACCCAATTTGGACTCAAGGCTGTATCTCTGCAATGCTTTATCATATTCAGACCAAACTTTGTACATATCATCCCAAGTAAGACCAGAGCCTACATGCTGAGTTTCGGCGCAGCGCCACCTACTGGTCTGGAGATACAAAAAATGGCTATTTTTGCTTATAGCTTTATATAGGTTTGTCCAAAAATCATAAAGGTGGTCTTTTTAGATTCGGGGCATCATGCCGAGTCGAATGATATCCAATTTTCCCATGTCGGCCATTTTGGCCATCTGCCATTTTGAATTTTGTGTTAAAATGCTGTATTTTATGAACGCATTGGCATACCGTTACGAAACTCTGTATGGGTCGTCAGCATAAGGCCCTGAAGGAGCCTGAGAAGTTTTGCACCAGCGCCACCTAGTGGAGAATTATTTATTTTTTTCATATGCTTATAACTTTTGATCTGGTTGACTTATTTTCATGGGAGTCATATCCTTAGCGAGTGTCATTGTCACCTCACTCTTGACCATACCACATTAATTTCGTCACAGGGCCACCTATTGGTCGAAAGTGATAAACCAGTAAATCTTTATTATTGACTGTAAGTATCATTTTTCAGCTCTTTTGCCTAAAATGATCTTAATATGTCTTTATTTGCTCACTGTTGCAGTTGGTCTGATGCTCCCAGCCATGCTGGCTGGCTTGTTGTGCCGCTTTTTTGCTTGGCCCCGTAATTGCTGCTTGCAGCTATATTTAGGGGCCAAGCACCGAAGGGGCGTAGGCACCTATTGAAATCGTTAGATTTCTACTTTTTCTTCTTCTTCTTCTTCTTATTATTATTCTTCCGCTCTGGAAGTCTATGGCAGCCCATAGAACCGTATGCTAAAAAGTTGTGAAATTTGGCACACTGATAGAGGACAGTCTGAACTGTGTCCATAGCCAATTTGGAGTCTCTAACTCAATCCCTCTAGCGCACCCAGCTGTCCAAAGTTGCACTCATGTTTGTGTTAATAACTTTTGAACCGTAAGGGTTAGAAACAAAATTCTTTTTTCCTCTGATCCCTTGTCTAAAGACGATTCGAATGCACCATATGACGTCAATTTTCCGTCATGAAAATTTTCCCGCCATTTTGATTTTTCCGAAAAACCTACTTTTTCGAACTCCTCCTAGGCCGTTACTCCGATTTTTACCAAAATTGAACCAGATCATCTTCAGACCATGATTGCAAAAAGTTCTCAAAAGCTTTTTGATAGATCTATCCGTTCTCAAAAAGGGCACAAATGAATTCGACGAAAAGCTCACAAAATCAGACTTGAGGCTATATCTCCAAAACGATTTATCGTATTCTGACCAAACTTCGTACATGTCATCACAAGCATGACTTGAGGCAACATGCAGTGTTTCAGCGCAGTGCCACCTACTGGTCAGGAGATACAAAAAATGGCTATTTTTGCTAATAACTTCTGAATGGTTTGTCCAGAAATCATAAATGTGGTCACGTCAGATTCGGGGTATCATGCCGAGTCGAATGATAACCATTATTACCATATCAGCCATTTTGGCCGTCGGCCATTTTGAATTTTATGCTAAAATGCTGTATTTTATGAACGCATTAGCATATCGTCACAAAACTCGGTATGGGTCATCAGCACGATGCCCTGAGGGAGCCTGAGAAGTTTCACACCAGCGCCACCTAGTGGTAAAGTCAAATATTCAAATGCTTATCACTATGGGTGTGGTCAACTTATTTTCAAAAGAGTCATGACCTTAGACTCCTGAATCCCTGCTGAGTCCAATGATACCAAACATTTTAGGTTTCGACTTATGGTTTGTCCGCCATGTTGAATTTTGCGAAAAACCTGCTTTTTCGAACTCGTCCTAGATACTTCATTTGATTTTCATGAAAATCAAATCAGATCATCTTCAGTCCATGCTGACAAAAAGTTATCAAAAGCTTTCTGATAAACTCAACCATTCTCAAATAACAGGCAAATTAATTTAACGTAGAGCACCCAATTTGGACTTATGGCTGTATCTCTGCAATGTTTTATCATATTCAGACCAAACTTTGTACATTTCATCCCAAGCAATTTTTGTCCCAAAAATTGAGACCCACCAAGTTTCATGGCTGTAGGCCATGGAAGGTTTTACAGCAGAATAATAAAAATCTTTACAGTTACAATAGGGTTTCAGCGCTTCATGCTTAAAACCCTAGGGCCTGGTTTCTCAGACAGGGCTTAGACTAAGCCAGGAATAGGCCTTTGTTTATTTAGGACATTTAAGTAGCTTTTGTAAAAGTACCCTAGAAGAAAAAAACAAAAAAAAAAACATTATTGGTGTGCATCTTAAGGCAAAACAATGGCACTGACATATTTTAAGATATGTCAGTACAAGTTCCTTTCAATTAAAACAGCTCAAACATGCATTTTAGTCTGAGACTAGCCTAAGCCTTGTCTATGAAACCGGGGGTAAAAATCTTAACAATAGCAATAGGGTTTCAGCGCTTTACGCTTGAACACCTAATATAATAATAATAATAATAATAATAATACATATAGCTGCAAGCAGCAATTACGGGGCCAAGCACAAAAGAGTCACAAGAAGCCAGCTAACATGGCTGGGAGCATCAGACCAACTGCAGTAGTGAGCAAATAAAGACCTATTAAGATTATTTTAGGCAAAAGAGCTGAAAAATCACAAATACAGTCAATAATAAAGATTTACTGGTTTATCACTTTCGACAAATAGGTGGCACTGTGATTAAATTAATGAGGTATGGTCAGAGTGAGGTGACAATGACACTCGCAAAGTTTGGTGTCAATATGTCAAAGCATTGCAGAGATGCAGCCTCAATTGAGAATCATTTTGGCATTAAGCCTCTAATTTGTTGCTGTCTATCAACACGAAATCCATAACATTTTACCAGCATGGTCTGAAGATGATACGATTCGATATTGGTGAAAATTGGACCAACGGTCTAGGAGTAGTTCGAAAAAGTATGTTTTTAAAGAAAATCAAAATGACTGACAGGAAGTTTGGTTGACTGTGGCAAATTTGGCATCAGTGTTCTCAGCATGACCCACGGAATCAGTTAAGATCAGTCTCATTAAAAAAGGCCACATTTATATAAATCTATTAGCATTTTTTAAAATTTCATTATAACATTTGACCACAAGGAGGCGCTGTCTCAATCTGTTGAGTACCTTCAGAGCATGGTGTCGATGGCACATCCTGAGTTTTGTAATGGTACATTAATGCATTCATAAAATATAGCATTTTTATCATAATACAGTATTGTAGTTAATGGCAATTTCGTATTTTGTTCAGTTATAGCGCACAATCCCACCACTTTTTTTTATGTGTCCTCAGAGTGAATCCATATGTGTGTGTCAAATTTGGTGAAAATATCTCATTTTGTTTTGTAATTATAGACATTTATATGAATGAGAACATAAAAAATGACCCATGAATGACTTTGTTTTGATTTTTTTTTTTGCAGACATTTAGTTAACCAGCTAAGGTTCCGTGTTTCCTACGCTGGTTTCGTCTCGATCGGACTAACGGTTTCGAAGATATTCGCAATCGTTTAAGTTGAAACCTAGCATGTTTGGTATCGTTGGACTCGGCAAGGAAAGTCTAATGAGATGACTCCCGTAAAAATAAGCGAACCACATCAAAAGTTATAAGTATGTAAATATTTTTTTTTTCCACTAGATGGCGGTGGTCCGAAACTTCTCAGGCTCCTTCAGGGCCTTGTGCTGATGACCCATACCAAGTTTTGTAACGATGCGCTAATGCATTCATAAAATACAGCATTTTACCACAAAATTCAAAATGGCCGATATGAGAAAATTGGATATCATTCGACTCGGCATGACGCCCCAAATCTAATGAGACCAAATGTATGATTTTTGGACAAACCCATCAGAAGTTATAAGCAAAAATAGCCATTTTTCGTATCTCCGGACCAGTAGGTGGCACTGCGCCGAAACGCTGCATGTTGCCTCAGGTCATTCTTGTGATGACATGTACCAAGTTTGGTCAGAATACGATAAATCATTTTGGAGATAAAGCCTCAAGTCTGATTTGGCGAGCTTTTCGAATTCATTTGTGCCATTTTCGAGAACGGATGGATCTATCAAAAAGCTTTTGATAACTTTTTGTCGGCATGGTCTCAAGATGCTCTGGTTCAATTTTTGTGAAAATCGGAGCAACGGCCTAGGAGGAGTTCGAAAAAGTAGGTTTTTTGGAAAATTCAAAATGGTGGGAAAGTTTTCATGACGGAAAATGACGTCATAGGGTGCAATCGAATCGTCTTGAGCCAAGGAATCAGAGGAAAAAATTTTGTTTCTAGACTTCCAGAGCGGAAGAAGAAGAAGAATAATAAAGAAAAAGAACGCCAAGGGATACAATAGGTGCCTTCGCACCTTCGGTGCTTGGCCCCTAATAATAATAAATATCCTTACAATTACAATGGGGTTTCAGTGCTTCGTGCTTGACCTCTAATATTAAAAATCTTTACAGTTACAATAGGGTTTCAGCACTTCAGGATCTACATTAGTCAACATTTGAAGTGGATCAAAACCTTTCATCAAAGTTGTCCTAAAACCAAAATGCAATGCACGTTCTTGTCTTAGGACTTTGAAATTTTTTGATTCACTTCAAATGCTGACTACTGTATTTAGGCTTATAATGCTTTTGGCAAACATAGCCCTGGTCCTCTAAATTCATTTGTCAAGCAGTGTTCTATGAGTGCCAATATTTTTTTATAACATCACTGGAGGGATTCACTGTTTTTATCACTCTGTGTGTCTGTGTTCATGGCTTTAGCTTCTTTTGGGACTATTGTCTTTGGCAAAATAAAGAAAATAGTGTCTGAAATGTAAGTTATTTGTTATTAACCTCCTAGTCTGATTTGGTTTATAAAAGCAATATCACAATCAAAATCATGCTGTAGATCTGTTTATCACATGCTTAGTGTGTCTAATTTAGTGCTTTTGTGATTGCCAGGACAATTTGGGTGCGGGAGATAATATTGATGCTATTTTAGAGACCCTGGATAGGAGCAAAGGCCTGTCGCATCGAAGCACAGACAACAGCGCCTCCGAACACAGGCCTGTGTTGTATGTGGAACACAGGTGAGATGTATTCTTGTCATAATTCTGTGCCATTCAAATGTAATAAGACAAATATTTAATCTCAAATGATCTCTTTTTCTTCTGGGTCGCAAAGGAATCTGAATCCAGAGACAGAGTTGAAGAGGTATTTTGGAGCGCGGGCTGTTCTGGGAGACCAGAGGTAATTTTAAAATAGTATTTCAGTTTTAGTATTTTTTTTTTTTTTTTTTTTCTTTTCTGGTTAGTTTTTCTTAGTTACAGTTAATCTGACAGTTTATCCAATTGATATGCGTTTCATTTGTGCTTGGCCACATAAATGTTTCAACTTCAGTTCACAGTAGTCGAAAGAGTATATCAGCAACAGATGTCATGTTATGCATATTGTTTATCATTAGCTGATTTTGAGATCAAACTGTGCAATAGGTAATGGTCAACCGAGATTATTTTTGATGGCCGATGCCAACATCTTAGAGAGCAGAGGGTGGCCGATATGTATACAGCAGGGGCCTCCAACACGTCACTCGCGAGCTACTAGTAGTTTGATTAGAGGTAGCTCGCCAAGCCTTACTTTTCATCTAATCAGAGTGAGCTAACATAGGCAGGTGTCCCACCCCCTCAAATGGAAATCAAGTTTGACATATTAGCTGTGAGGTTATTATTTTTATTTATTTATGAACCTACAAATGTAATTACAATATAACAGAAAAACAATTAACAATAGAAAAAATCAGGATGTCAAAATTTCAATCAAGCAAGATTAAGCAAAGTTAGCAGCAGTCTCCCGGAGGCACAACATGCAGCGTAGGTTTTGTTTTGTGTGAAAACATCACGGAAGGCAGAGTGCTGAGAGACATTATTTGAAAAATGAATTAATTATTTGAATGCATTTCTAAGGGAGAACCAATTGTCTTTAGAAAAGTTTCGATGGCATTTGCTTTTCATCATCCCTCTGTGTAAAGCCTATTAAAGTAGTGTTTATAATCCCAGCGCTGCCGTGTTTACAGAGATTACCGGGGAAACTGCTGTATTTCTGCTGTTCCATTAAAAAAAAAAATGGCATTAATTTATCATTTTGACTCATCCTTTTCAAAAAAAGATTTAAAGACTGAAATGTGAGGTTTATCTTTTTATAAAACTTTTTTTGTCAACTTTATTTGAACTTGTAGTTCATGTTAGTAGATAACATGTTATGTTGTAAGACACTCCTTTAAAATCTGGCCATCATAAAACTTGGTGATTTGATTTCACTGTGTAGTATCAGTACTTTTTTAACATTTCCAGCACATTTTAACGATACCGTGATAACCGTGATCATTTTGGTCACTATAATCATGAAGTTAAATTTTCATATCGTTTCATCTCTAGTTATGATGCACTATAAAATCAACTATAGATGTGTTTTTACAGTATAATATGCAAAGTACTATTTTTCCATAAAGAACTGTATTGTCTGATTTTGTTCTTTTCTCTGACATTAAAGGATTAGTTCACTTTCATATAAAATTTTCCTGATAATTTACTCACCCCCATGTCATCCAAGATGTCCATGTCTTTCTTTCTTCAGTCGAAAAGAAATTAAGGTTTTTGATGAAAACATTCCAGGATTATTCTCCTTATAATGGACTTCAATGGCCTCCAAATGGTTGAAGATCAAAATTATAGTTTCAGTGCAGCTTCAAAGGGCTTTAAACGATACCAGATGAGGAATAAGGGTCTTATCTAGCGAAACGATCGGTCATTTTCGGAAAAAAATGTAAATGTATATGCTTTATATAAACAAATGATCGCCTTCCAAGTGCTTCCACCAAAACCGCACTTCTGTATTCTTCAAAAAGCTAACGCTGTATGTCCTACGCCTTCCCTATTCAACTTACGGAACGAACGCAGCGCCAGTTAGATTTTTTCCGTAAGTTGAATAGGGAAGGCGTAGGACATACAGCGTAAGCTTTTTGAAGAATATGAAAGTACGGTTTTGGCGGAAGCACTTGGAAGGCGATCATTTGTTTATATAAAGCATATACATTTTCATTTTTTGTCGAAAATGACCGATCGTTTTGCTAGATAAGACCCTTATTCCTCGTCTGGTATCGTTTAAAGCCCTTTGAAGCTGCACTGAAACTATAATTTTGACCTTCAACTGTTTGGAGGCCATTGAAGTCCATTATAAGGAGAATAATCCTGGAATGTTTTCATCAAAAATCTTAATTTCTTTTCGACTGAAGAAAGACAGACATGAACATCTTGGATGACATGGGGGTGAGTAAATTATCAGGAAAATTTTATATGAAAGTGAACTAACCCTTTAAAGGGTGATGTATATAGGCCTATATACGTATATACGGCCTACTCTTTCGGGTGTAAAACAGTTTGGTTAGTTGTTAATATGAGAGTTATGATACATTATTTAAGAGATTTAAGTATTGTATAACATGAGTAGCGCTCGGCCACTTTCATTTTTAAAAAGTAGCTCTCAAATGAAAAAAGGTTGGAGACCCCTAGTATACAGTATCATCACATTTATTTTAAAGATAGTAAAAGCAACTGCAATTGCTGAAATTAAATTTATATTTATTTACATATTTACTAAATTAGAATTAAATTGTCATATTTATTTCTATTTTACCAAAATAGAAATAAATTATATGGCAATTCTGTAAAATAAACTAATTTATACCTTAGATGGTACCTTCTTGATTATTTAATCCTATTATAGTATTTTTTTATTTTATTTTATTTTTTTTTTTTTTTACAAAAAAAAAAAGAAAGAAATTGAAATGGAATAAAAAATATGAATACAAAGGAAGTAAACACTGTAACCAACAGTGTATTTTGTAAACTGATAAGTCTGTTTGCATTGGTAATTAAAAAAAATTTTCAAATAAAGAAGGTAGTGCTAATTTTACATACAGAACACAGTGAATATTACAAGAATACGACATAGTGGGTGACTGGATATAGCGCAGCATAGTTAAAAATCATGAATTTAAAGTTTGTCGTGTGCAGCTGAACTCTCCTGTCTGCTTCCAGTTCGCACAAACCGGCTGTTATGCATTGAGGCAGTTTGTGCCTGTGCTTGACTATATCTGTGGAGATGCGTGTTACAATAGTATTGCAATCCAATCATTTAAACCACTTCAAATGTTGTGACTCGGCCAAGTGCAAATGGATCGGTTTTTTCAAGGCACATACTGTATTTAAATAATACTCCTCCCAACATTGTAAAAAAAAAAATAAATAAAAGACATGAGGGCATGTTATTGACAGATACCACAACGCTGACCAAACAGCTATCCAATTAATGAAACGCATGAAGTGACCAAGTGTAAAATGTTTCTCGGCATTGTGTTGATGTCTGCATCGTTGCTATAGCAACCACTACATCAAATATTGACCACAATGAACAAATTGATCTGAGCTCATCTTTTGCATAATCATAGTGTGTAAGTTCTGGAGATTTGTATTTGTGTTATGTGCACAAAGCCTGAGAATTATACTGCTGAATGTTTTATTGTTTGTTTGTGTCCATATTCAGATCGAAACAGAGACAGAGGCAGTTTCATCGGTGCACTTGGATGACTGTTTATAAAGACACATGGCCCCGCTTCAGTCGACCAGGTCAGACCTTACCCAATTTATTTTAATTTTCCCAGAATGTTTGTTCAGTGCACAGAAAATACCACCCAGAGCCACCACTGTATCAGTTTGTAGGATTTGTGCAGGGCTGGCCTGTGGGTTTGTGGGACCCCAGGCAAGGGCATGAAAATGGGCCCCACTAATATTGGCATAATATTAAAACTATATAACCACTACAAACATGACAAATACACTGAAATAAAATTACTAATAATAAGTACACTGTAGGTTGTTGACAAATGATGTCTATCAATTATCTTTTTTTAATATTAAGTACAAATCTATGTAAATAAAATGAAATATACTTTATGCATAAGGAACAGTGTATATTTTAGTATATTTTGTGTTTTAGCAATGACTGGTGACCATTAATTGATTTACTAGAGCTGCACAATTCTGGATAAATTGAGATTCATGATTTTTTTTTGTTTGTTTGTTTGTTTGTTTGTTTGTTTAAAATGGAGATCATGATTCAAGTTACTTTCAAAAGGTGATTTAATCTATTTGGATTGCTACTGTAGATATCAGTTTTTATATCTGAACTCTATTCAGATATTAAAAACTGATGTCTACAGTAACTTTTATCGAAGTACTTCCGTGATTATGTGAATTATCATAACAGGGAAATAATGATACTGTGTGGTTATAAAGAAAGCTGTTTCATACTTATACATGACAACTGCTCTCTCTGGGTCAGCAGCAGGACCAACTTAGATTTAAATGTTCCACTGTGATCTTACTTGTCAAAGGTTTGATAGACATAGCTGAACCATTGTATATTAGGAATAAGATCTCTGTTGTTGTAAATAAGAATTTCTTAATTGACTTGCCTGGTTAAATAAAGGTTAAATAAAATTGCACAGGTGTTTGAATCGAGATTGTGATGATTTTTTTTTTTTTTTTTTTTTTTTTTTTTGTGAGATTTTTTTATTCTTTAGATTTAACAAAACATCCATTCAAACAAATAAACAGGGAAGGGGGAGCAACAGACAAATTATCAATAATTTTACAATCTGAAAGGGGAAGAGAGGGGGAAAAAAAAAAAAAGTTACATAATATTGTCGTTCCTTTATATAGTTCAGTGTGTTGGAAGAAAAACATTGCCATGCATCAATAGTACTAGGTTTAGCCTTGTTAATTTGTGATGTTCTACATTCACCAGTCGGTATTTTAAGGAGGCTATGAATCCAATATTATTTTGCACGCATGTGCGGAGTAAACCAGTTCTGTAAGACTTATTGTCTTCTTTGCAGCTGTAAAACCAGCAAACAACATTCTCTTTTGTAATGAACTTATACAGGAGTTAGAATCATCATTGAGAAGACATAAACCTGGATTAGAGACATAATCAATTTGTAGTAAAAAGGACAAAACAGAATTTACATGAGTCCATAGGTTAACAATAATTGGACATTACCCAAATATGTGGAGAAAAGTACCTGATACAGTGTTACAGATATGGCAGTTAAAGGTCGATTGCAACTTCATTTGGAACCTCTTGTTAAGGGGTTATGCATGCTCTATGGATGACTTTGAAATGGATAAGGCGATGAGCCAAGTTTTTAGAAGTTAAGATTAGATTAGACCACACCCTCTCCCAGTCGACAGATAAGTCAAAATCAGGGGAATTGGGGGGAAGCGGCAGCATAGAAAAAAGAAAATTAAGCCGAGGTAACAAATTCATTTTGACTGTGGAGATTTTGCCTTGAAGAGAGACTTTAAGTTTATTCCATCTTTGAGTATCACTCTTGATCTTGACTAAAATGTTATTAAAATTGTTTCTGGCAATCTTATGGATGTTTTTATATATGGTAATACCCAAATAGATGAAAGAATCTTTAATAGGAATGAATGAGGGGATAGGAGAGTTAACCTTAACATTGTTAATTGGCATTAAAGCAGATTTGGTCCAGTTTATCTTGTACCCCGATAGACTACTACAGTGATCGAATTCCTTAATTATACCAGTTATTGGCATATCAAAATGATCTAAATATAGAATAATGTCATCAGCATATAACGAAATAATATGATTATGGTCATGAATCTTAATCGATGGTCAGATTTCCTAATGGCGTGTGCTAGTGGTTCAAGGGATAAACAAAACAATAAAGGGGAAAGTGGGGGAGATAATATTACCAGTTAAGACTGATGCCTCAGGTGAGTGGTAAAGTGTCTTAATCATAGAAATGTAATGTTCACCGAAACCAAAACATTGCAGAACTGCCCACATATAATTCCCCTCTAACCTGTTAAAGGCTTTTTCTGCGTCAAGTGAAAAGACCGCACAAGGACTCGGAAGAGTGTCTGCAAAATCAAGTACATGGAACAGTCGACGGCATATTATCGGACACGTGACGCCCCTTAATAAAACCGGTTTGGTCCTCTTTGATTAAACTGAATTTCTCCATGCGAGAGGCAAGAGTTTTAGCATAAACTTTTAGATCACACGGGATGAGTGATACTGGTCTGTAGTTGGAGCAATCTGACGGATCTTTACCCTTTTTAAGAAGCAATGATATCAAAGATGTTTTTTGATCACTATGAAATGCAACATGCTCAATTGCAAAATTAAATGAATCAAGCAGGAGAGTCCCTACCACATCCAATATTTCTAAATATAATTCAGGAGGGAGGCCATCTAGGCTTGGTGACTTGCCCTTCTGAAGGCTTTTTAGTGCTTCAAGGAGTTCCTACAAACTTAACGGGGCCTCCAAAGAGTCTTTATCCATATGTGGGATCCGAGGCAGTTCTAATTTACCTAGGTACTCTTTGCAAACTGACTCATCAGTTTCGGATTTCCTCGACACCGCTGCTGTCTGACTTGAACTAGTGCTGATCTCTCAAGAGTCACTCTCAAACTATCTGTTTATAAAGCCTGTTAACTGTTTTTGTATGACCCTGCTGAACCAATGAGCGTTTTGCTGTCCAATGGTCACGGCTTAATTTTGCAATTTCTAGTATTGCATTAGTATTGCATCCTTCTCATAGGCATTTAATAATTTTTGACTTTTCAGTGCGAGTTAAATATCTTTTTTTTGACCCATTTTACACATGAAAAAAAGAAAACCTGCTTAATAATTATGCACACATGAATATAAGGCGGTTTTCACTTCCAGGCTCTGTTAACAATTATATGACACTTAGAAATGATTAAATACAAAATTAATAGTAGTTATTAAGATTGATGTGGTTTGGAATTGGTAAAATGTGCTGGGGAAAAAAAATATGATCAAAATATGAACTTACATAATTATGCATGCGCTGTAGTTAAAACAATTCAAATGCACCTGCAGACTGTTTTTGTAGTCATGTATTTCCTCATTAAGGATTTCTTAAAAATACTGTGTAAAAATCTCGTCTCATCTAGTCTAGTCTAGTCTCAAGAATAACTCGTATAAAGACTATGATTGAGAAGATATGATATAAAGATAGCTTTTCACAAATCATATTCTCGGATTGACTACGTTCACTTCCTCTACCTTGACCTCAATGATACTTGAAGTCGACAATTCTTCCCTATCTATTTCAGACCATAGTAGTAATTTTTTTGAAATTTTCAATTACCCAGAGACCTCTGCGAGCCCCTAGGTGGTGATTCAACCTTAATTTATTAAAAGACTAGGCTTTTGTGACCAATTCTGAATTAAACTGTGAATTTATTGACATCAGTCAAGGCTTGGTAGATGAACTATTACGTATTTCAGTATAGCAATATAGTTTGGGAAAAGCCAATATGGCATGTTTACTAATATAAGTTATGTGTAGTACATGAAACCGCGCATCTGCGCCATTCATTCACACAGAGACGCACAGAACATGCAGGATTCATATTTAAACTGTATTTTTGCAGTTTAATTTTCACAGACACTAGTCTATATTGTGATTAGAAAAAAATGATTTAAGAATACAGAACTTACCATTCACAATCCTTGGCTTGATCCTCAAAATGAAAATGAAACCAGTTGCACTCCTCCTCTGAGGTAAATTCTTCCAGCATTATTCCTCACTGCGTCTCAAATCTATGAAAAGTACATGAATCTGACTAAACTTTTTTTTTTTTTTTTTTTTTTTTTTTTTTTTTTTGAGTTGATGACAGCAGGCGTCGTTGACTGTTTACATGGACCGTCTCAGAATTTGCCTTTGAACAGCGCTCTCTCCATGGGCGTGGCCGCATTAGCGGATAATGACTGACATCTCTCTCTTTTCTAACAGATTACATAAACAGAGACTATACTCGGCTCTATATTTCTTCGCGCCCTGACGAAACATACCAATTCACAAAATTAACGGAATGCGTGGTTGAAATAAAAAAAAAAAAAAAATTGGATGACTAGTAATTCCCTACTACTTAACTCTGGTAAAAACAGATTAAAAACAGATTAAAAACAGACAGAGTAATGAGGCTTGAAGAAGACGAATGGTGAAGTAACATTTAATAGAAACTACGAATCAAACTTAGATAATTATAAAAAGATATAAACCAGCATGTAACGTTAACCCAAGACAAAAACTGAAGAAACTGAAGGGCTTAAATACACAGGATAATGAACATGATATAATTGGATTGATATGCAACTTTTTCCGGGGTGAACGCTGGCGCTACTAGCTGCCGCTGCTATAGGGAAATTTTGGATAATGAATTTATGAATTCACTACGTTCGTGTTGTTTACATTAAATGCACTTACGTGCCTATTGCCAACAAAACAGACATTTGAAGCAGTTTTACTCCCCACCTGCGGTTCCGACTCATGACCGGGATCATGAGAATCCAACTCTTTAACAGTATAAATAAGTCAGAATACATGAAATAGCAATATACCCCCCCCCCCCTTTAATAAAGATGATGCATGTAAACAAGATCACCATAATCAGTTATATTTAAAAAGTACTCTCCACCAGCTTCTTTATAGCCCCATAGGGAAAGTAATTTTTTAGACGATGATATATCGGTATTGTGAGTTCTTTTTGCCATGATAATAGTGTAGTGAAAAGTCTGATATTGTGACAGCCCTAGTAAACAATAACAAACGCGTTGGAATGCTGCTGTGCATGCCTGAAGCATTTCCGGAGGTGCCATTTTTTTTAAGTCTCAGATCTGACAAAACAAGTACGTCCTTTTTTTACCGTAAAGGGAACAGTTTACAAAAACTTAAAAACGATGATGTGGAATTACCAGAGCCTTTAAATAAGACTTTTCACACAGAACGTTAAACGTTTACCTGAAGTATCTTATCCAGACGTCTATCATTATCTGGTTGACACTGCTACACGAAAGATGCAGTAAAAGCATATCGCAGTCTGGATGCTTAGAGTTGCTTTCTTACCGGAAAGGCTGGGAACATTTGTTTGTAGAACGTACTTGTAGTGCTTCATGGAATCTTGAATTGTTTAAGTGTAAAACACTGGTTTCCACTCTAGGAAAAAGAATATACTTGGAATCTTCAGGATTGTAGGTGAAGGCAGTTGCTCTGATTTGATTAATTTCAGCAAAAGATGACAATGCTATAATCAGATATACTAGAAGAAATTGTTGCATTCCAAATGGATAATAAAATCATTTTTCGTAATTTTTTTTATTATTTTCTTTTAATTGTTTATTTACTATTGTTTTTTTTAACTTTTTGGACATATGGTGTTTCTTTGCATTGTTTGCATTAGGTCTATTTGTATTATTTGTATTGTTATCTATATTATATCTCAATACTGCCTGTATGCTGCATAAAAGAGGCTCACACACTCTGTGAACAGCCCCAACATGGACGAGCAACATGACGGAACTAGTAAACTCCAAATGAAAATGTAATGCACTCTCTGACAGTAGGTGGTGCTTATGGAACAGCAGTGATACAGCGGTTTCTGTTTCTGACACCCCTTATTTTCACTTAAACATTTTTAATCTGGACTAAAACATGCCAGAAAAGATATCTGAAAATGTTCTGATTCTCAAGTCAAGTCACCTTTATTTATATAGCGCTTTTTACAATGCAGATTATCAAAGCAGCTTTACACTGATAACTTGCAAATAATTTTGGCTGCACAGCAGCTCTAGAAGAAAATTGTGTCTTGGTCCAGCTTAAGTAAATTCAGTATTGATTCATTCCTTTGTAAAAATCACTATTATTTATTATTAATTTATATTAATTGTTATTAATTTAGTTAATTCATCTATACATCGGCTCTGGAGAAAACAATGATGTCATCGTCCAGCTCTGTTCAGTTCGCATACAATGGTGTCATTCTAGGCAGATCAAAAACATTGTTGAATATCAACAAGTGTCCCCAACTAAGCAAGCCAAAAGGTGACAGTGGCAAGGAACCCAAACTCCAACAGGTGACAAAATGGAGAAAAAAACCTTGGGAGAAACCAGGGCCAGTTCTCCTCTGGCCAACAACGAACAGTGCATGATTATGATTCAGGCAGTGTTACAGGTCATAAATCAGATTGGGATTGCAACAGTCAAAATATTTAATCCAGTTCCATCTAGTTGAAGATCGGATTCATCACCCTGGTATGGAAATGGTTTTGTTGTAGATCTGTGTCACTGGCTGTCATGTCGTTAAGGCCTTCACAGGGGATAGTCTAGTTGACACAATCTCAGCTGACATTTCAGGGATGCATTGTGGTCGTGTCTAGGCGCAGGTCCTCCATCTGATCTGGATACGGTCCGGATCCGACTGACTACGGTAGACCTTGGGATAAACAGAGAGACTAATATTAGGGTATATGCCATTCTTCTTCTAATGTAACGAGTACATTGGGTGTTATAGGAAGTATAAGTTATTATGAACTTTATAGCTCATGTCTCATTTTGAGGCTCTGTCAACCCGGAGGTTGCGTTTGTCGGCCGCATTTGTCATTGAAGCTCCTTCATTTTAGTAAACTGACCACTACATTCAAAATTCAACAAAATTACAACAATTACGCTTCGCTAGGAATAACGGTCAATTTTATAATGGTTACTGTTCTGAAATAAGACTTCCTCGACAAATGCGACCTCCGGAGGTTGCAGCCTTCGAAATGAGAGACAGCTATAGTTGTGTTCTTTTGTACTTTAAACTGTTTTAAACATTTGCTTACTTTATTCATTTTGTGTATTCTTCAAAAGTGCTGTTATGTTTTAAGTTCTTGTTATTAAATAAACTTGTTGAACTTTTATTAGCCATGTAAAACTAATTAAATAAAAATAATTCAATAATAGTGAGAAAATCTATTTATTTATTTATTTATTTATTTTTTTTTCAATGGACAAAACCTTTAGACAAAATATAAAATAAAAAAAAGGTTTGCATTTGTTTTATGTTTCGTCATATACTTGATACACCAGGCTCATATAGTATGATATAGTAAGAATATGGAGGGGAAAAAAACAGTTTGGTGCAGTTGTTCTTTATATGACCAAAATATAAATTAATGAGATTTATATAACAGTATAGCAGATTACTTGCATAAAATGCATAATATAATTTATCACTTTATATCTCCCAATATTATGTCTTAGTAAGATGATATTTAAATGCTTAGTTTTATAGCTACTTTTATGATGAAAGCTCTTCAATTTTTATTGTGGTGGGCAAAACGCAATGCAGTACACCTAATGATGATTGAGAGATGAACAAATAAACTTTCCTCAAAAGCCTGTTGTATCATTTGATACATACATTTTAACACTATTTTAATGCAACCGATTATGCTCATGTGTTAGAGATTTTTCAGCAAAGTTCATGTTCATGTTGATAATTTAGAGTCCTTAGAATCATATTTAGAGTCCTCATTAAATATGATACAGTAGCCTTTATAGGGTTAAGAGGACAACACTTAAGTTTCTCTTTTTGTTTCTATCATTGTTCTCTTTTTATACATTACAGAGCACAATGTTTCTTGAGGTTAGAAAAGTACTAAAAATGTTAGAAAAAATGTCTGGTATATTTTCACTGCAAAACAGCACAAGAAATGCTGCAAATACTGCCGCAAATTCTGAGAAAAGCCTCCGCAAATTCTGAGAAAAGCCTCCACAAATTCAGTCATTTTACGCAGCATGAATCAGGAAAAAAAAGTCCCACAAAATCCATTTTTCACTTTTTGGTCATTTTTTTGTTATTATTGTGAAGCTCTCATTTAATTACAGATAAGGACCTAAATGGTTCTAAGTTTACAAAACAATGTATACATTTTGTTGTGAGCAGTTGTGAATTGCAGTGTGCATTTATGAGAACTTTTGGTACTCTTAACACCATTAAAGCGAAATATAGCTAACTGTAGTTGTGTCTCTTAGGTATCTCCATGAGTCTAGTGGAGTCTAAAGATGGCATTCAACACTTCACCTTTGAACATAATCGTGACTATCAGCAAGTCCAGTTCAAGTTTTTTGATGCGGTTGAGTCAGTGGACCCCAACAACATTGTGGTAATTTTATTCTAATGTTATTAGCTACAGACTTATTAGATTTTTTTTTTTTTTTTTTTCTTCTTTTTTTCCCACATGAGCAACATATGTTACATTATGTATGTGACACTCCATTTCTCCCTTGTTTTCCTTCAGGTTCTCCTGCAACTCAACCCATATCATATTGATTCACTCCTGCAGCTGTCAGATGTATGTCGCATGCAGGAAGATCAAGAGACAGCCAGAGATCTCATTGGTGAGGAAATTCACTGATGCGCTGAATATAAGACCAGTGACCTGTGTGAGACAGTGTTTTACAGAGAAGCCCTACACTTAATTAAAAAAGAAAGTATTTTAAGGTTTAAATTAAAATATTTAGGAGCACAGCCAAACATTTAGAAGCACAGTTGAAGTCAGTAACGTTAATGTGCCACAAAATACATATGCACAAGTAGGTATGAGAAAACAAAACTTATCAGTTATGACAGAATTCAGGAACATGGTGTAAAAAAAAGTTTACCTTCTGATAAACCAATTGAGTATAATTTAAAGTTAAAGCTGCAGTCCGTAAGTTTTGCGTCTTTGTTGCCATCTCTGTTTGAAACCTGAAATTGTACTTGTTTGCGGAATTATTATCTTTACGTGGGTTGTGCCTCGGTACGACTCATCAGCGCAGATGAATCTAATGTTTGCTGTCAATCACCACACCGGTGTGAATATTGTACTTCGGAATCACAGATTGTAGTCTTGAAGTTTGACCAAAGTAAGAATTTTCACTGGAAAATGTCATCTGAACAAGTAAGTAACATGTCTGCCACTTTTGTTCTGACCAACTGAGGGGGAAAAAAAGCATTACAATAAATCGCGCTGCCAATGGTGATTTAAATCTAACGATCGCTTAGCTCAGATCACATCAAACCGTGCAAATGATTATTATTGTTATACTTTGTTCTCAAATTAATGTTAACAACATTAGCATTGCGTGACTGTGTATTTAGTGTGTATTAGCGTTACCTGTAGATTTAAATTTCTGTACAGTCTAATCTCTAACATTAATCATACCATACAATCCGCCATCCAAATAGGTTTAATTATTGCAGCTGCTGTGAGAAAAGTCACCTTCAAGTCACCTTTATTTATATAGTGCTTTTTACAATGCAGATTGTGTCAAAGCAGCTTTACAGTGATAACTGGCAAATAATTTTGGCTGCACAGACATTGTTGAATATCAAGTGTCCCCAACTAAGCAAGCCAAATGCGACAGCGGGAAGGATCCCAAACTCCAACAGACTATATTCTCAATATTTTGAGAAACCAGGCTCAGTCGGGGGGCCAGTTCTCCTCTGGCCAACAGCAAACAGTGCGTGATTGATTCAGGCAGCTTTACAGGTCGTAAGCCCGATTGGGATTGCAGCAGTCAAAATATTTAATCCAGCTCCATCTAGTTGAAGATCGTATTCATCACGCCAGTATGGGATGGTTTGTTGGAATCTGTGCCACTGGCTGTCGTGTCGGTGAGGCCTTCACAGGGGATGATCTAGTTGACACAATCTCTGCTGACACTTCAGGGCTGCATTGTGGTCGTGTCTAGGTGCAGGTCCTCCATCTGATCTGGATACGGCCCTGATCCGGCTGACTATGGTAAACCTCGGGATAAACAGAGAGACTAATATTAGCGTAGATGCCATTCTTCTTCTGATGTAACAAGTACATCTGGTGTTATAGGAACCAGCCTGTACAACATTAATGCACCGCCATTTGCCCTATTCTAAGAACAGAAGAACTTCTTTAATTCACATCAGTAATGAAATGGTGTAAATGACAATCTTCAGGGTATATAGAAGAAAGTTCTGCAGACCTGCCTCCTTCAGTTCTTTCCTTATTAAAGTGAAGGAGCTCCGCTTCTTTGTCTTTGCAGGCCAGAAGTTGGGGAAGAAGCTCAACATTGCATCGTTTGTTTGTTCTTACAGGGCCGTGATGTCTAGCTTAATTTAGAATCAGATTCCTGACGGTGTAGTGTAGCAGTTTGAAAAGAAACACTCGCGGTTTGGTGATCGGTTGAAGCGCTGCTGTAAACTTGATGTGCATGTTCCACTTCGATCTCTAGTGATAGAATCCATATCAGTAGTGACCATTTCAGAAAGCCAATTGGGAGATTACTGCATCTGCTGCAATCTTGTAGATCTGTCACTTGTTGCTCAAGGGCATCCAGGCGCTTAGCGTGTTGGTTGACCACTTTTTTTCTGCTGTCTCTGTTCCCCGGTTAAAAAGTCAATTTCAGAGCACATATTTTGGATTGTCGTCATGTGTGAGGCGAATTCAGTGTGTATTTTAGAGCACTGCATGAAACTGCAGTAACAAATCTGTTGCTTGTTTTCAATATAAACAGCACTTCTCAGTGCTCCATACTCAGTGAAACTGAAGTGATACAATTATTATTTTTTTTTTATTAAACGATTATTTAATTGCTATTATTGAATTGTACAAAGTGAAATCCACCTATAAAAGTAACACATTACATTTGTTACAACCACCTGGCTCTAGGTGAAGCAACATGACAAAGGGGAGGCCACACATGGAATTCAATTTAACAAATAAACATTTAATCAAAAATGAATCAAGATAACAATACAGAAATTAAGTGAAAACATAAAGAAAGAGAAAAAGAAGAAATCAATCCAGGGCTGAAGAGGAAAGATGAATGGCACCACAGTCCAACTCAGTCACTCCTTTCTGAATCTTCACCTTTTTAACCCAAACGCAATCACAAGTAATACTCCACACCTGTTCCTGACGGTCGCTTTAGAGGAGACCAAACCACGGAGCAACGCCACCTGGTGGACAAAAACACTTTGGACCGTAACAACCTCCCCTCTTAAAACGGAGGCCCCTAAAAGGGAACTCTGCAGACACCAATAATAGTACAAAAACAAAAAATATACACAATCATGAGTTTACACCAGAACAAAAAAACAAAACAAACAAACAAAAAAACTTTCTATTCTTGGGCTCACATCAAATGTCACTTACCCCCTTTCTTTTCATCACCTACCCAACTCCATTATTCAGTGTCCTTAGGCGCCTTGAAAACACTAAACAAATAAAACTAAGACCAATGTCTAAACTGTATGGCTGTGATTTGAAAAAATAACCACAGGTATTGTACCACCACCCACATACACATCAAAGTACTGTAATGCCAACTGGCCTATCAACCCCATTGTCAACTTTTTGCAGTAGTACAGCTGCTGCACCTACCCAACTTGCTTTGATTTGGATCTAGAACTGCTCGGTCCCACTGAGGCACAACTAAAACAGGAGCAGTGCTCAATAGAATTTTTGCATTTTCAAATGCACGCTGACAGTTTTGAAGACAATTCAAACTTTTAGTCTTCAACAGCTTAGTAAGCGGGGGAACTACGGTTGAAAAGTTTGCATAAAAACTGCAATAATATCCAATCATCCCCAAAAATCTCATCAGCTCCTTTTTAATAGTAAGAACGGGGAAGCTATCGATAGCTTGCACCTTTTTCTGCACCAGATGCACCTCCCCCTGTCCCACCACTTTTCCCAGATAAGTTATGGTAGCTTTCACGAACTCACACTTCCCTAAGTTGACAGTTAACTTGGCTTCTACAAGACTAGTAAACAGAGAGCGCAAATGACCAAGCTGTTCCTCCCATGTCTGACCGTACACCACGACATCATCTAAATACATGGCACACCCTTCCAGCCCTGAGACCACACGATTCATCAGGTGCTGGAAGGTAGCTGGAGCATTTCAAAGACCGAAACTCATTACATTGTAAGAGTATAACCCTGAAGGTGTAATTGTGCACAAGGAGTCAAAAACTAAAAAAAAAAAAAAAAAGGTAAATGAATGGCAGTCAATTACTCGACGGCTGCCAAACAAAAACCGTAAAATTAAAGTAAAATATCTTAATTCAAATAAAGTGCAAAAACAATAATTTTACAGAAATTTTCATTAAAAGTTTTAGTCAAAAACAATGTTATTTTACGGATTTTCCTTGTTTAAATTAAGATATTTTACTTTAATTTTACGTTTTTTTGTCGGGTCATTTGACGGGTCATTTGACCGTTTTTATACAAGTTTTTTTCTACGGTGTAAAACTGTTATTTTACAGATTTTTCCTAGATTATTATGATCAAAGACCTTCAATAAAGTGACAGTACTAAAAGTTCTACAGAGAAACACCATTATTTTACGGATTTGTCCTATATTATTATGATCAAAGACCTTCAATAAGTTAGTTAGATACTTTATTTATCCCAGTGGGAAATTTACAATTAACAATTACAATTATAAAGTGACAGTACTAAAAGTTCTGCAGAGAAACACCATTATTTTACAGATTATTATAAAAAAAAAACTTTCAATAAAGTGTTCAAGCATGCTCAAGATTCTAAATTAACAGTTTTATTTTGGAAGACAAAATACAACTTCTGTACTAATACTGTATAAACAGAAAATTTAATAATTCAGTTTTTGAAGAAATACAGTACAAATTTTAAATGAAATACATTTAACATTTAAAATACTGTACCAGTTAATAGTAGAACAGTTTAATCAAAATTTAATAAAATGTAATATTAAATATTTAAATATTCAAATAAACTTCAAACTGAAGAAATACAAAACTGATACATCTACAAGATTGTCAGTTTCACACCACTATTGATTCTAAAACAGTTTAATTATTCAGGTGTAAATTTATGTAAACAAATTCTTCACAAACAGTTCTTCAGAGCCCCCAGGAGAAATTGAAAAAATATAAAATGCATTTCTATCTTATAAGTTAGGGTTACTATCACAATGAGATCATGACATTACATTTGAAACAGACGGAGTAAGGATCAAATTGTGCTGTTTACTGTTAGCTTTGTATTTTAGCTAGTGTTTTCTAAATCAGTTTTATATTGTTTTCCTCAATATTTGACTGACCCCTGTGGCCTTCATTTAGCTCTAATAATACATGTGGTCAAACATTACATTGTCTTTTAATTCAGAATTCTATAGCTATATAAGTGTAATAAGTAAAATCAAAAACATACAACAAAAGGTCCATGATTCTGCACCAGAAGTGACAGACACATAAAGAGCTCCTCCTCCAAATCTCCAGTAGTCAGCTGGATCCTTAAAAAAAGAAAGAAAAAAGAAATTGATTCACTGAAAAATCCTTAAAAAGGACTCAATTTTAAACAACATTTGACATTATAATACATTGTGGCTATATGAACAGCTATGAGGATTTACAAACGTACCCATTTTTCAATGGATACATTTTTCCATACGATGAAAATTGTCATTATTTACTCATGTCTTTTCCAACCTGTAAGTGACTTTCTTCTGTGGAACACAAAAGATATTTTGAGAAATGTCTTGGTGATTTTTGTCCATAAATTTTGGTCCAATGTTTGGTTACCAACATTCTTCAAAATATTTTGTTTCACAGAAGAAATTGTCATACAAGTTTGAAAAGACATGAGGGTCAGAAATTGGAGTTTTCATTTTGGGTGAGCTATGCTTTAAAAGGGATAGTTCACCCAAAAATGAAAATTCTGTCATTAATTACTCACCCTCATTTTGTTCATCTTTGGAACACAAATTAAGATATTTTTGATGAAATCCTAGAGATTTCTGTCCCTCCATAAACAGCTACGCAACTGAAACTTTGACGCTTAAGTTCATAAAGAGATTGTAAAAGTAATCCATATGAATTGAGTGTTTTAGTTAAAATTTTCTGAAGAGACTCGATCGCTTTAAATGATGAACATATTTAAAGGGTTATTTCACCCAAAAAAGAAAGTTCTGTCATTAAATACTCACCCTCATGTCGTTCCAAACCCGTAAGACCTTCGGTCATCTTCGGAACACATATTAAGAGGTTTTTGATGAATTCCGAAAGATTTCTCATCCTTCCATAGACAGCAACACAACGAGCACTTTCAAGGCCCAGAAAGGAACTAAAGACATTAAAATAGTCAACGTGACTACAGTGGTTCAACCTTAATATTATGAAGCGACGAGAATACTTTTTGTGTGCAAAAACAAACAAAAATTAAAGCTGCAAGCAGCGATGAAAGGGCCCTCGCACCCGGGCTTACCGCCACCCGTTGGCCTTATGAAAACAGTGACCAGTGGGCGAATTGCATGTAAGCAAGTAAATACAGGAAAATTATGGCAAAGTCATTTCAAAGTGCCACACTTCCTGCTGCCAACAGGTGGTGCTTGGACTGTAACTGAATATTGCCATGTAGATGTCTTCAGGCCAAGACTATTATCAAACGTGAAGTTTGGAGCAGATCGTATATTGTATGCCTGAGTTACAACAACTTCCTGTTTCGTGGCGTTAATCGCAAACATTAGCACTTAGCCAAGTGTTGCATGATTTAACGTGTTTCTAGTATGTTTGGTACTTCGTGGCATATTAAAATGTGTTTCTGGGAGTGAATTACTGTGTAAAGCATGCCATTTCCTGTTGCCAGCAGGTGGCGCTATGACTAACTGAATATTGGCATATAGATGTCTTTAGGCCAGGACTCTTATCACACATGTGAATTTTGGGGCACATCGGACATTGTGCCTGAGTTACAACAGCTTCCTCCTTCATGGCGAAACATCAGACTTTGTCAGGCCGCCACGAACACGCCCTCCAACGAAAACTCAAGATCTTTGCAATTTAATGTTGCTAATGCCTTAAGATTAGACTGACCATATATATATGATGTGGTTCTGGTTAAATCTCCATGAGGAGTTAATCACAGTGTGAAACAAGTCATTTCCTGTTGCCCGCAGGTGGCGCTATGACTGTAATTGAATATTGCCATGTAGATGTCTTGAGGCCAGGACTATTCTCAAACATATGAAGTTTGGGGCAGATCGGACATTGTATGAGTTACAACAACTTCCTGTTTCATGGCGAAACATCGAAATTTGTCAGGCCGCCACGGACATGCCTTTCAGTGAAAACTCTAGATCTTTGCAATTTAACGTCGCAAAGGCCTTTAGAATAGATGGACTAAATATGATGTTGATCTGATTAAAGCTCTAGGAGGAGTTCCTTAAAGTACGTGTGGAAATTGCAAAAACTGCACACATTTTGCAAAGAAAATTAAAAATATTTGACTTCCTGTTGGTTTTCAGATTTCATACAAGGAGACTTTTTTGTAGGGATTGGGCTGTTACATGTGTCTACCTGAATTTCATACCTATACATGAAACGTAGCGTGAGGGGCACTTCGTTGAAATTTTGTAGGTGGCGCTATCAAGCCATTTTGCCACGCCTAATTTCGAGACCCATAACAGACTTAAATTTTCACCACTTCTGATGCGTGTGCAAAGTTTCATGAGTTTTCGAGCATGTTTAGGCCCTCAAAAAAGCGATTCATTTGGGAGAAGAAGAAGAAGAAGCGGAAGAATAAATATAGCTGCAAGCAGCGATGGCGGGCCCAAGCCCGGTGGCACCACCACCCCGGTGGCTTCAGGGCAACTGTGCACAGCGGGCAATATGCATTTAAAATGGTTAAACAAAGGACTATGTCAAATTTACTCCACATTTACCGCACTATAAGGTGGCACTATAGAGCCCCTCCTCCCCGCCTGTTTCTAAGGCTTTGCCCATGTCTACTGTATAACAATCCTGACGTGTGTTGAGTTTCATGCAATTTGAAGCACGCTAAGAGTCTCAAAAGCATCTAAAACGAATATTAAAGTTTCATGCTTTGCCAAGGCAACAGTGCTTGATGTCACGATTCTTTTCAAAGGTCTACATCTGCCATGTTTTGACATTATTCTGATGAAGTTTGAAGTAAACCGTGTAAAAATAAGAGGGTGATCTCAAAGTATGTTCAAAGTGACACACTTCCTGCTGCCAGTTGGTAGCACTATAACTTTGACTCACAATAGTCACATCCGTGTGATCAGCCATGTACAACGAACACACCGCCGAAGTTTCATCAAAATCAATTAATGTATGCAGAAGTTATAACACTTCCTGTTTCCCTTTTCTCGCCATAAATTCGTTGCCTCGCCACGGCCAAACCGATTGAGAGATCCAACATCCCTTTGCAGTTTGACAACTTCAATGTCTTAGCACCAAGTTAAAAAAAAGTTTAGTGTAAATTGTATAAAGCCTGTAGAAGTAGTAGTATAAAATTGATAGCCTGTTTTTTCAAAAAATTCACATTCAAACCAAAATAGCTGACTTCCTGTTGATCGGAGCTAATGACTCTAAATTAGAAAGTTGTCCGGCTTAATGAGAACAATATGTGTACCGAGTTTGGTGACTGTAGTTAAAACTAATCCCCCCACTTTTGTCAAAAGATCGCGCTGTAGAGCCCCTCCTCCCTGCCCGTTTCTAGGGTTTTGCCCATGTCTACTGGCTGACATCTCTGATGTGTGTATCAAGTTTCATGCAATTTGAAGCATGCTAAGTCTCAAAAGCATCCAAAATGAATATTAAAATGTGATGCGTTGCCATGGCAACAGTGTTCAAGTAATCACAATTCTTTTCAAAGGTCTACATTCACCGTGTCTTGACATTATTCTGATGAAGTTTGAAGCAAATTGGGTAAAAATAAGAGGGTGATCTCAAAGCATTTTGAAAGTGACACACTTCCTGCTGCCAGTTGGTGGCGCTATAACTTTGACTCACAATAGTCACATCCATGTGATCAGCTTCGTACAACGAACACACAGCTGAAGTTTCATAAAAATCAATCAATGTATGATAAAGTTATAACACATTTCCTGTGTACCTTTTCTCGCCATAAATTCGTTGTCTCGCCACGGCCAAACCGTTTGAGATATCAAAAATCTGCTGGCAATTTTTCATCATCAGTGTCTTGACTTCATGCTGACTGAGTTTGGTGGTGATCGGATTAATCGCCTAGGAGGAGTATATCAAATTCCAGAGCATGCGTTTTTCAAACAACCCATAATAACTGACTTCCTGTTGAGCTGGCGTATAACTTAGAGCACAAAAGTTGTTCGGCCCGATGAGGTCCATATGTGTACCGAGTTTCATACTAATACGTGCAAGCGTGTTTGATATATGGACCAAGTTGCGGAGCCCATTCAAGGGGGCGCTGTCGAGCTCCCCTGCCACGCCCGGGTACCAGCTTCTGCCCGGCCCTGATGGCAGCACATTCCGATGTGTGTGCAAAGTTTCAAGAGTTTTCAAGCATGGTAAGGCCCTCAAAATTGCCCGAATAGTTGGAAAAAAAAAAATAAATAAAAATAATAATAATAATAATAATAATCCTAAAGAAAACAATAGGGCCTTCACCCTTTGGGCTTGGGCCCTAATAATAATAATAATAATAATCCTAAAGAAAACAATAGGGCCTTCGCCTTTGGCTAATAATTCTTAGGGGATCAAGAGGGCCCTGTGCCACCAGTGGCTTGGGCCCTAATAATAATAATAATAATAATAATAATAATCATTAGAAAAACAATAGGGCCCTGCGCCTTAGTGGCTTTGGCCCTAATAATAATAATAATCCTAAAGAAAACAATAGGGCCTTCGCCCTTTGGGCTTTGGCCCTAATAAATAATCCTAAAGAAAACAATAGGGCCTTCGCCTTCGGCTTGGGCCCTAATAATAAAAATAATCCTAAAAAAAACAATAGGGCCTTCGCCCTTTACAGGGCAAGGGCCCTAATAATAATAATAATCCTTAGAAAAACAAAAGGGCCCTGCGTCTTAGTGGCTTGGGCCCTAATAAATATAGCTGCAAGCAGCGATGATGGGCCCAAGCCCAGTGGCACCGCCACCCCGGTGGCTTCAGAGCAACTGTGCACGGCAGGCAATGGGCATTTAAAACGGTTAAACATAAAAGGTCTATGTCAAATTCAGACCTCATATACTGCAGCAGCTGGTGCCAATATGATCAGAAACCACAACAGCCACATCCATGAGATCATTTAAATTTAGATGAATTTCATATCATAGAATGTCATAAGTCAATTTCAAATGAGTGCAGAATACCGTCCTAATCTGCCATGTCTGTGTTTTTCTCAGACAACCACTTTACTGTTGAATTTGCGCAAATAACATTTTACTCTGAGAAATGTAATCTAGTGTAATGTGAATCTCTGTGGTTGCTGATGTTGTATTTCCCTAACACTTCTCCATGTGTTTTCTGACCTCCCTGAGCTGTTGTTTGTGCACCAATCTTATGCACCAAAATCATGGTTTCATTTAATTTCAGTATGGGTGGTATTTGATGTAAAAATAAAAAGAATATCTGTCTTGGGTAAAAGTAAGGTATGTGTCTAGATTTTTCTGCTCACTTATAGTTTGTTATAAACAGCCACTTTTATAAAATCATGTGAAATTTATGTAAATATGGGATTTGAATAAATTAGAATTATTAATATATATATATATATATATATATATATTTAAAGACATATGTGTCGTATATGATGCCTGCAAACACAGCACATGACCTTCTGTAACGCCCATGTCTACAAAACACACACTCTCCTTTGTAAAAAAAAAAAAAATTAGTCTTGTCTGAATCAATACATGAAATCACAGTTGTTGGGTAATAAGAATTGTAACTCAAGTGTCATTTAGAAAAGTAGTCCTGTCCAAATAGTGATGTAGTGTCATAGTTCAATTTTAAATGAGCGTGAAGTTATCATTTGCAGTGTGTTTTTATATTTTAATTAACCTAATTATCAAACTAATAATATAATACTATGTTGTCAGTGGCCTACAAATACACTGGCTTGATTAGCTGCTTCAGGTGTGCTTGATTAGGGTTGGCACTAAACTCTGAAGCACAGTGAGTCTGCAATAAAAGGGTTAAATAACTGATCAAGGGTGTAAATCTCTCTCTCTCTCTCTCTCTCTCTCTCTCTCTCTCTCTCTCTCTCTCTCTCTCTCTCTCTCTCTCTCTCTCTCTCTCTCACACACTCTCACACACACTCACACACACACACACACACACACAGTGAACCTGAGGGAGTAAGGGGGAGGAGGAGAGAGACAGAATGACTGAGAAGATTTAACATCATTTTAAACAACAACAAAAAAAAATCATAACAAAGTAGTCTTTGATAAGTTTTAAATATACATGCAAATACAATATAAAATAAAAAAGAAAAAAACTTTTGCTCTATCTGAACTATTGCTCTATTGCTTGATTTATCCAACCCCGTTTAAAAATAGGTATTTGCTGCCCTCTAGTTGTTACTCTAAGTATGACATTTATTCATATTTCAAACAAATCTGCCTATTTTTAACTTACACATGCTTTTTGAATTAAAAAAAAAAAAGAAAAAAGTTTATTTAAAACATTTGTATTATTCTATATATAAATAAATAGTTTATAGTGTTTTTTTTTTTTAGGAAATATGAGTCATACTGTTTCCCTTTTGACATTACTTTAATCTCTCGCCATGGAAACACCGTTCGAGATATCCAATATCCATTTGCAATTTAACATCTTCAATGTCTTAGCACCATGGTAAAAAATGTTTGGTCTGAATCGAATAAACCCCCTAGAAGTAGTAGTTTAAAATGCAGAGCTTGTTTATTCAAAAAATCCACATTCAAACCAAAATATCTGACTTCCTTTTGGTCGGAGCTAATGACTGTAAATTAGAAAGTTGTCCGGCTTAATGAGAACAATATGTGTACCGAGTTTGGTGACTGTAGATAAAACTAACCCCCACATTTTTGTCAAAAGGTGGCGCTATAAAGGCCCTGCTCCCCGCCCGTTTCTACGGTTTTGCCCATGTCTACTGGCTGACATCTCTGATGTGTATGTCGAGTTTCATGCAATTTGAAGCATGTTAAGCATCTCAAAAGCATCCAAAACGAATATTAAAGTTTGATGCGTTGCCATGGCAACAGTGTTCGAGTAATCACAATTCTTTTCAAAGGTCTATATCTGCTGTGCATTATTCTGTTGAAGTTTGAAGCAAATTGGGTAAAAATAAGAGGGTGATCTCAAAGCATTTTGAAAGTGACACACTTCCTGCTGCCAGTTGGTGGCGCTATAACTTTGACTCACAATAGTCACATCCATGTGATCAGCCTTGTACAATGAACACACAGCTGAAGTTTCATAAAAATCAATCAATGTATGATAAAGTTATAACACATTTCCTGTCTCCCTTCTCTCGCCATAAATTCGTTTCATCGCCACGGCCAAACCGTTCGAGATAACAAAAATCTGCTGGCAATTTTTCATCATCAGTGTCTTGACTTCATGCTGACCGAGTTTGGTGGTGATCGGATTAATCGCCCAGGAGGAGTATATCAAATTCCAGAGAATGCGTTTTTCAAATGACCCGTAATAGCCGACTTCCTGTTGAGCCGGCATATAACTTAGAGCACGAAAGTTGTTAGGCCCAATGAGGTCTATATGTGTACAAGGTTTAATACTAATATGTGCAAGCGTGTTTGATATATGGACCAAGTTTTTGGACTCCATTCAAGGGGGCGCTGTCAAGCCCCCCTGCCACGCCCGGGTCCCAGCCTCTGCCCGGCCCCCAGCCTCTGCCCGGCCCTGATGGTCGACGATTCCGACGTGTGTGCAAAGTTTCAAGAGTTTTTGAGCATGTTAAGGGCCCCAAAAGTGCCAAAAACTTAGGGGGAAAAAAAAAAAATCCTAAAGAAAACAATAGGGCCTTCGCCTTCGGCTTGGGCCCTAAATAATCCTAAAGAAAACAATAGGGCCTTCGCCTTCGGCTTGGGCCCTAATAATAATCCTAAGGAAAACAATAGGGCCTTTGCCCTTTACAGGGCTTGGGCCCTAATAATAATAATAATAAACGGAGCAACCATCGGTGCTCGGGCCCTAATAATCCTCAGAGGAACAATAGGGCCTTCGGCCTTTACAGGGCTTGGGCCCTAATAATAATAATAATCCTCAGGGGATCAAGAGGGCCCTGTGCCACCAGTGGCTTGGGCCCTAATAATCCTAAAGAAAACAATAGGGCCTTCGCCCTTTACAGGGCTTGGGCCCTAATAATCCTAAAGAAAACAATAGGGCCTTCGCCTTCGGCTTGGGCCCTAATAATCCTTAGTGGATTAATAATAAACAGAGCAATTCCAATAGGGTCCTCACACCATCGGTGCTCGGGCTCTAATAAAGACCTTATTCAACCATCTCTTCTCTTCCACATCATTCTGCTACGCTATTTGACGTAGTAAACACGCAGCACTTCATCAGAACGCTGGCTCTGTATTGGCCGACTCTGTTCAAGTGAGCTTCACGACACATGCGTGTGATGCTGGAGCCGACCAATAGTGAGCCAGCATGGAAGAGAAGAGAATGTTGAAAAAAGTCATTATTTTTGTTCATTTTTTGCACACAAAAGGTATTCTCGTCGCTTCATAACATCAAGGTTGAACCACTGTTGTCACGTTGGCTATTTTAATGATGTCTTTAGTTCCTTTCTGGACCTTGAAAGTTGCAATTCTGTTGCTGCCTATGGATGGTTAAGAAAGCTCTTGGATTTCATCAGAAAGATCTTCATTTGTGTTCCGAAGATGAACAAAGGTCTTACGGGTGTGGAACGACATGAGGGTGAGTAATTAATGACAGTATTTTCATTTTTGGGTGAACTAACCCTTTAATTCAGGCCTTTACTCACTTATAAACACTGATCAGCGAACAAACAGATGCTCAACCGAAACTGCTAGCGAACATGCTTGAGCTTCTGTTTACCACAACTGATGTGTTAGTTGATGAATGTTTTATATGTGAATAAAAGCCTAAATTCAATCTGTTCATCAAATAAAGTGATCGTGTCCCCAGAAAATTTGGACTAAACCACTCAATTAATATGGATTAGTTTTACAATCTCTTTATGAACTTTTTGAAGTGTCAAAGTGTCAGTTGCGTTGCTGTCTATGGAGGGACAGAAAGCTCTCAGATTTCATCAAAAAGATCTTCAGTTATGTTCCGAAGATGAATGAAAATCTTACGGGTTTGGAACAACATGAGCGTGAGTAATTAAATGGTTAGTTCACCCAAAAAATGAAATTTCTGTCATTTAATTACTCACCCTCATGTCATTCCAAACCCATAAGACCTTCGTTCACTTTCGGAACACAAATTAATCATTGCACCTTTTGATGTCCAGAAAGGTAGTTGAAAACATGGTTAAAGTAGTCATCGTGACCGCAGTGGTTCAACCTTAATGTTACGAAGCGATGAGAATACTTTTTGTGCGCAAAAACAAAACAAAAATAATGAATTTATTCAACAATTTGAACCATTGTCATACGTAGTAAACTCAGTGCAGGCTTCCTTGTTTACGTCCGAACGCCAACTCAGTATTGGCTGGAAGTTTACTACGTATGACAACGGTTCAAATTGTTGAATAAATTCATTATTTTTGTTTTGTTTTTGCGCACAAAAAGTAACCACTGTAGTCATGACTATTTTGACTATTTTAACCATGTTTTTAACTCCCTTTCTGGACGTCAAAGGGTGCAATGACGTTGCTGCCTATGTGTGGATGAGATACCCTCGTATTTCATCAAAAATATCTTAATTTGTGTTCCGAAGATGAACGAAGGTCTTACGGGTGTGGAACGACATGAGGGTGTGTACTTAATGACAGAATTTTTGGGTGAACTATCCTTTTAAACTCAAGAAGGTAAGTTTGAACCAGAGTGGTGCCTTGGTGCAGAGTTCAAATGCATTTCCTTACACTGTCACACATAAGGGCACAGTATCATTTACAGTATTAATGTTAATATGTCATGAATACTCGCTTCCTCTGAAGATCATGTGGCAGATGAGTTTCATTCCCAAAACTTCTGGATCATGAGGACGCGCACACACACAAATGAATTTTAATCCAGCTCCATATAAAGACTTCACAGTAGATCCAAAATTGTGGTTTGCACCATTCTTTAGATTCCGAGATGATGGTGGTTTTCATGTTGTCTCTGTTGAACGAGTGTACATGACTGTTTTCAGATTACTCATCCCAAAATCCAAAGTTCCTTTACTTCTTATGATAAGTTTGATCTTAAAACTAACTGTCAGACACTAGGGGTGGGCGATATGACCATATTATTTCACAATATGAGAAATTTTATGTATTTTACCATTCTGGCGCTATAAGCCGCCAAGGACAATTGAATTCATGATCGATGCTGTTTTAGAGAGGCGGCTTATATTGTACTTATTTAAACATCTCGAATGTCCTGCTCTTTATTTCTCATTCATGCATGTATTTTTATCAAAATGTCAATAACTTTAAGCAGTACTGTGCTACGCAGATATATTTACATTCCGCGATATAAAAATTCTAGCAAAAACGAGCCACTTAATATAATCACATCGTCATAGCGCCCAGCCCTAGTCTTGTGTTCGTATTCGCGTTTTTTCGTTTTTCACAACTTCCCATTCTTTTCTCCTCTTATCGCTAGTAAAGCAGTAAAGACTTACATCGCTTCTCTTGTGGCTCATCGACTGAAAATTACAACCAATAGCTGCACAATGTGGCATTGTATATTATATTCTGAGTTGTGTTGCGGTAAAAAAAAGCAATAGGACAGTGTCAGTAGCTCAGAGAGTGCAACCTTTTGACGTCATCGACAAAATGGCGCCGCCCATTGTCCAAATATGTCATGGATTTTTTTAAATAACGTAAATCTTTAATGGGTTTTCTACTACATATTTCAGTAAGAGACATCATTTACATTATATTAAGCCTTACAAGTCCTAACACCAGGGGTTCCCTTTAAAATGGTTGTATGCCATGAGTGTGTTTGTGAAAGTTGATGGGTGGTTTTTGGGGAGTTTGAGCTTGTAAAGAATATGCATGCTTTTCTCATCTCTATTCACAATTTGGATCAACTGGTGTGTGGGCAAAGGCCTGAAAGTTTAAAACTGGAGAGCAAAGCAGCTTTGTACACTTTAAAAACAGCCTATGCATTGTTTGATATTTAGTTTGCTATACATAGTTTGCTTTGTATCCAGAATTTTTTGCCTTGTACAATCATTGGAGGTGATTTTAACTTGGTCCTAGATCCAGCAGACAGATCACCTGTTAAATGTTCTGCCTTGACAAAGTCAGCAAGAGCTGTGAAACATATGATGGCTGAATTAGAGCTGATAGATATTTGGAGGGCTTTACATAAGACCCAACACGATTTCTCTTTTTATTCCCAACCACATAAAAGTTTTTCCAGAATAGACTTTTTTTTTTTTCTTTTGCACAAAACACAGAAATACTTAGTTGACTCATGTGAATACCTTCCACGGACCCTATCTGATCATTCCCCATTAGTTCTTACAGTTAATGCTCCTACTACCAGAACACATCTTAGAAGATGGGGATTTAGTAATTATCTTCTCAATGACCTTGATTGTATAGCTTTTTTTAAATGACAATATAGAAAGTTTCTTGATCTTTAATGTGGGCTCTACCTCTCCAGGGGTGATTTGGGAGTCATTAAAGGCCTATCTAAGGGGTATAATTATATCGTACTCATCTGGTAAAAAGAAAAAATATCAGAGTCAACTGAATTTACTTTCCAAATTTATGCAATTCTATAAGTTGTTATATACCTCCCAAGGCACTGATATGGTGAAAACGCACACTTTTCTGGATAAATTGGACATACCCTCACTTACTAAAGATTGCAGGGACTGTTTGGAGGGGGACATCACTGAGGTCGAAATACAAGAGGCCATATCATGCCTAGCTGTTGGCAAGTCGTCTGGTATGGATGGTTTTTCTATAGATTTTTAAGCATTTATACCCAAATTAATTAAGCCACTGAAGGATATGTATATTCAGGCTATAAGAGTCTCAGTTTACCAGATTCTCTCGAACAGGCAATGATAACTCTTCTACTTAAGCCTGGTAAAGACCCCTGTCTGTGTGGTTCATATAGGCCAATTTCATTACTCAATTAAGACTACAAGGTATTTGCAAAAATTCTTGCCTTAAGATTGGAAAAAGTAATCTCACAGTTAGTACATATGGATCAGATAGGATTTATTCAGAATCGATCTCTTTTTGACAACGTTCGTAGACTTCTGACTGTAACTTTCTCTGCTTCTCAGATGGATTATCCTGTTATTGCCATCTCTTTAGACGCCGAAAAGGCCTTTGACAGAGTTGAGTGGCTATATCTGCTTTCAGTCCTCCAAAAGATGAATTTTGGTCCTAAATGTATTAATATGGTTAAGATGCTTAATAACCACCCAACAGCAGTCATTCAGACCAATAGTGAGATCTCGACTCTATTTTTTGGAGCGGGGCACAAGACAGGGTTGCCCACTGTCTCCGCTTTTATTCGCTCAAGCAATAGAGCCTTTAGCTACTGCAATTCATGACGTCATTAGGGGTTTTACAACCCTTCAATCTTGCCATGTAATTTCACTATATGCAGATATGTTGTATTTGACTAATGTAAACTCTTCTATACCGGCATTAACGACTTATGGAATCATATCTGGTTATAAAATTAATGTGAATAAGAGTGTTTCTATGCCTCTTAATATAGCTGCTACTCGATTGCCCCTTAAAAATTTTCCCTTTGCCTGGAATATGGATAAATTCACATATCTAGGAATATAAATACCCAGAGATCTATCTCAGTTATATAATTTAAACTATACTCCTTTGCTTAAAAGAGTAGAAGGGGATTTAGATAGATGGAAATCTCTTCCTGTTTCATTAATTGGCTGGGTAAATTCTATCAAAATGACTATTCAGGCACTCCCTCCTGTTTTGCCGAAGTCTTTTGGTGTACTCACTTGAGATACTGTAAATCTACCATAAAAATTATAGACCCTTCATTTCTTTGTAAGTGGTCAAACTTACAAAGTCAGCAGGGGATCAAATAATTATTTTCCCCACTGTATGTTAATCGCCATTCTAAACTAATTCGCTGCTACATTATAACACACATACAAACAGTTGCGCGTGCATCACGGGCAGAGCGCGCGCACAGATTGAGTAGTGCAGAAATGTGTTGTCAACACTGTTCTGTGATTTATCAATAAAATATCTTAGAGACTGATAAGTTCTATCATATATTTCTAAGTAGCTACAACCCACAGCTTCACTATTAGTAGAGAGACACTGCCAGGTAGAATTAATTCACACACGCAATCACTCTCTCACTAATGCATTTATATTATTTTAATCTTTACTGTGCTATTTTATCTGTATCTGATTTAGAATGAGCAGAAAACTGTAAGAAATATAACGACCCAAAGACAAAAGAACTGATAAAAATAAGCTGTTATGTAGGAGCAATAGCCTTGTGGGCAGCAATGTGTCATTTGTCATAGCTGTGCACAAGGCAACCTGCGTTCGAGTCTTAGCTCGAGATTCAGGTTTATTTGTTCATTAACACTCTGGAATCGGGAAACGCGCCGGCGTGTTTTGCAGGATTTTTTTCACATTGCAGCAAAACAGACTTAAAATACTCCGTCATTTTTTGTCATAGAGACATAAGTAATATATCAATTGAAACTATAGAATGTCTTCTTTTATTTTTGTACACTGAGTAAAAACAAAATGTTGTGCTTTTTGCAAAATAAAGAAAACAAACATGATGCGTGATCTCTCGTCTCCCTCTGAACGAAGTCCAATCTGATACTCGTTAGAAAATGAACTGTAACTTAGTTGAATACTAATGACACAAAAATGAGACTTGTGTCTAAAGAAACGTTGAAATGTCAGGTTTTAAATCGTGTAAGTCAAATCGAAAACAAAAATTCTCTGTTTATGTAATCTGAATGAAAAGAGAGACATGTCTGACGTCCGTGAGTCAGCTCATTATCCACTAATTCGGCCACACCCACGGAGCGAGCGCCATTCAGACGCAAATTCTGAGGCAATACATGTATACATCGTCGCAATCGTGTATTTATTATCTTCAAAAGTGTTTATCTGCATGTTATAGCCATGATTACAGCGATCTCTGGAAGCCTCTGTTAGTTCCTGGAATGTCACATGGTATGCCTGTTCTTCTAACGAGACATTTGTGGACTAAATGTGCACAGAGCGCCCTCCGGCTGCAAGTATGAATTGAAAACACAGTATCCAGCGCTCATAGTGATGATAATAAATACTGAATAAATATTACTCCTCTGTATAGAAAATTGACATAAACATATGAGAATCCATCAATATTTCTCCAAATGTGCATGCTTTTAAGCTAAAAGCCTATAAGAAATGCCATAGAGGTAACGTGAATGTTCAGACGTTTTGCATCACAGAAATGCATTATATTTTAAAGTATATTAAAATAGAAAACCATTATTTTAAATTGTAATAATATTTCATAGTATTGCTGTTTTTTTTCTGTATGTTTGATATACAGCATGATGAACATGAGACTTCTATAATACTAATGCATTCAATCTTTTGACTGGTGCTGTAATTTAAACTATAATAGGCCTATACAAATTTTTCTTCACATGATGTGCAATAATACGTGCATGCATGAGATCACAAAAATCATATTTTTTTGTCAAGAGTGGACATTATATTAACTTTAATACAATAGCTGATGTGATCCTGTTATCAGAGGGTTTTTTCACATAGCCTACCTGACTGAAAGGGCTCATTATGCGGGTCATTATGCGGGTCTTTGTCTTCTCAGGTGTGAATCATAGCATTATTCATGAAGATTCATGCCTCCATGCATACTGTGTTTCTTGACGAAAAGTGTCTTACAAAATTTAAATCTCTATATTGTTTTATATGAACGAGTAGGCAGGATAATTTTACATCATTTTAAAGCAAAAATTCTAGTCTACAACCTCCAATACCCAGAAGTCTTGTGAACACGTGTATATAATATGTTTTTTGGCCTTATTTCAGTGACTTAAGTTTTTTGTTTTTTCAATAACCACGCATAAACGTTATTCCTTCAAAAATACAAACATGTACATACATGTTCCTCACATATTATGGTAGCCTAGTTCGTGCTGAATACAGTGTAATGACACCTTTTCCATTAATATGTTTATGAACAACTGAAAAAAAGCACAAATGTCAGGGCATGTCAAAACTTCTCCAGGGCCCCAAATCAGCCTCAGACCCCAGAGGGTTAATAACGTCATCAGTATCTGAAAGTTAAGAGAGTTACAAATACAACAGGAACCCAACGTAAAGTAACATATTGCATAAACCAATCATACAAATGAACCTAAATAAATACACAAAATATTATAAATACAAACTAAATAGTTCTGATATGAGCCTGAAATGGTGCATACAGTGAAATGTGATGAAGCTTATCTGAAATAGTCCATAGGCGAATAATTAACCCTTGTAGGCGACGTAGAGGCAACAGTTCTTTAACACTGGTAAAGGCCCAAACAAAATCAAACAATCCACACAGCAACTGTAACAAACAGGCAGAGATTACTCCTTATTCTTGTGAATGGTATCCAATTTAGATGACACACGGTGGTTAGATAAAATGCAGGCAAGGCAGTCCTTTCAAATTTTGAGATATACCATGAGTTAGCAAATGCACCATTAGGTAAAAAAATGAGGGAAGAAAAAAGGAGTCCTTCAAAGAACAAAATATGAATAAATATTAGTATAAACTCAACAATAATGAAATACAATTTAAACAACCAGTCTGTGAATATACAAGAAAAGGATCTTAGAGCATAAAGCCATGTTTTCCTCTTACGAAACGATCTTTTTTTACTATATACCTGTACTTAAACCTAACACAAGAACAATAGTGGTCCCTAATGGTGGGTAGTATAACAACAACATAGTAACATTTAAAGCAGAGGTCTCCAGACTCTGACCTGGAGGGCCGCTGTCCTGCAAAGTTTAGCTCCAACCCCAATTAACTCCTTCGGGTCGGCGGTCACGCCGGCGATACCACCTCGGTTTTTTTCTTACCAGTGTGAAAGAGACTCAAAATACTCCGTCAATGTTGCACATACAATTAAGAGTTATACACCATTTTAATCTGTGGAATATCTTCTTTTATTTGTGTATACTCAGAGTAAAAACAAAATGCTGTGCTTTTTGCAAAATAAAGAAAACTAACATGATGCGTGATCTGTCGTCTCCCTCTGAACGAAGTCCAATCTGATAGTTCTCAGAAAATGAACTGTAACTTAGTGAATACTAATCACAAAAAAATTAGACTTATGTCTAAAGAAACGTTGAAATGTCAGGTTTTAAATCGTGTAAGTCAAATTGAAAACAAAAATTCTGTGTGTATGTAATCTGTATGAAAAGAGACACATGTCAGAAGTCCGTGATTCAGCTCATTATCCACTAATGCGGCCACGCCCACGGAGCTAGCGCTATTCAGACGCAAATTCTGAGGCAATACATGTATACATCGTCTCAATCGTGTATTTGTCTTGAAAAGTGTTTATCTGTATATTAAAGCCATGGTTAGAGACCTCTGGAAGACATGCCGTTAGTTCCTGGAATGTCCTGTTCTTCTTTAGATTAATTTGTGGACTAAATGTGCACAGAGCGCCCTCCGGCTGCAAGTATGAATTGAAAACACAGTATCCAGCGTTCATAGTGATGACAATAAATATTAAATAAATATTACTCCTCTGTATAGAAAATTGACATAAACATATGAGAATCCATCAATATTTCTCCAAATGTGCATGCTTTTAAGCTAAAAGGCTATATGAAATGCCATAGAGGTAACATTAATGTTCAGACGCTTTGCATCACAGAAATACATTATATTTTAAAGTATATAATAGAATACCATTATTTTAAATTGTAATAATATTTCACAGTATTGCTGTTTTTTTCTGTATGTTTGATATACACCATGATGAGCTTGAGACATGATCACAGAGGGTTTTTTCACAGCCTACCTGACTGAAAGGCCTCATTATTATGCAGGTCATTAGAGGTCTTTATGCGATTCTTTTGTCTTCTCAGGTGTGAATTACCTCATTATTCATGATGATTCACGCCTCCATGCATACTGTGTTTCTTGACAAAAAGTGTCTTACAAAAACTAAATCAATATATTGTTTTATATGAACAAGTATGCAGGATAATTTTTACATCTTTTTGAAGCAAAAACTCTAGTCTACAACCTCCAATACCCAGAAGTCTTGTGAACACAGATTTAATATATTTTTTTTGGCTTTATTTCAGTGACTTAAGTTTTTTGTTTTTTCAATAACCATGCATAAACGTTATTCCTTCAAAAACACAAACATGTACATACATGTTCCTCACATATTATTGTAGCCTAGTTTGTGCTGAATACAGTGTAATGACACTTTTTCCATTAATATGTTTATGAACAACTGAAAAAAGCACAAATGTCAGGGCATGTCAAAACTTCTCCAGGGCCCCGAAAATCCTCACACCCCAGAGGGTTAAACACACCTGAACCAGCTAATCAAGGTCTCACTAGGCATGCAAGTAACTTTTAAGCAGGTGTGTTGGAGCTGGTTGGAGCTAAACTCTGCAGGACAGTGGCCCTCCAGGACAGAGTTTGGAGACCTCTGATTTAAAGGGTTAGTTTACCCAAAATTGAAAATTGTCACTAATTACTCACCCTTGTATGATTCCACATCTGTACTACCTTTGTTCATCTTCGGGACACAAATGAAGATATTTTTAATGAAATCCGAGAGGTTTCTGTCCCCCCATAGAGATCCAATGCAACTACCACTTTCAAGTTCCAAAAAGGTAGGAAAGACATCATTAAAGTACTCCATGTGGCTCCAGTGGTTTAACCTCAATTTTATAAAGTCATGCGAGAGCTTTGTTTGCGCAATTTTTTTTTTTAACTTTATTTACAAAATAATATTATCCAAAGCATTGGATGTGGAATGACACGAGAATGAGTAATTAATGACAGAATTTTCATTTTTAGGTAACCCTTTAACTGTTACAATGTCATCAGTATTTGTAGAGCACCTGTGTTCGTGCATGCTGTAAGATGCAGTGTACTTTGAAAGGCTATCCGTTCAACTGTGTATACTTTGAGCTTTACAGTCTCTACAATGGCATGCATTGTATAAAGGTCCCAGATCACATCATTTCCACAACTCACAACTTTAAAAACTGTTTAATGGAGTTTTTTGTTCTGAATGTTTCAGAAAGATATTTTGTCAGCTGAAGAGGTATGTTGTTAAACTAAAGTACAATCCATTTAATGCACTGTACTTCTGTCCCTCACTGCCTCATTTTCATTCCTGTCAAAAATCAAATATTTTATTAATATTTTATAAAAAAAAAAAAAAAAAAATCAAAGGTCTTTTATAAATGATTCTCATTACTAGTTTGGAAAGATGGACATCATAAGCAACTCAAACTGGAGTTTTTGTTGAAGCAGAATTTACTGCGAACCAAGCTGCTCTGAGACACTGGAAATGCACTTTATATATATATATATATATATATATATATATATATATATATATATATATATATATATATATAAATTTATATATTATATATATAGATTATTTATTTATATATATATATATATATATATATATATATATAAATTGATAGTAAAATAAATTATTTCTGACACATGCTAGAGATGTATGATAATGTTTTTAAAATGCACAGATATATAAAGCATTTGTTTTGTTCATCTCTGCAGAAAGGGCTTTATATAGTTTTGAGTGTTCATTCCATCCCGTGTTCAGCCTGACGTCAGGCATGTGTCGACTGGACTATCGTAGACCAGAGAACAGGTGAGACCAAAGGCTGTGTGTAATTGTAATTGTAAAAATGTAATTGCAGATCTGCTTGATGGTATTACCATCTATATTATTACCATTTATCATTGTTTTTTGGAATACCATGGTGTATTGTTATGGTTTTCTTTAAAGAACCTTAGAGCACCATGAAAAGAAAGTATAACTTTTGACAAAATCTTTCTCTTTTCTCTATCTGCAGGGCTTTTTATTTGGTGCTGTTCAAGCATGTAATATTTCTGGAGAAGAGAGGTTGTCCCCGCACAGCCCTAGAGTACTGCAAACTGATTCTGAGGTATCAGATCATATTAGAATAATATGATTATCTTATAGCATTCATAGTACAACATCCATCCAATGTGTAGCTCCTAACACAATACACCTGTTAAACTGTACAGATGTTAAGTTGCCAGCTAAAGTATAAATCTGTTTATTTTACAGATTTAATTTTTTTAAGTTCAAAGTTTTTTTTTTTAAATTATATTTATTTTTTTAAATTATTTATTTCTAATACAGTAAATATTTTGTAAAATAGATATACATTTAATTTCAGCAGTTATGCATGTGTTTTTGCTATCTTTAAATTGAATTGTGTGATATCAATGATATGATTGAATTGTGAAAAATAAATATCAATATTGTATAGTAGAGTGTGCTACATAACTATTATAAATAGCGTATAATGTATTATAATTATCTCATATTCTTTCTTCATACACGCCTTATTCTGAACCATAGTAATTCCAAGATATTTTTGAAGTACCTTAGATAGCATGTAAAGGCTAGTTCACACTGCCTCAATAAATATGGATGTTTATTAAAATGACAGCTGTTTCCCAACATTCAAAAATGAAAACAGCCAACTAGAATGACTGAAATGGTGCTGTTTGTGTTTGTTGGGACAGTGAGACTGTGGCAATACCATCTGATGCCATTGCTGTACCACCACAGTCAGCCAGCCAGATGTTTTAGTGTGTTAGATGTTTTAGATGTTTTTTTTTTTTTTTTTTTTTTTTTTTGATTTGTTAATTATGCTTCCAGTCTAGATCCAGATAATGACCCTCTCTGCATGCTGCTGCTCTTTGACTTCCTGTGCCTGCGCTGTCGCGAGTACACCACCCTCATCCGTCTCTATGAAGAATGGGAGGTAAAGAACTCAACCTTACTCAAGTCAAATCAGGGATGCAGACTTGTCACTTTCTGCAAAATTCACTGTTTTGAATGCAGAATAGGTAATTTGTGTGATTTGTGTAGATCTGATGAGTTTTTAAAAATTGGTTGGGGGTGCTGTTCTTTTTGCAGTACCAGTAGTAACTTAATAGGTTACTTAATTCTGTACTTTCTCAAAGACGACTGCTTTTTTGTGTGTGCTCTGGTTTCTAATTACAAAGGCAAACGGTTTCTGTTTAACACAGGTTTTTGCAGCATTGAGTTTTGTAGCCAATAACAGGAATGACTGTTGAAAGCAATGGCCAGTCAGAGGCGTTTAATGTCGAATCCACTCAATATCCCTCAAAACACTTAACGAGTTTTCGTTTAGCAAAGTTTACTGACTGAGTTCTACACACTCGCAAAAACAGATTTCCCGTGAGATTTCCGTGCACGCTTTTTCATGTGCCCTATACTGAGTACAATAAAATTGCTAAAATTTGTTATAATAGAAATTAATAATAAATCCAAAAGCTAAATGCGAAAAAAAAAAAACTATAAAAGGGAGTGGAAATTATCTATTGAATGGTCCTCTGCAGCTGTCTACTGGTTATAGTGGTAATTTTAATTTTAGTTTGTTTTCTACCAGGTGACAGAAATAGTCCTGTGACAAAATTCTTTGTCTCAATGACAAAGAAGTCTGTTTGGCGACAGTTCAAACAGTTATCATTATTTTAACAAGTGCACAGCACAAACTCAAAGATATCCACAGTCTACTGGCTCTACTGATCAAAAAAGATGCCCAGTGTCTAACCATAGGTTGCTGCAGATGTGGCTGGAGGAATAAACTGCAATGTGCGTAATGTAAAGGCCCTTTCACACTGAGCGTGATGTGATAAAGTGAAGCGAATTGCAGACAAACGGTGCTTTCACACAGAATGTGAAACAATTGATTACCTTATGGCTAATTCACTAAATTCAGCTAATTCATTAAATTACGGCTAATTCACGTCTGCATGATAGGTGGCGCTGACCATAAATGCATTTTACGCCAGCACACTAGGTGCCACAACCCACTATTCAGGCCTATCGTCTTTGACCACAGAGAAGAAGAATGACTGAAATGTTGTCACATAGCACCAAAAGGCACACAAACTATAAAGAAGCACAGAAAGAAAGAAAAAAATGGATTTCTCTACCAGCAGCAGGAGCGAGGACAAGTTTGTTGTTTTATTAAATAAGGAAAGGAAAAAAAAAAAAAAGTTATTGGGTACAGCCTAGTCTTGAGAAAAGAGAAAAGCACACGGAATTCCATAGATTGATACAGGAGTTGAAGTTGTATCATGACAATTTCTTCGGTACTTCAGGATATCTGTTGGTCAGTTTGAAATAAAATGCATTTCAACTCCCCTGCTGGGCAAGTTGATTGGCAGTATGAATATGCACAATGGTCTGGGGCAGTGGTTCGCAACCTTTTTTTATGCCAAGGCCCCCCTCCTCTCCGAATCAATACTGCACGGCCCACCCCCTCCCCCCCTTTTTTTTTTTACTTCACAAAATCATTTGTATTGTAGTGTTATTACTTTTCAACCCCATGCTATTATTTCTTTGAAGTAGAAACTCAAGATAGATTTAAACCTTAAACCTAGAGTTATTTTTCGCAAACATACTTTGCAGACATTCTTTACAACTTAAAAGTACTTATTCTGCTCAGTAATACAGTAACTTAAACAAATAATTATAATAGTTATAAAATACGCACAGTATATTAATTTTGACAACTACGTGAATATATTGAACTGTGTTAATACAGAAATACGATGTTATAGCGATCAGTGAGTCGAGAGCGCACGTGCGGTTTGTTTGCGCATAATAACGGACTCGCGCGTACCTTATGAATGACTCCTGTATGTCACTGTAATCATCTTTACCTTCATTACAATCGTCATCCATTAAAACCTTTTTAGCGACACTGGTTTTCTTTTTTCCAACTGAGAGAGTTTGCGTTTTGAGCCACCATTCACCATTCACCATTCACCATTCACACCATCTCACCCTGAAGTATCAGCAGAGATTGAGTCAACTAGATCATCCACTGTGAGGGCCTCATCGACACGACAGCCACGACACAGTTCCTCAACAACCGTCCATACCGGCGTGATGAATACGATCCTCAATTGGATGGAACTGGAATAAATACTTTGAATTCTGCGATCCTATTGGACTTACGATGGCAACCTGAATCGTAACAAAGCACTGTTGGCCAGAGGAGAACTGGCCCCCCGACTAAGCCTGGTTTCTCCCAAGGTTTTTTTTTCTCCATTTAAACACCTATTTGCCACTTGTCTGCCACCTGATGTCACCTGATGGAGTTTGGGTTCCTTGCCGCTGTCGCCTTTTGGCTTGCTTAGTTGGGGACACTTGACATTTGACTTGACATTTGATATTCAACAGTGCTTTGATCTACCTGCATTGACACTATTCTTTAAGAGCTGCTGTGCAGCCAAATAATGTACCAGTTATCAATGTAAAGCTGCTTTGACACAATCTACATTGTAAAAAGCGCTATATAAATAAAGGTGACTTGACTTGACTATTTCACAGCAGCACGATGAGAAGCGGCCTGGGCTGAACCGAAACAATCACAGAATACGTACGAGAGAGGTGGTGCCTTGTTTTAAATGTATTTTTTAATTAATTTAATTTAGCTTTTTTAATGTAACGTATTAATAATTAATGAATTATATTAATATATTTAAATTAATTTTATTAAAATTAAGTTATCTCGCGGCCCACCTGGAGGATCACTGAGGACCCCTAGTGGGCCACGGCCCGCAGGTTGAAAACCACTGGTCTGGGGGGTAATTAGCCTACCCAAATTTTTTTTTTTAATGTCTGTAATGGCAATATGTCAGAACAATGATCAAAACATTGTTGGAGTAGATTGCCTCTGTAAACACCCCCAAAGCTTGCACAGTCCTATACCACTTCCTGGGTTGACATTTCATTCGGTAACGTTAGGCAGTTTTGATTTATATGCTGTTTAATGTTTGATGATCACGTTATTTTACATTTCCATCTGTTTACATATGCAATTGCTTTTTCCTGCTTTTTCGTCTGTGTTTTGAACCGGAGATTCTGTATTCTTTCAGAATATGTATTATAGTGCCCCCTACCGTATAACAGTGAAAACGCTGAAAGCCAAAAAATTCCATCAATGGCAGGGAAGTGTTGTCTCATAAATGATAGAAAATTCTGTCACTGGCAGGGGAAGAGTTAATGTGAACAGTTGTTTTGTATGTAATATGCTGCATGTGTCTTTGTCCATCCTTTAAACTTCTCACATCTTTCTGATGTGAGATGCCCTTATATATACACCTTTTATCATTATTCATTTTTCTTCCATTGTGTTCCTCATTTGCCTACCTGTATTCCACAAACTCTTGGCCATAAGCATCCCCTCACTTAAGCACCAGTCTTTACAATAATAGCAAACATCTTTGAAAAAGTCTTAGCTTTGTGTATTAGCCTCTCCTCATCCTAAAGTACAAAAAAAGAGGGCAACAGGTACATGTCAGGACCAAAAATAGCTCTTTAAATTTTTCCTATAGAATGTGAAATGTAAACTACCAAGTAACAACATTATCTGCTGCATCTTATACTTCCAATCATCTTTGACTGTGAAAACTAACTTTTCTTATTTTATGTGTATTCTACCCAGAAAGGCAGGCAGAAAGTATTTTGTTATACTAAAATAGCACCATCAAGCTGTTTTAGTATGAATTAAATAATGTGAAATATAATGCAATAACACAGTAGTGGGACAAAACCCATGAAACGATTTAACGAATTATGGATGAAATATACAGGTGCTGGTCATATAATTAGAATATCATCAAAAAGTTGATTTATTTCACTAATTCCATTCAAAAAGTGAAACTTGTATATTATATTCATTCATTACACACAGACTGATATATTTCAAATGTTTATTTCTTTTAATTTTCATGATTATAACTGACAACTAAGGAAAATCCCAAATTCAGTATCTCAGAAAATTAGAATATTGTGAAAAGGTTCAATATTGAAGACACCTGGTGCCACACTCTAATCAGCTAATTAACTCAAAACACCTGCAAAGGCCTTTAAATGGTCTCTCAGTCTAGTTCTGTAGGCTACACAATCATGGGGAAGACTGCTGACTTGACAGTTGTCCAAAAGACGACCATTGACACCTTGCACAAGGAGGACAAGACACAAAAGGTCATTGCAAAAGAGGCTGGCTGTTCACAGAGCTCTGTGTCCAAGCACATTAATAGAGAGGCGAAGGGAAGGAAAAGATGTGGTAGAAAAAAGTGTACAAGCAATAGGGATAACCGCACCCTGGAGAGGATTGTGAAACAAAACCCATTCAAAAATGTGGGGGAGATTGACAAAGAGTGGACTGCAGCTGGAGTCAGTGCTTCAAGAACCACTATGCACAGACGTATGCAAGACATGGGTTTCAGCTGTCGCATTCCTTGTGTCAAGTCACTCTTGGACAACAGACAGCATCAGAAGCGTCTCGCTTGGGCTAAAGACAAAAAGGACTGGACTGCTGCTGAGTGGTCCAAAGTTATGTTCTCTGATGAAAGTAAATTTTGCATTTCCTTTGGAAATCAGGGTCCCAGAGTCTGGAGGAAGAGAGGAGAGGCACACAATCCACGTTGCTTGAGGTCCAGTGTAAAGTTTCCACAGTCAGTGATGGTTTGGGGTGCCATGTCATCTGCTGGTGTTGGTCCACTGTGTTTTCTGAGGTCCAAGGTCAACGCAGCCGTATACCAGGAAGTTTTAGAGCACTTCACGCTTCCTGCTGTTGACCAACTTTATGGAGATGCAGATTTCATTTTCCAACAGGACTTGGCACCTGCACAGAGTGCCAAAGCTACCAGTACCTGGTTTAAGGACCATGGTATCCCTGTTCTTAATTGGCCAGCAAACTCGCCTGACCTTAACCCCATAGAAAATCTATGGGGTATTGTGAAGAGGAAGATGCGATATGCCAGACCCAGCAATGCAGAAGAGCTGAAGGCCACTATCAGAGCAACCTGGGCTCTTATAACACCTGAGCAATGCCAAAGACTGATCGACTCCATGCCACGCCGCATTGCTGCAGTAATTCAGGCAAAAGGAGCCCCAACTAAGTATTGAGTGCTGTACATGCTCATACTTTTCATGTTCATACTTTTCAGTTGGCCAAGATTTCTAAAAATCCTTTCTTTGTATTGGTCTTAAGTAATATTCTAATTTTCTGAGATACTGAATTTGGGATTTTCCTTAGTTGTCAGTTATAATCATGAAAATTAAAAGAAATAAACATTTGAAATATATCAGTCTGTGTGTAATGAATGAATATAATATACAAGTTTCACTTTTTGAATGGAATTAGTGAAATAAATCAACTTTTTGATGATATTCTAATTATATGACCAGCACCTGTATATAATTAAATCATAACACGTTATGATCAATTATAATATAAATCGACCAAAAAGGGAATTATGTATATGGATAATTACTTATAACGGATTATAACCAATTATGCATATATGGTCTAGAATTAGTTCTAGTTTTTAGAATTAATTTAGAAAGACCGATCTGTTCTGTCCACCAAAATTTATCAGTCCGATCTTTCATCAACTCTAAAGAGGAAATGACTCTTCTGGCCTAGAGGAATAATCTTCTGTCCTAGCACCAATTGTACGAAGCATATAGCAACGAAATCAGAAACGTTAAAGGGACTTGGTTTTCTTTCTTGAGCATCACAGAGACAAAGCAAGTGTAAATATTTAATGACTTTAATATATGAAACTACGAGTACATACGCTAAATATAAACAAAGAATAAATATATACAGGAATGAAAGTAAAGTCAGGAAAAGAGAGAAAACAAAAGAATGGCAAAACTTACAGATAGTACCTTGAGAGCCAGCAAAGAATCAGTTCACCTTGTTAGGTCAGGTATACTTAGCGCATCTAAAATAGATGGGTACTTGCATGAGTTTGAGTGCTGAGTTTCAGATAGAGACGTGTAGCGATTCAATGCGCCGTGGCTGAAGTTTGTTGGCTTCTTCTGTGTCTCTGCGGGAAGTTTGAACTGAGGTAAGCAAGTAAATTTCGCCGAAGGATGGTCGTCTCAGAGAGGAGAGGAGCGTGTGATGTGAGCGCGGTCGCCGAGGGACGTCTGGGAGAGATGTGCGTGAGATGGCGAGAGGCAATCGATAGACGATTGAGAGACGATTGAGAGACAAAAGAACAGGCGCGTTGTTGTCTTAAGGACAAACAAGCCAAAATGCCTCCTTGGATGCGCCAGCCAATGGCGAGTGTGCATTTTTAGCGGGCAGACTTTTTCTTTGTCTCCATTTACAACCTAATTTGCATAGTATATAGAGTGTCAGATCTGAGTACATTTTCTTCGAAGTACTATTAAAAATAGAAAAATGCATTGTACAGTAATGTAACATACATTGTTAATTAAAACATTCGGAGAGGTTTAAAACAAGACTAAACATGATAGGGTGGAAAAGACATTGAGAGATACAGTCTTATACTTGAATATAAACATTTAGAGTAAAACTAACACAACTACAGTCGTAACTAAGCTTATATAATATGGATACATGCATACATACCGAATACAAAAAGGGGTACATTTTGGCATAGTCATATTTTGAGGTTAAATGTAAATACAGTCTCCATGCGTGTGTGTGTGTCTGTATGTGTGTGTGATGTGTATTGGGGTTTGGGGTGGCCACATGGTCTCTGTGGCCAGCAGGAGGTCAGTCCAGGAGGCCCTTTGAAGTTACTTTTGGTACCATGAGGTTACGAAAGTGTTCCTGCGAAAACTCTCTAGAGGTAGTAAACATGACAGAAGGGGCTATTTGGCCCAGACCCTTCGGAGCCCATTCGTGATTTACATGAAAAGTTCAAGAAGCTAAAAGCATTCTCAAAATTCTAAAGTTGGTTGGCTTATCTGATCCTGTCCAGACACTACACTCCCCCTTTCGGCCGACGAAGTTCATGTGTGGACATCGTTGGACAGTAATGATGGTCAGATGGCACATGGATCATGATGGTCGAGCAGCAGGTGGTTCCTAATTGTCCTCGGCCTTTGGTTCCTCAGATAGAGGGTCCATCTCTATGAGGCTTGGCATATCCTCTGTCTCGGTACCTCCTCTCCTCAGTTTCCTTTTGAAGCCTCGAAGAGGGGCAGGCAGGCACTTGTCCATGGACTCTCGCATCCCGTTGACCCTTTTGAACAGGATGAAGGCCAGGCCCAGTATCAGGATGCATCCTATTGCCATGCCAGAGGCAAAGCGCCGTGTCGGCAGCAGTCCAGGCCTGGACTATAGGTGAGCTGGTCAGGATGGGCAGTCGGGACAGTGCTTGGAGGGCCGTGTTGATGGGAGTAATGTCGATTAGCTGGGACCCCCTTTTCTCAATCCTCAGTTCCAGTTCTGACTGGTATTCTTCACTTCGGAGATGGTACAATGCCAGATCATCGATGTGGAGGATGGCACCTGTGGGTACTTGAATCCACATACTCTGGATGTGGAGTTCTAAAGTTGAAATCTTCCATTCCTGGCTCGTTACATGCTCTGAAGTAGGCACATCGTAGTCGGTTGTAGTAAGCCTGTGGGGTTTCCAGTCGGCCCTGTTTAAGGTCCATGGCAGCGAGGAGCCCTTGGTCCGATTCAGGGTCAGAAATCTCTCTGATCAAAGCCTGTCGCAGCTGCTGGTAGTCTGATTTGACAGTTTCTGGTTGCCGATCTAGGAAACTCCGCACATCACGGCTGGACGTGATTCTGACTAGATACAATCTGTCCCATGCATTCACGTTGGCCACATTTTACAACAGAAAGTCTATGTCCTGCAGGTAGCCGTGCATGTCGTGGCCTCCTGCAGGGTTTGGGGTAAAAGTGGGAATATTCCTTGCTAGCTTGTCCAGTTCTTTGGGAACCATGCCGTGACTCGCAGCATGGATTTTCTGGAAAGGCTCCCACCCCTTTGCTGCTGACGAAGGTTCTTGGATGCTGGCAGGTGACATCTTGGGCAGTGGGCTTTCACCCCCTTTTTGAGCTAGGGACTCTTGACTGGGAGGTCTGGGCCCACTGGCCAGGGGAAACTTTGTGAGGTGCGTTTCCCCTCTCAGGTCACTTTGCAGTTTATAAGAATATTTCAGTTTAGTTTCTGTGAACCGTGTCAAGCTCATCTTTTAAATAGTCTCTTTGTTGTTTCAGAGCAAGGATTTCATTTTGGGCCTGTTTAAGGAGATTTTCACAGGCCCTGGCTTTAGCGTCCCTTTCTTTCAGTTCAATCTCTGCTCTTGCTAGGAGAGCTTTACCTTGTTGGAGTTTTCCAGTTAGTTCCTCTCTGGATTCTTTTTCTGACTGCTCTCTCTGCTCTGTCTCTACATGAAGCTCTGCAAGGTCAAGTCAAGTCAAGTCACCTTTATTTATATAGCGCTTTTTACAATGTAGATTGTGTCAAAGCAGCTTTACATTGATAACTGGTACATTATTTGGCTGCACAGCAGCTCTTAAAGAATAGTGTCAATGCAGGTAGATCAAAGCACTGTTGAATATCAAATGTCAAGTCAAATGTCAAGTGTCCCCAACTAAGCAAGCCAAAAGGCGACAGCGGCAAGGAACCCAAACTCCATCAGGTGACATCAGGTGGCAGACAAGTGGCAAATAGGTGTTTAAATGGAGAAAAAAACCTTGGGAGAAACCAGGCTTAGTCGGGGGGCCAGTTCTCCTCTGGCCAACAGTGCTTTGTTACGATTCAGGTTGCCATCGTAAGTCCAATAGGATCGCAGCATTCAAAGTATTTATTCCAGTTCCATCCAATTGAGGATCGTATTCATCACGCCGGTATGGACGGTTGTTGAGGAACTGTGTCGTGGCTGTCGTGTCGATGAGGCCCTCACAGTGGATGATCTAGTTGACTCAATCTCTGCTGATACTTCAGGGCTGCGTTGTGGTCGTGTCAAGGCGCAGGTCCTCGGTCTCACCTGGATACGGCCCGGATCCGGTTGACTACGGTGAATCTCGGGATAACCAGAAAGACTAATGTTAGCGTAGATGCCATTCTTCTTCTGATGTAACGAGTACATCATGTGTTATAGGAAGTGTTCCCGGTTCCGGCTGACCTAATTTATGCAGCCTAATAATCCTTTAACGGATTTGAAAATATAAATTGGTAATGTGTTATGTGTATGCCAGGTTAAAGAAATGCGTTTTTAGTCTAGATTTAAACTGACAGAGTGTGTCTGCTTCCCGAACAATGCTAGGAAGATTGTTCCAGAGTTTAGGTGCCAAACAGGAGAAGGATCTACCGCCTGCGGTTGATTTTGATATTCTAGGTATTATCAGCTGGCCTGAATTCTGAGATCGCAATAGACGTGAAGGACTATAATGAATTAAGAGCTCGCTCAGGTACTGGGGAGCTAAACCATTTAGTGCTTTGTAAGTAATTAGCAAGATTTTAAAATCTATACGATGTTTAACAGGAAGCCAATGCAGTGTTGACAGAACCGGGCTAATATGATCATACTTCCTAGTTCTAGTAAGAACTCTAGCTGCTGCATTTTGTACGAGCTGTAGTTTATTTATCAGGCGAGCAGAACAACCACCCAGTAAAGCGTTACAGTAATCTAGCCTTGAGGTCATGAACGCATGAACTAACTGTTCTGCATTTTTCATTGAGAGCATATGTCGTAGTTTAGATATATTTTTAAGATGGAAGAATGCGGTTTTACAGATGCTAGTAACATGGCCTTCAAATGAAAGATTGGTATCAAAGAGCACACCCAGGTTCCTAACTGACGACGAAGACTTAACAGAGCAGCCATCAAGTGTTAGACAGTATTCTAGGTTATTACATGAAGTTTTTGGCCCAAAAATTAGAATCTCTGTTTTTTCTGAATTTAGTAGTAGGAAATTACTGGTCATCCAATTTTTTATATCAGCTATGCATTCCGTTAATTTTGTGAATTGGTAAGTTTCGTCAGGGCGCGAAGAAATATAGAGCTGAGTATCATCAGCGTAACAGTGAAAACTAACGCCATGCTTCCTAATGATATCTCCCAAGGGTAGCATGTACAGAGTGAAAAGCAACGGTCCTAGTACTGAGCCTTGCGGTACTCCATATTGAACTTGTGATCGATATGACATCTCTTCGTTTACTACTACAAACTGATAACGGTCAGATAAGTATGATTTGAACCATGACAATGCAATTCCACTAATGCCAACATAATTTTCGAGTCTATTTAAAAGAATATTGTGATCAATAGTGTCAAATGCAGCACTAAGATCCAGTAACACTAATAGAGAGATACAACCACGATCTGATGATAAGAGCAAATCATTAGTAACTCTAATGAGGGCAGTCTCAGTACTATGGTACGGTCTAAATCCTGACTGGAAATCCTCACAGATACTATTTCTTTCTAAAAAGGAACATAGTTGTGATGATACTGCCTTTTCTAGTATTTTTGACAGAAAAGTGAGATTTGAGATCGGCCTGTAATTGACTAATTCTCTAGGATCAAGTTGTGGTTTTTTAATAAGAGGTTTAATAATAGCCAGCTTAAAAGTTTTTGGTACGTGTCCTAGTGATAAAGATGAATTGACGATATTAAGAAGAGGATCTATAACCTCTGGAAGCATTTCTTTCAATAGCTTAGTCGGTATAGGGTCTAACATACATGTTGTTGATTTTGATGATTTAACAAGTTTAGACAATTCTTCCTCTCCTAAAGCAGTAAATGAATTGAATTTTTCCTCAGGGACACTACAATGCACTATCTGACGCGATACTGTAGTAGACGGTTGCATGGTTATAATTTTTTCTCTAATATTATCAATCTTGCAAGTAAAGAAGTTCATAAAGTCATTACTGCTGTGCTCTTTGGAAACATCAGAAGTTGAAGCTTTATTTCTTGTTAATTTAGCCACTGTATCAAATAAATACCTAGGGTTGTGTTTATTTTCTTCTAAAAGTTTTGAAAAATAGGCAGATCTAGCAGATTTTAGGGCCTTTCTGTACTCAATCATTCTCTCTCTCCACAAAATGCGAAATACTTCTAGTTTTGTTTTCTTCCAGCTGCGCTCCATTTTCCTGGCTGCTAACTTTAGGGCCCGAGTGTGCTCATTATACCATGGCATTGGATTAATTTCCTTAATCTTTTTTAAGCGCAAAGGAGCAACTGAGTCTAATGTGCTGGAAAAGACAGAGGCAATAGTTTCTGTTGCAACATCGAGGTCTTCTAAGCTTTCTGGTATGCTAAGGCGATGAAACTGATCAGGAAGATTATTTATAAAGCGATCTTTAGTGGTAGAAGTGATGGTTCTACCATATTTATGGCATGGAGGCAGTTTAGCCGCCTTGACTAAATGTAGTATGCACGAGACTAGATAATGATCAGAGATGTCATCGCTCTGCTGCAGAATTTCAACAGCATCAATATCAATTCCATGTGACAATATTAGATCTAAAGTATGATTACGACAATGAGTGGGTCCTGACACGTGTTGTCTAACACCAATAGAGTTTAGAATATCTGCAAATGCCAATCCTAATGTGTCTTTTTTATTATCTACATGGATATTAAAATCACCAACAACAAGGACTTTATCTGCAGCTAGTACTAACTCCGATAGAAAGTCAGCAAATTCTTTGATAAAGTCTGTATGGTGTCCTGGTGGCCTGTATACAGTAGCCAGCACAAATGTCAACTTACATAATGTTACGTAAAGTACCATCACTTCGAAGGAATTATATTTGAAAGACTTCTGACTAATACTGTAAGTATTACTATAGATTACAGCAACACCACCCCCTTTGCCTTTCTCACGGGCATTGTGTCGATAATCATAACCTTGAGGACTAGACTCATTTAAAGTAATGTAATCATCCGGTTTTAGCCAAGTTTCTGTCAAACACAGCACATCTAGATTATTATCTTTGATAATATCATTAACAATAAGTGATTTTGAAGAAAGGGATCTAATATTTAACAACCCGAGTTTTATCATTTGTTTAGCATTATTATCTCTATTTTTTATTTGTTGAACATCAATTAAATTTTTACCATTAAATGGGTTTGGAAGTTTTTTGTTTTTACTAATTCGGGGTACAGACACAGTCTCTATTTGAAAATATCTAGGTGTAAGAGTTTCTATGTGTTGGGAGTTATCTGAATTATCTGACTTCTGTAACGTGAGGCAGCTAGCAGACGGTCGGTTTAGCCAGTATGTCTGCTTCCTGACCTGGGCCCCAGTTTGTCATGTTTCAGCTCTAAGACTATGTGCCATATTACTAGAGAGAAGAGCAGCACCATCCCGGGAGGGATGAATACCATCTCTTTTCAACAGGTCAGGTCTGCCCCAAAAACTTTTCCAATTGTCTATGAAACCTATATTATTTTGCGGACACCACTTAGACAGCCAGCCATTGAGTGATGATAATCTGCTAACTATCTCATCACTCCGACGAACAGGAAGGGGGCCAGAGCAAATTACTTCTCCTGACATTGTACTTGCGAGTTCATTTAGGGCATTTAGGAGTCTCTCCACCTCCTCCTGTAGCTCTGGGTCCGTTTCATCCGCCGTCCCACGCTGGTCCTGGGTCTCGAGGAGTAGCTGATCTAGGCGATGTTGAGTGTGGGCCTGGTTCCTCCGGGCCTCCTCGGCCTGGAGCTTGAGCGCTGCTGCTTCTTGCTCCAGGTGGGCGTTGCTCCTTTCGCTAAGCCTTGCCTGGGCGATGAGGTTGTGGGCGAGGCCGCCAACGATCTTGGCCCATTCTTTGTGGTTGTAGCTCTGCGTCGGATTGTGGGCCATTAATCGATTCAGGTCTTCCTCCAGCTGCTCAGGTGCTGGAGGTCACCAGCGGCGTTGGGCAGGAACGTGTTGGTCATGGCGCCCAACCAGGTCTCGAGATGATCCCAGTGGGTGTCAGGGCTGGATGCTCGGAACATAGTGGCTTACTGTTGGCGAGAGAAAGACAGCACAAAAAGAACAATGCAAGCCCGTGCAAAATTAGCGAGCTACGATAATGCGTAATTATGTACACTTGGTGTGATTTCGACTAACTGGTGCAGACAGTTAGTGGGATGTAGGCCAGACGTATCGTCTTTGGCCAGGAATGGCCACTTGGGGCCAATTTGTGTGGGTGAGCGCCGGATCTAAATAAAGATTTTGACTGCTTGGGTCGTCAATCTATTATTCAGCTTTCCGTGATGGCTCTCATAGATTCTACCTTTATGTGAACTGAAAGAAACAAATACAACAGAAAAGCAAATAGAACAAAATAGACGAAAACAATTAAGGAGAAAACAAAAAAACAAACAAAAATAAGATAAGAACAGAAAAAGAGAGGGGATAAAAAAAAAAGGCTTATGATCACGGCTAGAGTTTATGGCAGGCCTGACGAGGGCGCTGTCAAGTTATAAAACCTAGGGAGACCTAACGCAGAATGCCCACAAGGTGGCGTTAATGAGCCCACACAACAATGACGTAGGAAGGTGTGTTACACACCTAAACAGACTGCTCTCTGGTGTTTAGTCAGAGGTACTGCATCAACCTACTCTAAAACTCGTGATTTTAAATCTTTAGTGCGTTTGTGGAGATTGACTCTCTCTTACGGCTGATTTAACTGCAACTTATCACGCGTACGAAATTTTTGGATCTCGTGGATCCTTTTTATGCCAGTTTAGTGCACACGAATATGTAACTTTGCAGGATTTCTTCGCTGCGTTACAAATTGACACTGGATCAAGGTGTTAATAAATGACTCTGAATTCTACACATAATTTAGATAAGATTAGAGGTGCATTAGGCGTTCACAAGGGTAGCTAATCCAAATTCAGCCTAAGGGAGTGAAGTCGCTGTTTCAAAAATCGAACCCATTGCCATACCACTAATCTGAAGAAAAAAATCTAAAATAATTATATTTCAGAACATATGAAGCCATCTCAATCAAAAACTTTGAAGGTGGTATGGCATCGCCGCATGCCGAGAGATAATGTCTCAGAGCATTAAGCCCTCTCTCATGTGTAAGATGTTAGTATATAGACTCGTTATATCCAAAGTTAATAATAAAGACATATCAGGGAAATCATGTAACTCAGAAATCTTATTAATGAAATCAGTAGAATCCCTAATGTAAGATGGTAACGAATGAACACATGGTTTAATAAAAAAAACGTCAACATACTCAACAAAGGAGATAAAAGGGAATTAGCCTGTGCCACAATTGGTCGACCTGGGGGATCAATTAATCTTTTATGGATCTTGGGAAGAGTATAAAAAACAGGTCTAATTGGATGTTGGCAATACAAAAAGTCAAACTCTGACTGGGATATCCAACCTTGTTTTTGCATTCTACTGTTAATGAAATTTTGGTAGGCTACATGGTTTTCACTATGAGATGGATAGCTTAATTGTTATATAATTCAGATGGGCTACAGGTTATTTTTATGGTATACCAAAAAGTGTTTATTTTTAAATGTTATCGTTGGTACATTTTACTGTCCGTGTACTTTGGCGTCCATTCCTTTTACCTTTTTTAAACCACAAATGAAATATGGAAAATGCGGTTTCTTCTTTTTTTTATTTTAACACTGATTAATAGAATTTGCAGATACAAGCTAATTTTCCTTATGCATTATTATTTTATTAAAAATAGTAGAAATGATATACAAATGTTGTTTAATATGTAAATATGCTAAATTTAAAGGGTCAGTTCACCCCAAAATGAAATTTCTGTCATTAATTACTCACCCTCAAAGCAGCTTTATCAATGTAAAGCTGCTTTGACACAATCTACATTGTAAAAAGCGCTATATAAATAAAAAAGGTGACCCTCATGTGGTTCCACACCTGTAAGACCTTCGTTTATCTTCGGAACACAAATTAAGATATTTTTCTTATAATCAGGGTTGTCTTATATACGAAACAATACGCTAAATTGTATTTATTGTAGTTTGATTATTTGTTCTTATTTTCTTTATTTTTATTTGACTGTAGTCCTTTTTCTCCTGAACTTGGCACTTACCAAACCGTACCAAAACTGTGACCCTAAAACATGATAAAAACCATGAGTCATTTGAACCATTACACCCCTAATATCTAGCCCATACAAAAATGTATGTATAATACATTTTTTGACATGCCATGTAATGATTTATACACATTATATCTCTTTGTATAAATCTATAATTTACAAATTACACATACATTTGATGTCACTAATATAACAAAAGATATAGACACTCACCTCCTGGTTCAGCCAGGACTCAAACAGAGATATTCGTGTTGTGAGGCAACAGTGCTACCCAGTGAACCACTTGCCACCCTGTGTGAGAGATATAAATGCAGGGGTTCCATCAGAGATTGTTTTTAGGTGAGACAGAAGTCTTTCAAAAGCCTTCATGGCCACAGGGGTAAGAGCAAGAGGCCTTTACAATATCCATTAATAATATACAATAATAATATAATACAATATATACCAGTATAATACAATCTATATATTAATGCATATATATTTTGCATATGTATAACTCTATAAGAAATTGTTTATTTTATGGATTTCAATATGTTAAAAGTATGTGGAAATACAAATGGGCTAAAAATCCTGAATATATTCTATTTTATGTTCGGGTTTCTAATAGACAGCTTATTGCAGATGTATATACTGTGCCATACCATAAAGGTCATCGTCATTTTGGCACAAAACCTTTCAGTTCAATTGTCTGTCAGTATAATAATAAAACACAAATCTAAGTCACAAAGGAATGGCTTCAGAAGAAGAAGAATGTTTTGGAATGACCCAGTCAGAGCCCAGACCTAAATCCAAATATATATATATATATATATATTTAAAAAAAAAAAAAAAATCGGAATGACTTGAGGAGGACTGTATACTGGAGCTCCCTCCACAAGATGTTCAATCTGGACCTCTTTTGGAATGAAAAGTGGGGGGAAAAAATGGACAAATCAAGATGTGCCAAATTGATAGACTCATATTAAAAAAATGACTGCCAAGTATTAGTTGAGGGGTGTGTACACTTGTGCAAACAGGCTATTTTAAGTCTTTTTTTTTTAATCAGAAAAAGATCTGACGTTAATTATCTTGGATTCATTTTTACATCTCAAAAAGCTGCATTTTAACAAGGGTGTGTAGACTTTTTATACCCACTGTACTTATTTGTAGGTTTCAATCTATGAGCAATCTCTGACCAGTTACTGCAATATCTTCTCAGCATCTTTGTCACACCACAAAAATTCCTTTTTGGTGAATAGTTGTCTTCAGTGCCTAAATAATACACTCTTCACACTATGGTACTTTTTCACATTGACTTTCTCTGTACTTCTGCTGATTCAGGTCCATCGAAATCTGTCCCAGCTGCCAAACTTTTCCTTTTCCGTGGCTCTTTCCTACTATCACCTGAGCCAACAAGAAGACATTTCACCTGTGGAGAACCAACAACTAAAGGAGAAATCCAATGTGCTCCTGCAAAACGCTCTAATCATGTTTCCTGGTGGTGAGTTTCTGATTACTTTATAACACATTTCCCACATATATTTAAACTTAAAGGGGTCATGACATGGTTTTTTGTATTATTTTAATAAGGACTGTCACAATTTCTCGATTAAATTTGAGTACTCTATTTTAAAAAGTCCTTGATTGTAATTTACCCATGTCGAGTAACAGGCAAAATACCAGAAGTGGTGCCTTCCACACACGATAATCCATGAACCACATTATTTGACCATTTTATAAGGCTGCACAATATATTAAAACCATACTATAGCATAGTGCTATTGTGAATTCAGTTAAATATATGCCCTGCGGGTTTATATCACTGATTCTTGAGATAAGCAAAAAAGCTTTTTATGTTAAAAATAAATAAATTCATCAAAATAAAAATACTTAAGTTAAATCTAAAGGAAATCTGGATACATTTAATTGCTTTTATTTTTAAGTAATTTTGTTAGTATTATTTTAAATACATGCTCTAAACATGGAAATACATGTAATTTAACTTGTCCTCAACATGAGGTCACAAAGTAAAACTGCCAAACAAAGTGTTTAAAAATGCAACAAATTCAAAAATATACATTTAAAGTGAAAGGCAAAGATCTGTAATATATCAGACAATAAAAAAGTAAGTCTTGAATTATATTTTCCATAAAAAATCCTCACTTTGCATCAACTCTGTCAGAATTTATTAATTCTGAATAAATCAGGCAATGTCATGGTCATCTTCAACTCTCGAGGACCCCTTTCCTTTTTCCTGCTCATTGTGGATCTCACAGTAGGACACTTAGTCCTGGAAGTTGAAATGTTGTGTACACATAAATTCATATTAAAATGTTAAATTAAGTGATTTTAGTGGGGGGTGTTTTTTTTGTTTTTTTGTTTTTTTTTATCTAGATGAATTGGCCATAGCCTTAAAAAATGTCATATGGTTTATCCGTGATTTATCCTAAAAATATCCTAAGTTCTCAATAATTAAAGTGTTTAGAAACAAAGTATTTGCAGTTCTTTTGAGATTCTGTAAAGAATGACCTTATATTCTTGCTCTATAACTTCAGAGTTGCCTTCTTAAATGTAGTTTAACACTTATTTTTCCTGTAAGTCACATAAAACTGATAAAAATGTTTTAAAAATACCATTCACTTAAGCATACTGTATCAGTGATTCATATTTCAGCCACAGAAATTGGATATCTTATTTTAAATTTAATACAGTTATTGTTATTATTGGTCGCACCACATGATGTGTGGTCGCTCCAAATGACATGAAGACCTTAAATATAATTAAAAATCTATTTAAAGAGATTAATAAACAATCAATTTTATACAAAAAAAAAAAAAAATAGATTTAAACCAGATTTTATTAATTTCACAGAATTTTCATGAACACAAATTTTATAAACATTTTTTATATTAAAAAAAATCACATTGCAAACATAAGTGCACCATTTAATTTAAGTTGACTTTCATTTAAGTTGAAATTAATTAATTCTTTAATTTATCAAGGACACATTAGGCTTAAATTGATCAAAAGTGACAGTAAAGACACTTAAAATTTTACAAAAGATTCTATTTCAAATAAATGCTGTTCTTTTGAACTTTCTATTCATCAAAGAATCCTGGCAAATAAAATATATCACAGTTTCCACAGAAATATGAACATTGATAATAATCAGAAATGTTTCTTGAGCAGCAAATCACCATGTTACAATGATTTCTGAAGAATCGTGTGACACTGAAGACTGGAGTAGTGATGCTGAAAATTCAGCTTTGATCACAGGAATAAATTTCAGTTTACTATTTATTCACATAGAAAACAGATATTTTAAATTGTAGTAATATTTCACTCTTCTCCAAGCAAGGTGTAACTCCATTCTTGCTGCAGGGTCAGAATTAACACACCAGTGGTTTTATGGCCAGCAGCTTTTGCTTGGCAGTGGCATCTGGTAAAAGAGATTGAAATAGTTATAAATAAATAAACAATAAATTACTAATAAATGCATAATTACCAAACTGAAATTACATGCTCTAAACAATTTTGTTTTACATTTTTCTCTTATTGTGCAATACAAACATAAACTGTCTGAAATATTTTTTTATAAAATGACCCAAATTGCATAAAAATCTATTCCAAATGATACTAAAATAAAGTACTTTATGTATGTAAATCATCAATTGAATATAAAAGCACAAAAACTGCCAATCTAAGACATATATCAAAATTTACAGGCACAGAATTGGCCACCTAAACACAACAAGCTAGCTTCCCACAAAAGGTCACTATGAAATTTGTAATAAAAGTATATATTTGCAGAAATAACTCAATATTCATTGTTTTTTTTTTTTTTTTTTTTTGAGGTCATACCACATGATATCCAAATGTGGGAACTGCATACCAGCTGTTAAAAAGGTTATTTTTTCCAAATTTAAGACAGAGTTACAAACCTGCTCGCTGCTTCCATGGGTCCTTCACAAATTGGTATATGATGCAACGTCCTGTCTTTGAATGGATTTCAACATGAAAGTCCCAAAGTGGTAGTTTTTTGATGGTCGCACCACATGATATTTCATAAAATGGACATCATCGGACAAAATTTGTTTGTATATTATGATGGAAATATAAATACGAATGCTTCGCAATTTTGTACAGGATTACAAAACATGTTGGAAATCATGCCAATTAGTGCAGAAAATGAATTTGAATAAATTTAGAGTAATTTCAAAGACATTTCCAAAACAGAAGTTATGACCGGACGGTCGCACCACATGATATTTTGACACATTTTAACAGAAAATTACAAATAACTAATGTTTTTTGAAAAGTTAAAATGAGTACATGCACAGGAGAGGTACTACATATATATGGTATCTTTTTATGCATTTAAACCAAATTTTAACTGAAAAAATGCAACCGGACAGAAAATTTAGCCGTCACGTCATTGACCCATATGTTTTTTATATTTTATACAAAAAATGTTGAAGTCTCTGTGGTCACAGCTTTAACATGTCAACTCCGTCATCCAGGTGTAATAGTTTCTGTAAATAGTTGCAGACTTGCCAACCTGTACGCATTTTGCGTAGCATGTACGCATTTTGACCTCAAAGTACGCTGGTACGATTTGTCACTCTAAACTACACAAAAACCTGGTGACGACTCTGTCAAATCAAGCAACAGCAAAAGAAGAGTTCGACCAATCATAGCGCTAGGTTCATTCCACAAATATGAAAATTCAGTCATTAATTACTCGCCCTCATGTCATTCCACACCTGTAAGACCGTTCATCATCAGAACACAAACTAAGATCCAAAAAATCCAATGGCTCAGTGAGGCCTGCATTGCCAGCAAGATCATTTCCTTTTTCAATGCCCAGAAAGGTACTAAAAACATATTTAAAACAGTTAATGTGAGTACAGTGGTACAACCTTAATATTATAAAGCGACGAGAATACTTTTTGTCCGCCAAAAAAATAAAATAACGACTTTATTCAACAATATCTAGTGATGGGCGATTTCAAAACACTGCTTCATGAAGCTTCGTGTGTTTCATGTTTATTCTGAAAACTTTAGTTCCACTAATGCTCACAAATCTGTATTTTTATAACAGATAAAGCTCTTTTCATGTAGTCGCGATGTTATATTGTCGTGTTTATAAAAATAAAACTGATAAAAAAATGTAGACCCTGGTATTTAAATAGTACAGGTTTATGTTGAACATTATTCATGTATAAACAAATGCTGTAAGCAGTACATAAAGTATAGAATGAAAATGTCTCTGAAACATCTGTGTATTAGTCAAATATTGCATTTATTTCACTTCAGCTGTGATAAAGTATGCAAATGCAGCACGAGCATCACTACGGGAAGCAGAAAGTGATTATATTAGTGTCATAATTTTCCATTGATACATGCCGATTTGATGCTAGTGTGCTTACCGCAGCCATATTGTTAATTCCCTTCCAAGCAGCTTTTAGATTACCTTGCATAAACACACCCTCAATCTTATTTTTATAATTATTTTTAGCTATTTTTATTGCCCTTTTTACTTCCCTATTTATCTGTTTTTTTCCCTCATTAGTCCCTGTGAGAAATACTCTCTTCTTCATATTCAATATACTCTTTAACTCGTATGTGACCTAAGGTTTATTATTAGGATACAAAGTGATCTTTTTTGTAGGTATAACAGAATCAACACAGAAAGTAATATATTTAGAAATGGTAAGCAACTGTTCGTTCAGATCAGAACATCAGAACATCAGAACAAAACATCAGAACAAAAACAAATTCCAATTGGTGCAATCAAAACAACCCTTCAAAACTTCAATATTAGAAGGTGACCATTCTTTAACATATCATACTTCTCTCTTCACTTGCTTTACAATAGGAATGTACACAGAAGATAATAAAACCAGATTGTGATCAGCTGAACCAAGAGGAGGTAGAGACGGAGACCTGTAAGCTCCCGGAATCGGGCCATAACATCTGTCCAAGACTTGTCAGCGCGAGTAGCGCGTGTGACATATCGATGGTAGCCTTTTAGATGTTTGTCCATAATGCAATTGTTAAAATCACCTAAAACAAGGTTAGGTGCATCTGGGGATAAATTATCCAGTTTATCCAGGGTGTTTTAACAGTCTCAAAAGCCACGTCGAAGCTGGCCCGAGGGTGTATATATACTACAATAAAAAACAACTGAGGGAACTCACGAGTGAGATAAAAAGGACGTACAGAAACGGCAATAAGTTCAATGTCCGAATTACAAACCTTGTATCGTACTATTGCTGTATTACACCAACTTTCCTTAATATAAACACGCACACCTCCTCCGTGTTTTTTCCCCGTTATATGTTTGTCTCTGTCCAGCCGGATAGGTGTTCCAAAACCCTCAATCCATAAAGTACTATCGTCAACCGAGTCATCCAGCCAAGTTTCAGGGAAAGCCATCATGTGCGTGTTTCTGTTTTCGTGCATAAAACTCACATTGGCTTGTAGTTCGTCAAGTTTATGGCGAAGCGAGCGTACATTGCCTAGGAGTACTCCAGGCAGCGGGGTAAATCTTTGATTGTAATATTTAGCTTGACGTGTCTGTGATCTGGTAACATTCTCTCTTACCCTTTCTAGTAGGGCTTGCTGACGTTCCACCACATCACATTTCTGCTGGAGTGTGATCAGTGCTTTCCTGCCAGGCGGAGTTAATTGCAAATCGTAAATCGGGTATCCACTTGTCCCAACCTTGATGATTCTCTGCGACAAAGTAAGCGACCATGGTCTTGAGTGTTTTGTTCACACTCTCAGTTAGGTTGGTTTGGGGGTGGTACGCAGCAGTGAGCTTTTGTATAACACCCCACTGCCGGCACGTGGTGTTGAGAAGAAGATAAGTAAACTGTGGTTCTCTGTCAGATACAAGATATGCTGGGGTTCCCCAACGAGTGAAAATCTCCTTGGTGAGGATGTTGGCAATCAGCTCAGTTTTGGCAGATTGCATAGGGAACAACTCAACCCACTTGCTGAAATAATCAACCACGACAAGAAGAAACTCATTCAGCCTTATACTTTTTGGGAATAGGCCCATCAGGTCAATACCTAACATATAGCCAGGTTCCACCACGGCTGTAGACTGCAAGTATCCCATCAGCTTAGTGATGCAGGGCTTGTACTTTTGACAGATTTGGCACATCTTACAGTGATTCCATACATCCTTATGAATTTCTGGCCAATACACAACGTTCAGTAGTCTGCATAATGTTTTCATACGTCCCAAGTACCCACTTAAAGGACTGTCATTAGCGAACTGCAAGAATTGTTGCCTGAGACCTGTGGGTATGACCACTTGAAAGGTCTGACCTTCTTGGCTGTCTGGGATTGCATTGGAACAGGAAGTCATTGTGCATGACATAATGAACGCGCTTGTGATCTACTTGAGTAAGCCTCGCCACATCCCATAATGCCTGAAGCGCATGGTCCTCCTTTTGACCTTATCCTATTTCCTCCCAGCTGATGGATAAATCTGCCTCATTTTCTTGGGCTCGGCATACAACAATTTGACTTTGAACTACTTCCTCACCAACTCCTCATGAGAGGGCGTCAGGGACCACATTTCATTGCCCTTTGCGGTACTTCACTGTGAAATCTAAGCCTTGTAGCAGAATGGCACAGACGGGATGAAGGACGTGGATGTAGTAAACAGCAGACGTGATGGCACCAGAGCTTGACAACAGACATCCTTTTGTCCTACTTTGATTAATACAAAAGAGTGTGATAGGACCCTCAAAGACAACTAAATGACTATTGTAATCAGGACTGCCAAAGGTGGAGGGCAGGAAAGATGACATCAACGGCCCATTGATCATAGGCTAATCTCATCACGAGTTGCCTTTGTTCACCTAAGCCCTCCATGCCTAAGTCCAAGGTGTGAATGACCATGGACTCCTAGGGCTGCCAAACCGGTTCTGGCTAGAGCACAGCAAGAACAAAGAAATGCTCCAAAAGAAAGACAATTTCTATACATATTGGCTTGAAACCACAAAAATGGACAGGAATACTTTAAGGAACATGTCCTATACGTCTTTTTACTCATCCAGGAAACCGCACCTGGAATAAAAGCCAATGCAATCGCACCAGCTGAGACAGAAATGTGATACTTCAACTAATTCACATCAAGTTTGGACTCTACGAGTTCAGAACACTGCCACAAGGACTTTGAGAAAGGTTTGAAAAAGAAATAAAGCATTTTCAAGGTCCTAAAGACACTGTCTTATTTAACTGTATATTTTGGGACAATACAACAAGTTCCACAGGATGGAAAGGTGGGGATTAGTAATCTCCTCCCCAACGGGAAGGAATAAAAGCTTTCCCAAGTGAACAAACCCTTGTTCTGAGTTTCTGACCTGACGGGGGATGAACAACAGCACGACCAAGGTGATACTCTTGTGAGTAAACCTTTTACCGCACAGACATTCAAGCAGCCCAGCTGCTCCTCAGAGGACTTTGGCTCCTGACCTGCATAACTCAAGTACCTCCAACCTACAGAAGATCCTACGGACTGACCACCATCTGACCTACAGTTCTCTGGGTTACACAAAGACCTCCAGCAGCTCTGCAACTGTTGGAAAGCAATCCAGTCTCCCACTGCACACTGAAGGATACCAGTGGACAACGTTTCCCATTCCCGGACTGATCACCCGACCAAGTGAAACGTAAATATAAGCTAACCAAACCTTTTCCCAAAGGCCTTGGCATTAGGTTGTTGCTAAATGAGATTGCTATTTGTGTAGAGACTGTTTATCTAGGGTCAGCGTACACAGATAGATACATTAGACACGTTATCTGTATTTATAGTAAATGCTTATTTACTATTTCATACCAGCATCCAGAAAGACCACAATTGACTCCCTCATATACTACTAATTACCCATTCATTGCTTCGTCCAATCCGTTGCTCATCCACTTGGCATTTGGTTTTGTTAACATCCATTTGTGTTGTAGTTTGTAGTTTCTGTTTTGATTCCAATTTTCTTAGTAGTTTAGTCATTTTTCCTTAGTAGTTTAGTCATTTTCCTTCGTAGTATTTAGTGAGTGTGATATTTTACTCTTGTATATCTTTTTGTTAATCAATTCATTTTATTGTAAACTGTGTCATTCTTGTGTTGATAATAAGAGGCTCTACAAGCTCGCCCGAATCTCACTAAATCCTTCAGATGATAAACTTCCTCCAATTTATAAAATTCTAATTCAGTCAACAATCTTTCATGATTGTTCTTTATTGTCAAGGTGAGATTCCTGGCTGGTGCCCCGAAATATTGATAGGAATAATCTGACTCAATATTAATATTAATACAAAATATTAATATTAATATTTAAGACCATAAATAACTACATTTGTGGTTACACTCCTTCTTAGCCACCGAGTATGAAGTTTCAGCCCCTTGAAGTAGCCAGGAAGCATAAACAGTCACATGTTCTCCTTTGTCTGACACCTGGGTTAATACAGCCTTTAAACCAATGTCACTTACATCCGTCTGCACTTTAAACGGTTTACTGAAATCTGGTGGCATGAGAACAGGAGCTTTTTGGAGGGCATCCTTCAAATCATCAAAAGCATACTGACACTCCTTGGTCCACTTCCAAGATGTATCCTCCTCCTTGAGGGCATGAAAGGCAGCAGCCCATTCTGAAAAACTAGCTATGAATTGGTGATACCATCCTAAAAGGCCAAGGAACCGTTGAACGTCCTTTTTTTTTTTTGGTGTGGGAAAGTTCCTGACTGCCTCCACCTTACCTACTTCTGTCCTAATCCCTTGCTCTGAAATGACATGCCCCAAGAAGGCTAATGACCTCTTGATAAGGTTGCACTTCTTGAGATTAAGAGTCAAACCTGCAGATTCCAATCGCTACAACACTTGCTTTAGATCTTTGAAGTGCAACTCTGTGCTTCTAGAATACATGACAATGTCCTCGATATAGACAAAGCAGCACTTTCCAATAAGATCTTGTAACACTCGGTTCATCAACCTCCGAAAAGTTGCAGCAGCGTTTTTCAGCCCAAATGGAAGACGAAGGAATTCATATTGGCCCTGCTTGGTAACGAAAGCGGTTTTCTGAATGCTTTCTTCATCCATATCCACAGTATCATGTACGCAAATCCAATGTACTAAATACTGGTGCTCCATACAAAGACTCAATGATCTCTTGGATTTGTGGCATAGGAAACCCATCCAATGGAGTTTTTCATTGAGAGCTCGGTAGTCCACACAGAATCTTGTGTTCCCATCCTTCTTAGGAACCAGGACAACAGGTGATGCCCAGGGAGAGGTGGAAGGTCTTATGATACCTTTGCTTAACATTTTCTCTATTTCCTCATCAATGAATTGTTGTTTTGTTGACTGGCACTGGGTATGCTCTTTTCCTTATGGGTAGGGAATCAGCCGTCACTATGTGGTGTTTAATGATGGATGTGTGGCCTAAGGTATCAGTACAGACAGTGGACCACTCTAACAACAAATTTTCCAGTTGTCTTTTCTCTGTCCTTGAGGCATCTGCAAGAGTCACCAAATTTTTAATGGCAGTGATGGCAGTACTAGATATGGGGACAGTAGGCAAGGCCATATGAAGAGTAATGGAAGGGGACAAAGGATGGTAAGAAAAGGGTTGTCAACTCTTCCCCTTCAGGCAAGGAATAAGTGGCAGTGTTAAAGTCCAGCTTTATTCCTGCTAATATAAGGAACTGATAAACTATCTCAGTGGGTAAGTATGCCCATTCAGTGAGCAAACCCATATGACTTTGCCTAAAGCTGCTTGGACATGACCATTGGCTAAGGCAAAAGTCTGCCCACGACTCGACTGCCAGGTTTCTCTCTCGCCTTTGAGTTTATTCCAGAGTGACTCCTGGATTAACGAGAAGGTACTACCAGTGTCCACAATAGCCTCGCCGTGTTGGTTCTTTAGCATCACCGGCAAAGACAACAGACTGAGGGGATTTTACGAAAGAACAGCAATGTCATGGATTTGGGAATGACCCCTGCTAGGCTTATCCCCTCTGCCTTCCCTTGGGGCTAGTTCTGCTTGTTGCTGGCACCAAAACGCTCTCTCCTCTGAAATATCTCGTTCCACAGGGGTTCCTACTCTTACGAGAACTCATCAATGGTTGTTACGGTTCCTCTTAAATTACTGGCAATTCGTGGATTGCAACTTCGAAGAGTGGCTTGGAGAATTCCCTCTCTGTCATTGGTTTCAGCCATAAGCACAAGGCTCTGTACTGAAATGCAAAGGTTCGTATACTCTCACTTAATCCTTGCTTCCTTTCTCTCCTTTCTCTTCTTTTCCTTCTTTCTGCTTCTACTTCGTGGTCATCCGGCAAGAAAGACCACAGGAAGATGGTCTTAAACTGATCCCATGTCTTAACATGCGCCTTCTCAGCAATCCACCAATCTTTGGCAGTATGCGTTAACACTGATGGCAAAGTGGCTAAAATTTCACTGTCACTCATGGGCCGAACAGCCAGATATTCTGCACATTTCTCGAGATATGCAATAGGATCGTCATCAATGAATGGTAATAACCTCAAGATGGTAATGTAATTGGATCAACTGTTTCCTGTTTCTTCTTGAGCGTCTGCCTCTCCTTCTGACTCTAGATACAAGCTGTTGGAGAGGCTACTTGCTGCAGAGCCATAACCTCCAGGTTATACAGTAAACCCCTTTACAATCCATGGAATATCTTCTCTCATGCACCCAGAGAACCCTCTGTTTCAAATACAACAAACGAAAAGAATGAGATAGAATAAAATAAAACTTATAATAAAGGACTTATCCAGCCCACCACCATCCAACATAAGAGAAACAAAAGCACTTACATTGAGTGTAACGAACAGTCTTGTTCCTCAAAATAGGGGATTTTGCAGACATGGCAAGACAAGAGCTAAAGCTAGCTCCTTGCTTCTGGTAACACACCCTAAAACCTCCTTCTTTGACTTAATATAGGGCACATCTTTAGGGAAAAACTCCCTTTCACCCTCTATTGGCTAGGATGAAAAGCATATCAGTTGATTAACCTGTTACACACTGATTTGTTCATTTTGATGAACGAGATTCAAAGATCCGAGTCAGTAAAATGATCCGAACTTCCCATCACGGGCATGGCTTCTGATGTCACACTTAGATGTTTGACGTCCACCGCAGGCCCTACATGGAGAATCTAGTAATTTCACCATAGATGCATATCATTTAAATTCTGCTCTGTTTCAAAGTCAACACATGACTTTTTGCGTCGGGTAAAGCAAGGAAAATGACACCTTACCTTGCATTTAGATGAACAAGGAGACATAATTGATAGCAATCCTCTCTTCGTGGAGGTGAAAAAACAAACGTTCTTTATGACCTGCAGGATTTCTTGTATAAAGATTTAAAAACAAAAGAAAATACGAAATTCACCTGTTTTCGTCTATTTTAAGTTTTTATTGTAAAATGTTTGTGGATTTTAGTTTATGTTTAAATGTTTTGGCACTTGCTTGAGCAACGTAATAAAAAATCTAAAGGATTTCTTAATGTAAATATAAGTATTGAATTGAATAAAATGTTTAAATGCAGTGCATTTAAACGTGACATCGATGAAAGTGTAGCATATACAAAGAGAATTGCAGTGCTGACAAGCTATGTTCAGTAATAACTTCTGGATTTAAAATAAAAATAAGTAAATATATTGTGTTTGTGATATACAGCCACAGCCATGGATCAGTTGCACACTGCAAACGTATGGAATTATTTTTGTGCCAATAAAAATGAACGCAACGTTTTAAGAAACTTATGAAAATATAAATTGAAACTGAATAAAATGTCTTTAAAACTGAAAAAAAAATTAAAATGTTTGACTTCGTTTTTAATACACTGCATGTTTTGCTGTTTTCTCTTTCTTTCACTGATCTGTACTTACAAATGCGTTTCCAGAGTTTTCATTTACATTTCTGAAGTTTTCGTTTATGATCCCTGAGTTTTCGACAAGTGTGCCACATGAGTCCTGAAAAGTGAAGCCAAAGTGTCTTGATCGCCCCCAGGTGGCTGGAAGTATAGGTCATAAACCCCACCCTCTCCATGTATTCCAATGGGACGTGAGACAAACTAAACAAATAAGTTACACTTCAAATATTTTTTTCCAAAGACAATTTCTGTCATTTTAGGCAGTTTTTATCAGGCTGGTGTTAGTTCAAGTGTTCTTTAAAAAAAGTTTGGTTTTAGTTAGTTATTTGATGCTATAAAAACGGGGGTGTGACGTCATGTGTTTGTGAGCGTCTGTAAGCGGCGTCCTATTTCATTTTAGTGATATAAAAATAGGACTTTTGTTTTTGAATTTTATCTGTATTATCTGCTGCTACTACTTTGTCAACATAAGCTTTTAGGAATGTGAGAGATCAAGCGCGAGAGAAAATGAAAGTCTTGAGGTTTAATACTACATTAAAGTACTATACAATACTGAAAATATTGCATAATGTCCAATGTTTTTGGAGAATATTTGTTTATTCCTGATGATTCTTCTCTATTGTTGGGTCTGATTAGGTTGTGCTGTTACAATTTAAAGAGAATACTAGTATCATATACATGTATGTGATATATTCAGCCGTCAAGAAAGTCTCACTCCAACCAGGTAATCAAGGTTGGCAACCCTGGCCATCACACTACCCATTGTTACCATATGCACTTACACCATCACAATTAATGATCACTTAATACTGAAGAATTCAAACAATATGAAAATTACAATCGTGGCTTGCTGTCAGACAGTATAGACCTCAAAGGACATATTCCACACACAGACTGTTCTTGTTGCCATTTTTTTTATCATGCTGATCATTTTTAGTTATTTTATTTAGTTAACATTATCATCTAACATTTAAAATTGGAAATACATTTTTAGATATGACATCATATCTTGGTATTAAAACTGGCAATTCCACATACATCTTTAATTATTTGAAGTACCCCATTCAAGACCATGTTACTGAAACCCCCTGTGAAGCCCATGACATATGCACATAGTTAGTTTTTGTCTCAGAATTGTTCAAATATTTAACTTTTTTGGAACCACTATAAAAGTGTCAAGTTTTGTTGTCCTTTGGTGTGACACCCCTAAATTATATATATTTTTTTAATTAAAAAATGTATGTTAAACTACATAATCATGGAAAATTATGCAAATGTGTCTTGCTAACTACGGATGGCAAGGCCATTAACTGACTCAAAAGGCTGAAACATCCTATGGTGTGACAGAAAATGTCCACCGGTGTGACGCCTGTACTGTCACACTGGAGGACAAAGATGTCACACAAGAGGACAAGGTCTTTTTTAAGAAGCATTTTAAATAAATAAATAAGATTTGTTCAACTCCTGTTTATTCTTTTTTTTTTTTTTTTTTGTGATAATTTTCAGTGTTCTTAAATGCAATAATTGTCATGAAAATAAGTATAAAATGTGATGCTTTCTTTTTGAGACAGAAAGGATTGAGGGAGAGAAATGAGTGGGAGGGAGAGGACACGGAAGAATAAAGAGAAAATTAACAGGGCTCCATGTAGAAGGGAGGAAACAACACAAAGTAAATAGAATCGAAATGATGCCTTACAAAAAGCAGCCATATACTTTAAAAAAAAATGTGATTTTTAAAAACATGGTTGATGTAACAAAATGAAATGTTATTTCGGTAACACTTTACAAATAAGGTTCATTAGTTAAACATTAGTTAATGTATTAACTAACATGAACTAACTATCAGCAATACATTTGTTACTGTATTTACTAATCTTCGGTAATGTTAGTTAATGAAAATACAGTTGTTTGTTGTTCATGTTCATAGTGCGTTAACTAATGTTAACAAGATTTTAATAATGTATTAATAAATGTTGAAATTAACATTAACAAAGATTAATAAATGTTTTAGAAGTGCAGTTCATTATTAGTTCATGTTAACTAATGTAGTTTACAATAAGGTTCATTAGTTAACATTAGTTAAGTGTTACCGTGATTTCTTCTTTAACAAACAAATTAATTACATTAAAAATATTTTGGGGTGTTAAAGTTTAAACAGTTTTTGCTCTGTCAAGGAGTCACATTTCATTTTGTTTTGTAAAACATGTTGATATTGTTTGTATCAAAATTTAATTTTCTATAACTACCATTTTTGTCCATTTTTGTGACATAATGTCCTATGGTGTGATACATATAAAAGAACCACAGATTTGTTTTTATCTCAAAATATTTTAAAATAACATTTGAGTATTGCAGTAGGGGAGATATAATCACTCATCCTAAAATGGTATAATTTTCAGCAGTTTTGAAAGGATGACAGCAAACTTTGTCTCATATTTACTGAAAATGTCCAACAAGTCATGGGGAAAAATACTGTTATTCATAATTTTATTTTTTTAAATAAATGGCAATATATGAAAATAAGTGTCCAACAATAAAGATAAATCTCTTTCATGCTATTTGTATGTTAAGAGGTTTTTTTTTTTTTTTTTTAATTTGTCACACCATAGGACAATACAATTCAGTAAAAATGTAAAAAAAAAAAAAAAAAGTAAAATAAAAAAGCAGTGAAAGAATTGATCAAGTTAGTGACCCCTTATCTCCCGTTTATACCCTTTTCTCAAACATCAGACTTCACACTACATAAATATATGTATTTTTTTTTCTTTAAAAATGGTGTTTTACAAAAAAAAAAAAAACCATTTTTTACTGCCTATTTGTCAACTACCCATGTGTACATGTGGCTAAATCAAGACAACACTGCTATATAATGTTGTGGGCTTTAAATGAGCTCTAAAATATCTCTCCACCTGAAAAAGCAAGTACTTATATTGTTTGTTTTTTTTTGTTTTTTGTTTTTTAATCTTAAAAAATACTGACTTACAGTGAGTATCCAGTGTCTTGATAACGATGATTGATAATGATGATTATTATATAATTTGTCTGTGCTATTCCTATAAGAAATCATCTCAACATAGTGTAGCAGCAGATAAATACAGATAAAATAATAAAAAGTTTCAAAGCCATTTTATTCAGTTTCAATGTACATTTTCATTAGTTTTTTTGAAAAGTTACATTTATTTTTATTGGCACAAAAGTAATCCCATACAAATGCGGCATATGTGAAAGCACGCGCCAACAGGCGTTACTGTTTTAAAGTTTTGAAGTGCCCCATAATGGATTTTTCAAAATTACCTTACATGTAGTGTGTAACATAGCTCTAAGTGAGTGAAAACATCCTGCAAAGTTTTAAATCTGAAAGTGCACCGTATATAAAGTTATTGTCTCTCAAAAGTAAGAGTCAACCCTGAGTCAATTAAACGAGTCATTTGTAAAACGAATCCCAAGCTGTTTCATTGTGACGTCAAGACGAAACATTAGCATATTGCCCGCCCACTTATTGCGTGCGCAGACACCAGGAAAATAAATTTTTTCAACAATACCACAGCAGTACAATCTTTTATTGTGTTCCCGTCATTTTACTGATGACTGCTTCTCAAACCTCGGGGAGTTTAACGCAGGATTCACAAAACGCTTAGTCTTAAAATATGGATCAGTGCCCAGTTTATTTGGACCAGCTTCCTCCTCTGAATCTCAGCCTGTAAGTATGATTAATAATTGATGTTTATATTTTCTAGCGATAGTTCAAAATTCATAGTTTTGTATGTTATGTTGTATAACGTACACCCTAGTCTGTATGTCTTTTGCTAACCGGCTAACTCCCATTTCTGTAGTTCTGCTATTCAGATGTGGGTCCAATATTGTCTAAAAATTTGTCGATTAATGCAGCTTGTCTGTCTTATTACTTGGAATAATGATCAAGGATGGAGCACAACTTTTGTTTGTGTAATGCATTATCAGCTATTCACGTTTGTGCTCGGCTAATAAGTTTACAAGATAGCTGTGGGCCTGGTTTGCTTAAACTGTAAAACAAACAGTTTTTTTTCCTCTGCATTTTTATTATTACAATAGAGTGGAGCTTTATCTGTATTGTAATAGGATGTTAAGATGCTAGTCCACACTAACTAGTTGAAGTATTCTCTCTGTAAACATTGTCAAAGAATGATATAGCAATTTTTTACTTTGTTAATAGTTCTGGCGAAAAAGTCTGTGTACACATCTGGCTTAAATGTTTATCTTATGTTTAGAGGTTTCAGCTTCGCTTGGCATTCTGTGCACCTACATAAAGTATAACAGTGACGCTGCTATCACGTCTTATAAATAATGCAAACTAAGGTGACACCATAAACATCCTGCTCCAGTCAGTTTCTGGTTGATCGACTACTTCAGACATCGTCGGACTCGGGCTCGAATTGATACAGTAAAATCGATGCCATCTTTTCTGTCCATACATTTTATACAATGTCTTGCGAATTGATAGCTGTCATTAAGTTATGTCTGTTATTCTGAATGTTTAAGTCAAGTCAAGTCAAGTCACCTTTATTTATATAGCGCTTTTTACAATGTAGATTGTGTCAAAGCAGCTTTACATTGATAACTGGTACATTATTTGAATGGTACATTATTTGACACTATTCTTAAAGAATAGTGTCAATGCAGGCAGATCAAAGCACTGTTGAATATCAAATGTCAAGTCAAATGTCAAGTGTCCCCAACTAAGCAAGCCAAAGGCGACAGCGGCAAGGAACCCAAACTCCATCAGGTGACATCAGGTGGCAGACAAGTGGCAAATAGGTGTTTAAATGGAGAAAAAAACCTTGGGAGAAACCAGGCTTAGTCGGGGGGCCAGTTCTCCTCTGGCCAACAGTGCTTTGTTACGATTCAGGTTGCCATCGTAAGTCCAATAGGATCGCTACATTCAAAGTATTTATTCCAGTTCCATCCAATTGAGGATCGTATTCATCACGCCGGTATGGACGGTTGTTGAGGAACTGTGTCGTGGCTGTCGTGTCGATGAGGCCCTCACAGTGGATGATCTAGTTGACTCAATCTCTGCTGATACTTCAGGGCTGCGTTGTGGTCGTGTCAAGGCGCAGGTCCTTGGTCTCACCTGGATACGGCCCGGATCCCGTTGACTACGGTGAACCTCGGGATAACCAGAAAGACTAATATTAGCGTAGATGCCATTCTTCTTCTGATGTAACGAGTACATCAGGTGTTATAGGAAGTGTTCCCGGTTCCGGCTGACCTAATTTATGCAGCCTAATAATCCTTTAACGGATTTGAAAATATAAATTGGTAATGTGTTATGTGTATGCCAGGTTAAAGAAATGCGTTTTTAGTCTAGATTTAAACTGACAGAGTGTGTCTGCTTCCCGAACAATGCTAGGAAGATTGTTCCAGAGTTTAGGTGCCAAATAGGAGAAGGATCTACCGCCTGCGGTTGATTTTGATATTCTAGGTATTATCAGCTGGCCTGAATTCTGAGATCGCAATAGACGTGAAAGACTATAATGAATTAGGAGCTCGCTCAGGTACTGGGGAGCTAAACCATTTAGTGCTTTGTAAGTAATTAGCAAGATTTTAAAATCTATACGATGTTTAACAGGAAGCCAATGCAGTGTTGACAGAACCGGGCTAATATGGTCATAGCTCTAATATGCTCTAATGTTTGCATTATTTTTTTCACAATTTATACACAATTTATACAAACAATGCGGGTGTGGGCAGGAGTGGAACACACGTTGCGAGAGCGGGTGGTAATGGTTAGAAATTCATTGGGAGTGGGATTAAGAAAACAGTCCTGTGCAGGGCTCTACTACTGACTCACTCATAAAGACACTCTTTGCCGTCATCTAACGACGTAATGTAACTTTCAAGTCGAAATCACAATTACTTAACAGACCCTTTCTCAATACATACGGCATATTATTTATATAAAACAAAATATTTATTGAACAATAATATTTAAATGAAAAATAATAGCCATTGTAAAAATATAAGAAGTTTGCACAATAGGAAATAAAATAAACACAAGCAAACAATTCAGTCAAAAGTACAAAACCATTGCTCTAGTTAGTACAGGATTTAAGTTAAATAAAAATATAAAGATATGAAACTTAACTTTGCCTTTAGCTTTTCTCGGCAGGTACATGAGCGTTGAATGGTCGCTGATGGCCTGGAGCGTTATGTCACAGTTATGCTTAGTTATGCTTATTAACATGCAGGATTGTCAGATGACACTTTCTGGCATTGTCCCTCAGGCTTGTTGGCTGCATATCTCAGTGTGTTTTAAAGATGTGTGTGTCAATGTGTTTTGCAGTACTGATGCCCCTTTTGGAGTTATGCACAGTTCAGCCTGATGCTGCAGTGTCTTCTCATGCATTCTTTGGACCTTCAATCCAAACTGGGTAATGCATTGTCTCTTGCACACACTCTTTATTCACGTGTTTAAAATAGTCAGATCCAAAGATATCTTATTGACACAGAGCCGTTGCAGCATGTATGAATGTGATGATGCAGTTGTATTTACTTTTGCTGTGTCCTTTAGGCAGCCTCCTGCACTCTCAGAGTTAGTGTCCCTGTATGTGGGCCGCTGTCACAGCCTGTGGAAAGAGGCTGGACAGATGCTCTGGTTGGAGGAGAATGTCAGAAAAGTGCTAAACAGGGTTGACAAACACGACCCTTATGTGGAGGACTGCCAAAACAAGTAAGAAACCAATGGACACAGATGTGTTTTTGTGCCTTTTTTTTTAAAGTTTGTAGATTTGCCTTCTCAATATCAGATTACACTTTTATTGTAACTGAGGTGCTTATAATTCCATCTTCATCCTGATAGAGTGACAGGTCATGTTGACCAGGAGAATATGATCATGAATGTCTCTGTCTCCTTTGACTTCTGACATCATGGCTTTCACATATCGTACTCTGAATAATAATAATAATAATAATAAAAGTGTAGAGTGATAATGACATACAGAGACTACAAGTCCGATATGCACCCATTACTAAAAGATCAAGCCTCAAATGGGCAGCCGACACCTCTGTTGCTCAAGCTAAAAGTATGCTGAAGCTATGACGCATTATTGGAATGCCATGTACAGGCAGACAGGGTCTCAAACTTCACATTTCCAACAATGAGGGTAGGCAGAGGAGTGGAGAGCAATGATCCAGGAAGAAGTACAGTATCTGGAGGAGAAAAGAAAAAGATTGAGGGCTGTGGAGCTAGCATTCCAGGGAGCCTGCAAGCTTGCGGGGAAAGGGACACCATGGCACCATCGGGAAAAGGGAAGGCTGTGGTTCCCCCAGGTTGTCCAGACAACCCTAAGGCCGTATGTGGTTCAGTGGTCTGAGAAGGTGAAGAATATCATCCTGATCAAACTTATGGTCTCATGGAAATAAGGATGGGGCCATGCCTTTGAAAGAAAGCACCAAATACCCCAGAGACTTTTGCAACGATGTTGGGAGAAAGGATGGCTGTTCCTAGTTGAGGTCGGTTGTAGAGGATTCCCTGCCCAGTCAGTATGGAGAATGTTTACAGCCATTTGAATGATAGAAAAAGAGAAGACAGCAGTTTGCAGTATGAGGGAGGCAGCAGAAAGAGCCTCTTACTGGCTAAGGAACAGGAAAGAAGAGCCAAGATGGAAGCCAGGAGGAGGAGCTGAGCAGTAATTTGGCCACCACTGCCGACCCTCCAACGGGCGTATGTTACGGTTCAGGATCGAAACACCCAGTGAAAGTTGGAAACCATTTGATAACATCAACCCCTCCTGGCCAAGGCTACATTCACAGAAGGTGAATGTAGGAGAAGCATCGTTTAGATTTTTTTATTTCCATAATTAATATGACATAAGATTAAAGATGAAATCCACTTTTTTTAATGATAATAAAATATAAGATTAGTGTACATAAAATGCATAAAAAAAATTAATAAAACAATTTGCTATTTAAAAGGTAAAGTAAAAAGATATGTTTTTTGCTTACATTTTGTGTTGGGTGCCTCTCTTTTAATGCCTGAGTGAGAAACTTTGACAGGAAACAGATGAGAGTGAGAATGTTGATGTTCTTCTGTGGGTCTTTACTGAACAGGAGAAAGCAAAGATACCAGAGTGCTCCCAGGAACATCCATAGACATGTGCTGATGTCTGAGATCAAGGCAGCAACAGCTACTCTTCCTCTAGTAAGAGACATACCTCAGCTACATTTTCATACAGTGGCATTAAGAATACAGTAATCAAAACCTATTCTGTTTGACACCACATGTAATTGAGCCATTGTTGATTTGGAGGGAATCCTCTGTAAACATTCATAGCATAGCATTCATAGTCTTTTTGTGTGTGTGTGTGTGTTGACCACAAAATTACTTAATATGATTAACTTGTTGTAGCTAGATTAATATTACAATCAATTAATCAGTTCGTCCAGCGAACATTTTTGATTATTCATTAATTTTAAGAAAAGGGTATTTTTCAATGCCACAAAAAATAATTCTTTCTTAGCGTGTACAGCACTTAGAGCATATAACAAGACCAGGAATCATTAAATTGACTTTGTTGCACGCAGAGAATCAGAACCAAATATGTATTGTGCACAAGTTTTATTAGCTAAATCCTGAACACACCTACATGGAAAGATATTCCAGACTATTTTCAAAAGAAATCGCAAATTGTATTTGCAATTGCATTTTCCATATGTGGATGCATAAATTGTGACACAATCCAAACGCAATTGCAAATCTTTTCGCTGTCGCGAATGCACGGTGACTGCCAAATTTCAAATGGAAAAGCAAAGTCCATTTGCAACTGTATTTCCCATGTCTTATGACATGGGAAATACTGTACCACATCTGCTTTTTCACTTTCTTTGCGTCGCGTATGTAGCCTGCCAAAATTTAAATGCAATTGCAATTCATTTAGCATTTGAATTTCTGATGCCTTACACGGAAACCTGTCAATCAGCGTCAGAGGTGGGACTATACTATGGGGCGTGTTTGTATGGTAAGTGACGTCACTCGCAGTCGAGTGTCAAGAGGGGAAATGTCATGCCGATGTGTATTCTATACAAAGCTGTATATCATAAATGTCATCTCTGTACTGTTTGCAATCATAATGAAAAAAAAAAAGAAATGTCATGCCGAATGCTTTGAATAATGGAGGTCATTTTTAGACAGGTTAAATGTGTTTGTCGCCTTGACGAACAGCAACATTAGTAATGTTGTCTTCGCCAACCTGAGTGAAGTGGCTGACAGGCTTTTTGTGAGGGACAGAACAACTAAAGGACCAGGACAAGTCCTTTGATGGACATACCACTAGAGATGATTGAGTACTACGTTGTATGTGGTTACTCATGTGATGTGTCTAGCTTGCGTGCCTGCTTGCAGTATCTGAGCGAACCATTCATAGAAGACTAGAACAGCATGGATTAAGGTTCACACAATTCTCATAAATGTGTGCTTTATGGAGAAAAAAAAGCATTTGGAATGTATAGCACTGTACATATGAATATTAATTAATACAAACAATATAAAACATATATATATATGGCAGCTACTTTTGGCTCTCCAGGGCAAGACTTTCTTTACGAAAATTAACCATGGTTTTATTATGGCCAAAAAAAACAACAAAAAAAAACATATCTATTGTAGTTATTCAATGGTAACCACAAATTAACCATGTTTTTCTACAAAACCATACTTTAAGATATTTGTGTGGTTATACAAATGGTAATCAATACACCAAAAAAAATAATAATAATAATAAAAAAAAATATATATATATATATATATATATTAGGGGTGGGACGGTTCGCTGTAAAAAATCGAACCGTTCGGTTCTCCACCCACAGTTCGGCATGTGCTTGCACCGCGGTTCATCCCAAATCTGACGACGCATCTATAATATGGTTTGTTGAAAACAACGTGCAAAACAGACAGACGGATTCGGCTAATGTATGTTTCAGTCGATGGATATGCATTCTGGTTTCCCAATACGTTACAACAGCGATGATCAAAAGAACATGGACAAAACAGTCACTCTTTGTAAACAAATGTTCAATGACGTGCCGAAAGCCTTTTACGCCTTCATCACCCGGGTGAGACATGAACATCTCACGTTGCTATCTGTGTTTAAACTAACTTATCATCATCTACAGTGCATAATATCATCCAAAGATTCAGAGAATCTGGAACAATCTCTGTGCGTAAGGGTCAAGGCCGGAAAACCATACTGGATGCCCGTGATCTTCGGGCCCTTAGACGGCACTGCATCACATACAGGAATGCTACTGTAATGGAAATCACAACATGGGCTCAGGAATACTTCCAGAAAACATTGTCGGTGAACACAATCCACCGTGCCATTCTCCGTTGCCGGCTAAAACTCTATAGGTAGCGCAGGCGTTTTCTCTGGGCCAAGGCTCATTTAAAATGGACTGTGGCAAAGTGGAAAACTGTTCTGTGGTCAGATGAATCAAAATTTGAAGTTCTTTTTGGAAAACTGGGACGCCATGTCATCCGGACTAAAGAGGACAAGGACAACCCAAGTTGTTATCAGCGCTCAGTTCAGAAGCCTGCATCTCTGATGGTATGGGGTTGCATGAGTGCGTGTGGCATGGGCAGCTTACACATCTGGAAAGGCACCATCAATGCTGAAAGGTATATCCAAGTTCTAGAACAACATATGCTGCCATCCAGATGTCGTCTCTTTCAGGGAAGACCTTGCATTTTACAACATGACAATGCCAGACCACATACTGCATCAATTACAACATCATGGCTGCGTAGAAGAAGGATCCGGGTACTGAAATGGCCAGCCTGCAGTCCAGATCTTTCACCCATAGAAAACATTTGGCGCATCATAAAGAGGAAGATGCGACAAAGAAGACCTAAGACAGTTGAGCAACTAGAAGCCTGTATTAGACAAGAATGGGACAACATTCCTATTCCTAAACTTGAGCAACTTGTCTCCTCAGTCCTCAGACGTTTGCATACTGTTATAAAAAGAAGAGGGGATGCCACACAGTGGTAAACATGGCCTTGTTCCAGCTTTTTTGAGATGTGTTGATGCCATGAAATTTAAAATCAACTTATTTTTCCCTTAAAAGATACATTTTCTCAGTTTAAACATTTGATGTCATCTATGTTGTATTCTGAATAAAATATTGAAATTTGAAACTTCCACATCATTACATTCCTTTTTTTATTCACAATTTGTACAGTGTCCCAACTGTGTGTGTGTGTGTATATATGTATATATGTGTATATATATAAAAAAGGAATGTAATGATGTGGAAGTTTCAAATTTCAATATTTTATTCAGAATACAACATATATATATATATATTATTTATTATAATAAAACCATGGGTAATTTTCGTAAGGGTTGTTTTTAGAGGATTGCTTTGATCGTGTTAGATATTGATGCTTTTATTATTGCCTTATACAAAAATATATAGCATGTGACAATCTTCTGTATTAATATTCGTTATATGTACAGTGCCATACATTCCAAATGCTTTTTTTTTCTCGCTAATACACATTTATGAAAATTGTATGTACCTTAATCCATGCTGTTCTAGTCTTTTACGAATGGTTCACTCAGATACTCCAAGCAGGCACGCAAGCTGGACACACGAGTTCCACATACAACGTAGTAGCCTACTCAATCATCTCTAGTGGTATGTCCATCAAAGGACTTGTCCTAGTCCTTTAGTTGTTCTGTCCCTCACAAAAAGCCTGTCAGCCACTTCACTAAGGTTGATGAAGACAACATTACTGATGTTGCTGTTCGTCAAGGCGACAAACTCATTTAACCTGTCCAAAACTAAATGACTTCTGAGTAAGAGGAAATCTGTAGAGTATGAACTGTTGTCAACTTGCTGCACGAGTATCATAAGTTCCTCCACAATTTCACCGATTACCTCCATTGTTCAAAGCATTCGGCATGACATTTCTTTTTTTTTTCTTTTTTCTTTTTATTAGGTTTATCAACAAGTATACAAAAATATACAACCCTATAAACAACAAAATCACAAAACAAAAAGTAAAATAAAGAAGAAAAAAAAAATACACACACACAAAAAAAACATACAGGGCCAGGGGTAATATAAATTACATTATATAAAGTAAAGGTGCTTTAAAAGACACTTTTTAACAACCAGGCAAAAGGTCACAGAGCATACAGCCAACTGTACATTATAGGAAAGAATGAATATTATAAGATGCACACAATGTTATCGATTTTAAGGCTTTAACATTGCTGGAAGTAGATATTGTATCAAAGTAATACTTCATATCTTTACAAAGTATAATAAATAGGGGCTTTACAGACAAAAAATTGCACTTGTGTATAAAAAAATAGCTAGTAAAATAAATAGATTAGAAAATTTAACCATAAAAAGAACCATCAGCTGCTTATTTCAAAACACCTTGTTAAATGTAGGATACTCGCATTTGCCTTGGCAGTTGAATCAGTCTGCGAAGATTCTGAATAATAATAATATTAAACTTTATTTATATAGCACTTTTCAGGCATAAGATACAGTTTAAAGTGCTTTACATAAAAATGATAATCAAAAAACAACGACATCACATTCAATAAAAACATATTGTTCTGCCCTCTTCTCAAACGCCCTGCTTGATTTGGCAGACAGATAACGCCTTCCAATAACAACAGACGCAAGAAATCTTTTTCTCCAACTTTACTGTCGATCTTGGAATAACGTAAAACTGTAAACATACAAAAAATTCAGAAATATAAGCTCTTTATACAGAAAAATAAATTGCGAAATGGTAGGGTACTGCACGCTCTCTGCATTGACAGGCTGAGAATTGGGTGGTGTGGCATAAATACTATGCTGACTCTTCTGCTGCAATTCAGTAGTCTGTGTTTGTTGCACGTCTGAAATGTTTATGCCTCCATTATCATAAAATGGCCCATCCAGCACTGGCATTTGTGTATCCACAACACTATCCGCCTGTTCCGATAAGTAAGCTTGTGTGCGTTCTGTTGTGTCCTCTATAGGTAACTCTATTACACTCAAATTTCCTCTACTTTCTTGCTCTGCAGCTGTTTCTAAGGCCTCCACCTTCGCTTGTATGGCCGCAACTCTCTTTTCCAGCCTTAAAGTCAAGTCAAGTCACCTTTATTTATATAGCGCTTTTTACAATGTAGATTGTGTCAAAGCAGCTTTACATTGCTAACTGGTACATTATTTGGCTGCACAGCAGCTCTTAAAGAATAGTGTCAATGCAGGCAGATCAAAGCACTGTTGAATATCAAATGTCAAGTCAAATGTCAAGTGTCCGCAACTAAGCAAGCCAAAGGCGACAGCGGCAAGGAACCCAAACTCCATCAGGTGACATCAGGTGGCAGACAAGTGGCAAATAGGTGTTTAAATGGAGAAAAAAACCTTGGGAGAAACCAGGCTTAGTCGGGGGGCCAGTTCTCCTCTGGCCAACAGTGCTTTGTTACGATTCAGGTTGCCATCGTAAGTCCAATAGGATCGCAACATTTAAAGTATTTATTCCAGTTCCATCCAATTGAGGATCGTATTCATCACGCCGGTATGGACGGTTGTTGAGGAACTGTGTCGTGGCTGTCGTGTCGATGAGGCCCTCACAGTGGATGATCTAGTTGACTCAATCTCTGCTGATACTTCAGGGCTGCGTTGTGGTCGTGTCAAGGCGCAGGTCCTTGGTCTCACCTGGATACGGCCCGGATCCGGTTGACTACGGTGAACCTCGGGATAACCAGAAAGACTGATATTAGCGTAGATGCCATTCTTCTTCTGATGTAACGAGTACATCAGGTGTTATAGGAAGTGTTCCCGGTTCCGGCTGACCTAATTTATGCAGCCTAATAATCCTTTAACGGATTTGAAAATATAAATTGGTAATGTGTTATGTGTATGCCAGGTTAACGACGAAGACTTAACAGAGCAGCCATCAAGTGTTAGACAGTATTCTAGGTTATTACGTGAAGTTTTTGGTCCAAAAATTAGAATCTCTGTTTTTTCTGAATTTAGTAGTAGGAAATTACTGGTCATCCAATTTTTTATATCAGCTATGCATTCCGTTAATTTTGTGAATTGGTAAGTTTCGTCAGGGCGTGAAGAAATATAGAGCTGAGTATCATCAGCGTAACAGTGAAAACTAACGCCATGCTTCCTAATGATATCTCCCAAGGGTAGCATGTACAGAGTGAACAGCAACGGTCCTAGTACTGAGCCTTGTGGTACTCCATATTGAACTTGTGATCGATATGACATCTCTTCGTTTACTACTACAAACTGATAACGGTCAGATAAGTATGATTTGAACCATGACAATGCAATTCCACTAATGCCAACATAATTTTCGAGTCTATTTAAAAGAATATTGTGATCAATAGTGTCAAATGCAGCACTAAGATCCAGTAACACAAATAGAGAGATACAACCACGATCTGCTGATAAGAGCAAATCATTAGTAACTCTAATGAGAGCAGTCTCAGTACTATGGTACGGTCTAAATCCTGACTGGAAATCCTCACAGATACTATTTCTTTCTAAAAAGGAACATAGTTGTGATGATACTGCCTTTTCTAGTATTTTTGACAGAAAAGTGAGATTTGAGATCGGCCTGTAATTGACTAATTCTGTAGGATCAAGTTGTGGTTTTTTAATAAGAGGTTTAATAATAGCCAGCTTAAAAGTTTTTGGTACGTGTCCTAGTGATAAAGATGAATTGATGATATTAAGAAGAGGATCTATAACCTCTGGAAGCATTTCTTTCAATAGCTTAGTCGGTATAGGGTCTAACATGCATGTTGTTGATTTTGATGATTTAACAAGTTTAGACAATTCTTCCTCTCCTAAAGCAGTAAATGAATTGAATTTTTCCTCAGGGACACTACAATGCACTATCTGACGCGATACTGTAGTAGACGGTTGCATGGTTATAATTTTTTCTCTAATATTATCAATCTTGCAAGTAAAGAAGTTCATTACTGCTGTGCTCTTTGGAAACATCAGAAGTTGAAGCTTTATTTCTTGTTAATTTAGCCACTGTATCAAATAAATACCTAGGGTTGTGTTTATTTTCTTCTAAAAGTTTTGAAAAATAGGCAGATCTAGCAGATTTTAAGGCCTTTCTGTACTCAATCATTCTCTCTCTCCACGAAATGCGAAATACTTCTAGTTTTGTTTTCTTCCAGCTGCACTCCATTTTTCTGGCTGCTAACTTTAGGGCCCGAGTGTGCTCATTGTACCATGGCATTGGATTAATTTCCTTAATCTTTTTTAAGCGCAAAGGAGCAACTGAGTCTAATGTGCTGGAAAAGACAGAGGCAATAGTTTCTGTTGCAACATCGAGGTCTTCTAAGCTTTCTGGTATGCTAAGGCGATGAAACTGATCAGGAAGATTATTTATAAAGCGATCTTTAGTGGTAGAAGTGATGGTTCTACCATATTTATGGCATGGAGGCAGTTTAGCCGCCTTGACTAAATGTAGTATACACGAGACTAGATAATGATCTGAGATGTCGTCACTCTGCTGCAGAATTTCAACAGCATCAATATCGATTCCATGTGACAATATTAGATCTAAAGTATGATTACGACAATGAGTGGGTCCTGACACGTGTTGTCTAACACCAATAGAGTTTAGAATATCTGCAAATGCCAATCCTAATGTGTCTTTTTATTATCTACATGGATATTAAAATCACCAACAACAAGGACTTTATCTGCAGCTAGTACTAACTCCGATAGAAAGTCAGCAAATTCTTTGATAAAGTCTGTATGGTGTCCTGGTGGCCTGTATACAGTAGCCAGCACAAATGTTAACTTACATAATGTTACGTAAAGTACCATCACTTCGAAGGAATTATATTTGAAAGACTTCTGACTAATACTGTAAGTATTACTATAGATTACAGCAACACCTCCCCCTTTGCCTTTCTGACGGGCATTGTGTCGATAATCATAACCTTGAGGACTAGACTCATTTAAAGTAATGTAATCATCCGGTTTTAGCCAAGTTTCTGTCAAACACAGCACATCTAGATTATTATCTTTGTTAATATCATTAACAATAAGTGATTTTGAAGAAAGGGATCTAATATTTAACAACCCGAGTTTTATCATTTGTTTAGCATTATTATCTCTATTTTTTATTTGTTGAACATCAATTAAATTTTTACCATTAAATGGGTTTGGAAGTTTTTTGTTTTTACTAATTCGGGGTACAGACACAGTCTCTATTTGAAAATATCTAGGTGTAAGAGTTTCTATGTGTTGGGAGTTATCTGAATTATCTGACTTCTGTAACGTGAGGCAGCTAGCAGACGGTCGGTTTAGCCAGTCTGTCTGCTTCCTGACTTGGGCCCCAGTTTGTCATGTTTCAGCTCTAAGACTATGTGCCATATTACTAGAGAGAAGAGCAGCACCATCCCGGGAGGGATGAATACCATCTCTTTTCAACAGGTCAGGTCTGCCCCAAAAACTTTTCCAATTGTCTATGAAACCTATATTATTTTGCGGACACCACTTAGACAGCCAGCCATTGAGTGATGATAATCTGCTAACTATCTCATCACTCCGACAAACAGGAAGGGGGCCAGAGCAAATTACTTCTCCTGACATTGTACTTGCAAGTTCACACACCTCTTTAATGTTAATTTTAGTGATCTCCGACTGGCGAAGTCGAACATCATTAGTGCCGACGTGAATAATAATCTTAGAGTATTTACGATTAGCATTAGCCAGCACTTTTAAATTTGCTTTGATGTCAGGTGCTCTGGCTCCCGGCAAACATGTGACTATGGTGGCTGGTGTCTCTATTTTCACGTTCCGTGTAATAGAATCGCCAATAACTAGGGCACTTTCAACAGGATTCTCAGTGGGTGCGTCACTGAGTGGGGAGAACCTGTTTGATGTTCTCATTGGAACGGAAGAGTGGTGTTTTCCGCGGCTAGGCCGCCTCACCGTTACCCAAGTGCCCTGCTGCGCGGGCTCTACAGCCGGAACCGAACAATGTACAGAGTTCACTAAGCTAGTCGCATCCAAAACAGTATCTGAAGCCCTTGCATTCTTACTATCCTCGATTAAAGTTTGGATGCGTGTCTCTAATTCTGAGATTCTCTCTGTCAGCCTGACTATTTCCCTACATTTATGACATGTAAATCCCTCGTCGCTGACGGAGAGAGCTATGGTGAACATGTGGCAAATGGAACAGGTAGCAATGCTGGGAGAGGATGACATGACTCACCGTGTTTGTAGACTGATCCGACTTACCACAGCTGTTTGAAGAACGCGTTGAAAAAGGAGCGCGCGAGAGACTGTTAACAAGTTAACAAGCTAGCGCTGCAAATGCAAATGCGTTGTAACAGCGATTTAGATTCAAAGATTACAAGCTAGCGACGTCAGATTAGTGTGGTAGGCAATATTACACAAAGTCTCTAATGATGCTTCAAGCTGTGCTTGTATTTTCAGTTCACTTTCTTTCTTAGCAAATGCTATTTCCGCTTTAGCCACTTCAGCCTCTGCTCCATTGCAGCGGCTGTTTTTATGGTCGATGAGCCTTGAGTGCCGTGACAAATATGATGGATTAGATGCTTTCCTCTGTGATCCAGACTTGTAGCTTGATTTAGACATTGTAGAAGGAAGATCACCTTATGAGCTGACTAGCTCCCTGCCGTGGAGTTAGAAATTAGAAGTTGGTCACCGAAGATATTCGTTTTACTGTTCTGCCCTCTTCTCAAACACCCTGCTTGATTTGGCAGACAGATAACGCCTTCCAGTAACAACAGACGCAAGAAATCTTTTCTCCAACTTTACTGTCGATCTTGGAATAACGTAAAACTGTAAACATACAAAAAATTCAGAAATATAAGCTCTTTATACAGAAAATGACTAGCATTGCACCATCAGAAAAAGATTGCACAATTTGCACGATAAAGGCAATAAGGTTAACATCTGGCAAATAAAATATAAAGAATTAACTAAATATACAGTACATAGAATCACAATATAGAAATACTTTCTTACCGAATATGCCTTCGGCTCAACTTAAATCGGGGAATGATAGCAGCCATAACTGCATGGTCTTCTCTGCTGCTGCTGGAGATCTGACTTGCGATTATGACGTCATCATAAAAGGACTCTACAACATTACATGCAGTACCCAACTTTGAACACAGGAGGGCGCCTAACTATAACCTTTAACTTAGACTAAATATTGAATGTTCTTGTAGAACAGCACACATATACATCAAACATAATAGAAAGGAGAAAAAAACAAACACAAAAGTAAAAAATAGCTGCAAGCAGCAATTACGGGGCCAAGCACAAAAGCGGCACAACAAGCCAGCCAACGTGGCTGTGAGTATCAGACCAACTGCAACAGTGAGCAATTAAAGACCTATTAATATCATTTTAGGCAAAAGAGCTGAAAAATCATAAATACAGTCAATAATAAAGATTTACTGGTTTATCAGTTTCGAACAATAGGTGGCGCTGTGACCAAATTCATGTGGTATGGTCAGAGTGAGGTGACAATGACACTCGCAAAGTTTAGTGTAGGGCTGCACGATTAATCGTATTTTAATCGCGATAACGATATCTGCTTCTCTCGATTGATTACAAATAATCGTCATGATATTGGCCCGCTCGTTATTTATCCTGAAAACGTGTTTTTTCTTTGGGATTTGCGTTATCTTACATTGCAACAAGCGTCCACTAGCAGTCATGCTTGTGGTTGCCAGATGCAAAGAGCTTAAATCCCCCAAATAGAGCTTTTCCCTTAACAGGATATACTTTCTTTCCGGTGTTTTACTTAATCAGTGCAATCTGGCAAGTCTGTGCACGCGCTCCTTCTAAATGTGGAAGAAGCGCTGATGATCTGAAAACAAACGTGCGCTGGAGTTTAGCGATCTCCACAGCGAAATTCTGCTTCAATGAAAGTGTCAGACAACCAGTCTTTGTTTCTTCACAAGCCACTTGTACTATTTGTGTGACTAAATCTGCCATTATCAAACCTTTAGCGATGAATTTCAACAAATGCAACACGGATCTCCACATTACTGTTTGCAGAATGCACTTTTGCAACCTATGTGACAATTCAGTCGGGAAAATGAACATAATTTCGAATTATTGGAAATAATATTAGGAGCTTCGCCGTTTTATCTTTTGAAGTTCCTAAAGGTTTTACCAGTTTTAATAATGTTAATCAGTTGAAAATGATATAGCCACTGGGACGTTCTAAAACGCTTAACATAAAAATGTGAAAATGCTTAACGTGGCTTAATTAACTAAGACAGTGTTATTAACAAACCAAACTTGGTGAACACCATACTAATAAAGCATACTATGTACAGAAAAGCAGATGAGCCCAGAATATGAACGCAACACGTTTAATTAAGCATTTTCCTCCCATAAAGAAAACGCTTAACGTGGCTTAACGTGCCACTAAAAGACCAAACTTTGTAAACACTATACTAATAAAGCATACTATTTATTTAATATTCTGGGCTCATCTGCTTTGCTTTACAGTATGGTTTATCATGATGTTTACGGAGTTTGGTCTTTTAATATCACTGTCTTAGTACATTAAGCCACGTTAAGCATTTTAGAATGGCCCTAGCCAGGGACATTTTTTTATATATATATCAAAGAGCATCGTTCTTTGCTTTACGAATTTGCAGGGCAATCTGAATCTGTGGTTTGTCTCATTTGCAAACGAATTGTGTTGCTTTAAAAATCTAATATGAATACAGATTACAAAGCGCTCACCAAAACCATGTGTTTTGTATTGATTTACCATCTAACGAAGTTATCATAGTTGGTTAAATGAAGTCGGTGTGCCGCCTACAGGCCTTTTGGCACACCGACTTCATTTAACCAACTATGATAACTTTGTTAGATGGTAAATCAATACAAAACACATGGTTTTGGTGAGTGCTTTGTAATCTGTATTCACATTAGATTTTTTGGTAAAGAACGTGCAAAATGGCCATAACTACATTACCCTTTTTGATAGAATAATCGTGATTATCAGTTTAACCATTATCGTGCAGCCCTAGTTTAGTGTCAATATGTCAAAGCATTGCAGAGATACAGCCTCAAGAGTCATTTTGGCATCAAACCTCTAATTCGTTGCTGCGGTATACGAAATCGGTTTTGTTTATCAACACGAAATCCTGAACTCTAGTTAACCAACTAAGGTTCCGTGTTTCCTACGCTGGTTTCGTCTCGATCGGACTAACGGTTTCGAACAGGGCTGGACTGGGGCTAAAATTCAGCCCTGGACAAACCCAGCCCATGCGGCCCACGAGTTCCCCTGTGAATGTTTTTGCTGGGGTTAGGGCCTTAAATTGAAGTAAATAAATTAATAAATAAAACAAGGACGGCAACAAATAATGATTGATATTATTGAATTTACTACAAATGCAGTTAACAAATTTAATATTGCACTTTTGTCGCATAGAAATGCACTTTGGCAGTAACGCACTGATTTTCATGCCGTTAAGTAAATTTAATGCTATTAAATTTTGTCATCATTTACTCACTCTCATGTCGTTCCAAACCTGTATGACTTTCTCTCTCCTGTAAAACACAAAAGAAGATATTCTGAAGAATGTTGTCAACCAAACCATTTTGGTTAGGCTACCCTTGACTCCAATTATTTTCTATTTTATGTTACACAGAAAGAAAGTAATTCATGTTTGTAATGACATTAGGGTGAGTAAATTGACATTTTGGGTTGAACTACCCCTTTAAAACAATAACATTTTTAAAGAGTTAACACCTAATTTATGTAAGACACTGATATCTATCTTTCATGATGCTCTCATTGAAAAAACATTACTTCAATTAAAATTCATAAGAACTATTTAAAAAATCATAAAACATATTTAAAGAAAAAAAAAAGCTTTGTCCTTATTTCATGGGATCCAGGCTTTAAAGCTGTTTTGTTAAATTATCATTTAATTGCCCTAATGAAATTTACTATAGTTTAACTGTAAGATCATGATAGACAGAGCACAGGTAAAACCATGCTCCTCATTACCATGGGTATATGGTTTCTAAAATAAAAAACTATAGATTGTGTATTAAAAATATTGTAAACGTAGAAAATACGAAAACAGCCTTTATGAAAGAAAGTCATTTATATTCCGCAATATTTAATATAAGTAGGCCTAATAATAGCAGCATTTTTAATAAATACATTTCTGCCAAAACACCATATTTCTTCACTGTTAGTAGCTGCAAGGTAAATTACTATAAAGGTGGTGGTGTTGGATTGACAAGCTTGTAGTTGTGTGTATTGGCGTTTTCCAATTTACCTCGTCATGTCTTTACATGGTCGCAGCTGTTTTCAGCTAGATTCACCACTGAACCTGAAATGTTCCCATATCACACGACTGTTTTAAACAAAATTCTGAGACAAATCTGAATGGATCAGGGCATCAAGCGATTTGCGCTGTTTATCACTTCATAGGGCGGCAGAAATGCAGTGCATGTTCGTCAGCGGCAGCAGTGAGCGGGTATTTGCCTTTTGCAGTTTCCCATGCGGTCCAATTAAAAACAAAAAACAGCGTGGGAGGGGGAGGTCCCTCTCACTTTGGCCTGTCAATTCAGAAGACAAACCAATGGGCCACTGTCCCTACGTGATGGGCCAGTCCATGGCAAAAAAATAAAAATAAATAAATAACCTTTTATCGGCCCCAAAGTGCGTCGGCCCACCAGGAAAATGCCCGGTATGCCCGATTACCAGTCCAGCCATGGTAATTCGAAGATATTCGCAATTGTTTTTTAAGCGCTAAATCACCACAACGTACAAACCTTAAGGCGAAACCTAGCATGTTTGGTATCGTTGGACTTTCGTGAGTAACAGCCTAGGAGGAGTTTGAAAAAGTATGTTTTTCGGTTAATTCAAAATGGCGGGAAAATTTTCATGACGGAAAATGACATCATAGGGTGCATTCGAATAGTCTTGAGCCAAGAAATCAGATGAAAATCAGAATTTTGTTTCTAACCCTTATGGTTCAAAAGTTATTAGCATAAACATGAGTGAAACTTTGGACAGGTGGTGGCGCTAGATGGATTGAGTTACAGACTCCAAATCTGCCCTCTATCAGTGTGCCAAATTTCACAACTTTCCCGCATGCGGTTCTATGGGCTGCCATAGCCTTCCAGAGCGGAAACGGAAGAATAATAAGAACGCCAATGATTACAATAGGTGCCTACGCACCTTCGGTGCTTGGCCCCTAACTAACGATTTCAATAGGTGCCTACGCACCTTCGGTGCTTGGCCCCTAAATAATCAACTACAACCCATCTGATAGAAAAAGCTAAAACATATAAGAGGCAATTTATTATAAGCACAGTTCAGATTAACTAATTAAATGCCAGAGTAAATGTTTTTAACTTTCTTTTAAAAATTCTAATGTACAAGCTTCCCTAATATCTGATGGTAGTGTATTCCATAGTTTTGGCGCATAATTTGCAATGGCTGCATCACCGGTTTTCTTTCGTCTAGGAAGCTCCAATAAACCTGCATTTGATGATTTTAAGGTTCTTGGTGGGATATAATTGAGAGAACTGGCAATATAATTAGGTCCTTGTCCATTACAAGCTTTGTATGTAATGAGGAGGACTTTTTGAAATCTATTCTAAATTTTATAGGAAGCCAGTGCAGTGCAGCTAAAACTGGAGTTATATGTTCTCTTTTTTTTTTTAGTTCTGGTTAGTAACCAAGCTGCTGAGTTTTGGATAAGCTGAATTCTATTAATTGATTTTTGTGGGAGACCAGTAAAAAGTGCATCACAGTAATTAAGTCTACTTGAGATTAGAGCATGGATTAGTTTTTCTGCATCTTTCTGGTTTATTCTAATTCTGACATTCTAACATTAGAATAATGTTATTTTTGTAGCTTGTTACGAAATAAAAAGGCTCTTACCTCAGAAAACTGATCTTTCCTGTCAGCCGTTATACTGTGCTTGTAGCGCACACTCTTCAATTGCACGCGCAAATGCAGCGATGCGCGCTGTATATTGCTTCATATATAAAGCGCAAGAGAAACTACGAGCATGCAATGGCCTAGTTACGTTGTCAATTAGTATGTCATGAAATAAAAGTAAAGTACTGATAAATCACATAACTGGTACGTCGTGTGTTAGCTGGGAAGGATTTGCATGCAGGCATGATGTTCATTCTATTCATCAGCAGCAGTTTCAATGTTTCATTAACGTTTCATGTTAGTGTATTGTGGATTTACCATGGTAACTGTTGTTTCCGGAACCCCAAAATGCCACTTTATTTTCACATTGTGTTATTTTGTATTTTTAAAGGGGTCATGAACTGCGTTGTTTTATTGTTTTATAATGTTTCCTGGGGCGCACTTATAATGTTAGTATGCTTTTTACATCCAAAATTGTCATAATTTAGAAATAAAAGGCATTTTTCCTACCCTGATTTTAACCCTCTGATTTGAACACTCTGTTTTAAGGGGCGTGTCTGCTGAGACTTCAGTGTAAATGCCCACTGCTGTGATTGGCTAACATCTTTGCATGTACTCAGGGGCGTAGCCATCATTTCAGAAGTGAGGGGGACAGAAATGTTGGGTGTAATACCACTTTTTATCTGACCTTTGTCTAATTGATAGATTTTATTTATTTTTTATCTCATCTCTTGCTTTTAATTTGAAATCAATTTGCTTTTAATAAGAAATCAAATACACTGCTGAACAATAACCAATATCTAATATTTTCCCCTATATTTTTATGACAATTTTATGATTGGTTTATGTACCACAATGTAATAAAAAAGATCACAGACTAAGGGAGAAAGTACAGTATTGGAAACATTACAATTGTAATTGTACAATTGAAATAGGCCTATGTCTCTTCTGCTCACCAAGGCTGTATTTATTTAATCAAAAAATGCAATAAAAACAGTAATATTGTGAAATAGTATTACAATTTAAAATAGATGTTTTCTATGTGAATATATAGTAAACTGTAATTTATTCCTGTGATCAAAGCTGAATTTTCAGCATCATTACTCCAGTCTTCAGTGTCACATGATCCTTCAGAAATCATTCTAATATGCTGATTTGCAGCTCAAGAGACATTTCTGATTATTATAAATGTTGAAAACAGTTGTGCTGCTTCATATTTTTGTGGAAACCATGATAAAATTCAAACAGTTGTGGTAAGATAAAAAAAGAGATAATTTATTCATTAAGGATGCATTAAATTTATCAAAGTGACAGTGACAATAGATGAATGCTGTTCATTGAAATTTCTATTCATTAAAGAATCCAGAAAAAAAGTATCATGGTTTCCACAAGCAAATCAGCATATTATAATGATTTCTGAAGGATCATGTGACACTGAAGACTGGAGTAATGGTGTTAATTACTGTTTTTACTGTATTTTCTGATTAAATAAATGCAGCCTAGGTGAGCATAAGAGACTTCTTTTAAAAACATTAAAAAGGTTGTCAATTAGCACTGCATTATTCATATACTTTATTGTCAATAAATACCTTCAGATGGCTTGAAAAACACACATAAACCATATCTTATCGCAATCGTGTGTTTGTCTTCACGTTTCATCAGTCAATACGTTTCTGCATTTTATTCAGCTGCTGCTACAGCAAATAGCTGAATTACTTCTACGAAACCGTTTTAAAACAACAGGTCATGCAAAAAGTACGTTTTCTACACCCATGCATGTACTACTCTCTCTTTTAAGTCAAGTCACCTTTATTTTTATAGCGCTTTTTACAATGCAGATTGTGTCAAAGCAGCTTTACAGTGATAACTGGTATATAATTTTGGCTGCACAGCAGCTCTTAAAGAATGCAGGCAGATCAAAGCACTGTTGAATATCAAATGTCAAGTCAAATGTCAAGTGTCCCCAACTAAGCAAGCCAAAGGCGACAGCGGCAAGGAACCCATAGGTGGCAAATAGGTGTTAAAATGGAGAAAAAAACCTTGGGAGAAACCAGGCTTAGTCGGGGGGGGGGGCAGTTCTCCTCTGGCGAACAGTGCTTTGTTACGATCCAGGTAGCTATCATAAGTCCGATAGGATCGCAACATTCAAAGTATTTATTCCAGTTCCATCCAGTTGAGGATCGTACTCATCACGCCGGTATGGACAGTTTGTTGAGGAGCTGTGCCACTAGCTGTCGTGTCGATGAGGCCTTCACAATGGTCGATCTAGTTGACTCAATCTCTGCTGATACTTCAGGGCTGCGTTGTGGTCGTGTCAAGGCGCAGGTCCTCGATCTCACCAGGATATGGCCCGGATCCGGTTGACTACGGTAAACCTCGGGATAAACAGAAAGACTAATATTAGCGTAGATGCCATTCTTCTTCTGATGTAACGAGTACATCTGGTGTTATAGGAAGTGTTCCCGGTTCCGGCTGACCTAATTTATGCAGCCTAATAATCCTTTAACGGATTTGAAAATATGAATTGATAATGTGTTATGTGTATGCCAGGTTAAAGAGATGCGTTTTTAGTCTAGATTTAAACTGACAGAGTGTGTCTGCTTCCCGAACAATGCTAGGAAGATTGCTCCAGAGTTTAGGTGCCAAATAGGAGAAGGATCTACCGCCTGCGGTTGATTTTGATATTCTAGGTATTATCAGCTGGCCTGAATTCTGAGATCGCAATAGACGTGAAGGACTATAATGCATTAAGAGCTCGCTCAGGTACTGGGGTGCTAAACCATTTAGTGCTTTGTAAGTAATTAGCAAGATTTTAAAATCTATACGATGTTTAACAGGAAGCCAATGCAGTGTTGACAGAACTGGGCAAATATGGTCATACTTCCTAGTTCTAGTAAGAACTCTAGCTGCTGCATTTTGTACAAGCTGTAGTTTATTTATTTATTTTAGCATGTTTTTACTATTACAGCTCTCAAGGTTAACTAATCGTGAAAAGTGCTGCATTACATTTAGATCTATGGCATTATATTTAGATCGTGGCATGAAAGGTTGCAGTGATGAACAGCTGGTAACAGACATGTTGTTGAGCGCATGAAAGCAGTGATCTCGTCATTGCAACTCAATTTCTGCACGTTTCTGCATACATTTAGTCACGGGTTTGATTTACTGACGCGCAGACAAAGAACATCTGACTGTACATGAATCATTACAGATCAGATCAGGCATTAGAATGAACAGTTACTTACATGTTGCATTACTGTCGAGTCCATGCACTGCACAATATTTTGTAATCCTCAACGGCATATGTTTATTGCTTGTAGCACGATCCGGTTTAGCACCACGAAGGCCTATGTTATTTACCTGTTACATGTCATGTGTGAATTGGTGGGCGGGGCTAAACAGGCAGTGATGAAGTAGGCATTGATCATCTTCTGCGGAGGCAGTGCTTGCTGCCCTTTGACGTCATAGATCCCCACTTTGAAAAACCTGTCGTTCGCTGGGCCTGGTGTCAATAAAAGCTTTTATTGGACTAACAAGGAAGTTTTTGGTTCTGAAACTTACAGGATATTCTTATGGTATGATGACCTCTTATATGTCAAAAGCTCAAGGAAAATTTGATTTCTCAGTTCATCACCCCTTTAAATTACTCTGGTGGCTCATGCCAACTTAGCAACTTTATTTTATCAACAAAAACTAGTTTGGGACTGCTATTTAATAGCCATACCTTATAGGCCTATTTATTCATCAGTATTAGTCATATTCCTACAAATAAATTTGCTTGTTTTTTTAAAAAACAAATTATATATATATAACATTTATTTTTAAAAAAACAAGCAAATTTTAATTCCTAACAAAGTGGGTCGCGACTTAGATCATGGGAAAATGTGGCCAAACCAGTTGAGAACCACTGATGCAACAAGTACATCGGGTGCTATAGGAAGTGTTCCCGGTTCCAGCTGACCTAATTTATGCAGCCTAACAATCCTGCAACGGATGTGAAAATATAAATTAATAATGTGTTATGTGTATGCCAGGTTAAAGAGATGTGTTTTTAGTCTAGATTTAAACTGACCGAGTATGTCTGCTTCCCGAACAATGCTAGGAAGACTGTTCCAAAGTTTAGGTGCTAAATCGTCCCCTTGGAATTATAAGGTTCTATCTGACATTTTTGTCAAAATTGAATTATTCACATATTCATATTCTGTGACAACTTATTTACATTATGTGATGTTTCTTTTTTTAAGTTGTGTACATTTTGGGACTTTTTTTTAGAAAACAAAAAAGGTTCTATCCACAACTTGACGCACTCAACACACTCTAACTTGGTTCTATAAGGTTCTATCTGCGTGAGCCAATCAGCACTTTGAATGCACACACGAGGACCAATCAGGATCAGCTTTCTTTGTCATGTTGCCGGACTGCTCCGCGGTAGTGGAAGAGAACGCCGAAAAACGCTAAATCAGTGAAGAGAAGACTAAATTACGCAATGTTTATTAGAAACCTCATGATCGACTATTTTATTTATGATCTTGTCAATGACAGCAGCCCAAATTCCAGGGAATTACAGTCTTTTTGTGTGTTTTGCTGTATCTATTGCTGAGGAGTTATTTTCAGTTAGACCCCACGCTAGCCAGCAGCGCTATTAAGAGGATAGGTTTGGGTTTTGTAGTCTATTTGCTTTATTCCAGTCACATCATTGTCATACGAGGGAAAGTTATGTATATATTAGGTTATGTTTTAACCTTGATCCATCCTGTGTACTTGTATTGAGCTGTATAGCTATAAAGCTCTATGCTATGGCACACTGGATTAAAGTGAAATGTTAAATTTTACATTGTTGGTAAAAACTGAGTTGTTGCATAGTTGACGTAATTTAAATATTTTAAATGTGAAATATTTTTAATTATATATATAATATATATATATATATATATATATATATATATATATATATATATATATAGTCAGTAAAACATTTTTCAATGTTTATTAAACTTTGTTAAACATCTTTGCTGAAGCATTGTCTGTTTTCTTGCAGTTTTTTAGTTTTAAAATGTCTTAAATTTTATAATATTAAACCTTAAAGATCAAATAGTCAATAATTTAATTGATGGGGTCTTAATTACAACAGTAAACATTACCATGTTATTTCAGCCATACTGATGTCTAGAGAGAAAGCCATTTTACCTGTCACACTTTCTGTGGAATAAAGTCCTGGTCAGATGTACTACAGTAGCTGCTTTCTGTCTAAACAAAATGAAACTTAAACTTAAATGGTTCCTGCAATAATGTGTTCAATTATCTATCATATTCCTACCTAAATTTAATATCTGCAAAAAATATTTAGCACTGCCTTTTATGCTTAACTTGAACAAGAAAAAAATATTCATTTAAAATATGAAATAAATGTCGTCATAACCATTAAATTTAACTTTCTCATGCATGTCAACACATTGTTACAACACTAATTTTATGTTTTAAAACAAATTATAAGCAAACATTTTGTGTTTCTTAAAAATTATTGCTTCAGTTAATTTTTTTGCCAGATAGAACCTTATAATTCCAAGCGATGTGTTTTTTTTTGTTTGTTTGTTTGTTTGTTTGTTTGTTTAGAATTAGAAGGTTCTATCTGCATTTGACCCATTCCAAAAATCATTATTTACAAATTTGAGAGGATTTTGATATTGTACATCTAGAATACATTTAGGGTCCCTGTCATTTTCATGTTTGAAAGAAACTTCAGTGCTTCCCACAGGTTTGAAATATACTTGCGGTGGTAGCCGGGTGGAAAATCCTCCTATTACCCACGGCACAAAAAAGGTCTACTACATGTGACAAACAACAAATAATGTGTGATTTTTAACAGTATTTGTATTTATTGAAATTCATTTTAATTACATATTACATATTACATACTAATATTATGCATTAATATGCATTGTAAATTATGCAAAATTACAGCATTTAAATGGTAGAGTTTACCTTGCTTTGTCATATAGTCTCTCTCAGTGAATAAGACACAGATTTTTCTGATACTAGTAAAATCTATATATTGAATATGTATCAAATGTTCTTAGGCTTTTCTTCCTGTGGGGAGCATCCCAGCCAGAGACTACAATAGTTTACTATTAATTAAATGGAAATCAAATTAAATACAATTTATTGTGTAACCAAAATACCAATAAAGCCCAGAAGAAGGAAAAAAAAAAAAACGTAGCGTGTGACTTTTAATTATAAACAAGCCCGAAATACACAGGGACTCTTATTTTGAAATGTCTATACTGTTGCGGGCTGATCCTTCAGATGAGAGAGATAAAATATGCATTATTACAACCATCTAAAACATATTATATAAAGGCCATAAAGTAGACATTGTCATAATTCATCAACTCGAGTTTATTAGCAATTGCTTGGCATAAATGTGCGCTATTCATTGATTGGGAATAACTTTGAAGCAGTCGAAGCGCTGTTGCACGAGCCTGTAGAACACGCAACAGCACCGCCTTTGTGACACATCCACCGTGTCTCTGCAGCGCACGTGGGAATGTCAGCGGGAGTAAACAGTTCTCGCGCACAGAAATAACTCGAGCGAGGGGAGATTTTTTTTTTATCTCGGGCAGATAAAGAAAGTATAAGAGAATAAAAATAATAAAAGCAAAAATCTGTCTCCAAATATTCTTGGGCGGCCGTTAATATACCTGGGCGGCCCACCCAAGTAAAGTCTATGTGTGGGAAGCACTGAACTTGTTCCCCATATAGTTTTTGCTATATGGAATGCAAAAACTTTGAAGATCAATATCTCAAAACTGCTCAGAATGCAGATAGAACCTTATAATTCCAAGGGGATGAAATATGAAAAGGATCTACCGCCTGCGGTTGATTTTGATATTCTCGGTATTATCAACTGGCCAGAATTTTGAGATTGCAGTAGACGTTAAGGACTATAATGCATTAAGAGCTCGCTCAAGTTCTGGGGAGCTAAACTATTTAGTGCTTTGTAAGTAATTAACAAGATTTTAAAATCTATACGATGTTTAATAGGGAGCCAATGCAGTGTTGACAGAACCGGGCTAATATGGTCATACTTCCTGGTTCTAGTAAGAACTCTAGCTGCTGCGTTTTGGACCAGCTGTAGTTTGTTTATTAAGCATGCAGGGCAACCACCCAGTAGAGCATTACAGTAATCTAGCCTTGAGGTCATGAACGCATGAACTAAGTGTTGTGCATTTGTCATTGAGAGCACATGTCATAGATTAGATTTTTAATATGGAAGAATGCGGTTTTACAGATGCTAGAAATGTGGCTTTCAAATAAAAGATTGGTATCATAAGGGCTTTTCACACTGCGCTTAACCCCGGGTTATCGTCGTTCTAAACACCGCTTTTAACCCTGGGTGAAGGAACATTTCACACTTGTAATTTAGAAGCAGGGTTAGCACCGCTTTTTATCCGGGGTTATGAAACCCTGCTCTTTTGCAGTGTTAACCCAGCATTGCGGTGCCAAACTTGTACAGTGTGAAACGATGCAATGTTAGAATGTTACAGCTAGATGCTAGCAATATACAACCAATTGCGTACTCATATTTGCGTGCTTTGAACAGTCACAGAAACACTGCACATTGTATGAACAGTCAATTCAGCGTTTGAGAGAAAAAATGTCAAATGCTGACAGAAAACGTGACAGTTTGAGTGAAGAGACCGTTTCATTCTTACCTTTATAGTCCGAAATGTCCATTCAGTATAAACTCGATAGTACAGTCAGCAATACGAGGATGCGAACTATGTAAACAGGTCGCGCGCTGCGTTTATCCAATTAATGACACTGACACCACAAATATGAAAATAAGAACATTAACCCAGGGTTTATGTATGTACATTGTGAAACGTCAGCTTATGAATGTCCAGGATTAATTGTTAACCCTGGGTAAATTATGAGCAGTGTGAAATGTGATGCTTAACCGAGGATTCCGTTTACCCGGGGTTTAGAATGACTCAGGGTTAATTATTTCAAATGTGAAAAGCCCTAAAGAGAACACCCAGGTTCCTGACGACGAAGACTTAAAGGGTTAGTTCACCCAAAAATTCTGTCATTAATTACTCATCTCTTCAGCCATTACTCAATCTCTTCAGCCATCAAGTGTTAGACAGTATTCTAGGTTATTATGTGCAGAGGTTTTTGGTCCAATAATTAGAATCTCTGTTTTTTTCTGAATTTAGTCTCGGTCAGTAACAACAAATACAGAACAAATAACGCTGTTTTTAGGTGTTTCACTAGTTTACTTTGAACTACGCAGCACGGCCCAGTGGATAATGGAACAAAAGCTTAAAGGAGCTGCGTTTATTCTTGGTCCCGGATACCTTTATTAAACAGTGTTGTGACACCCAGTGAGAAGTGTTTTAATTTGACACACACCTCTCGGTTACAAACCACAAATCACTCGATGATTTAACTAGTTTTAAATCAGATGAAACAGCCTCAACATTCCCAACAAGACTGAGTAAAACAGGAGAAACGTGCCATGAATGAAGTTAGAAGACTTTTAAATCCCAAAATCACCACCCTTACGAACATTTACCATTTTTATTGAATACTATGTTATAGCCATTTATATTGCAATATATTTATTAGGTGGATAGGGGAATATATAATTAATTTCTTTGTGAAGGTGTGTATAGTTTTTACCTGTGTTTAGGCGTTTTTTTATAGGCCTATATAACATATAATGTAATATCATTTGACAGTGGTAGTGAGTTTTACCTTTGGTCTCACTGTCAGAATATTTTCATTTCAAGCCTATAATAATCATTAATAAAATAATTCTTACCAATAAGACATGGCCCACCTCAACTTTTTGATTTGATAATCTGCCCCTCGAATGAAACTACTTGAATAGCCCTGATGTACAGAGTGAAAAGCAACGGTCCTAGTACTGAGCCTTGCGGTACTCCACACTAAACTTGTGATCGGTATGACATCTCTTCATTTACTGCCACAAACTGATAACGGTCAGATAAGTATGATTTGAACCATGCCAATGCAATTCCACTATTGGCAACACAATTTTCGAGTCTATTCAAAAGAATGTTGTGGTCGATAGTGTCAAATGCAGCACTAAGATCCAATAACACTAAAAGAGAGATACAACCACGATGGGATGATAAGAGCAAATAATTTGTAACTCTAATGAGAGCAGTCTCAGTACTATGGTATTGTCTAAATCCTGACTGGAAATCCTCTCAGATACCATTTCTTTCTAAAAAAAAAAAAGGAACATACAGTCATGTGAAAAATTTAGGACACCCTATTGAATTCCATGGTTTCCTTTATCAGGACATAATAAAAAAATCATCTAGTGCTTGGCAGGCCTTAAAGTTTGGAAAATAAAATCTCAGATGAACAACACCACATGACATATCACACCATGTCATTATTTATTTAGCAAACATAAAGCCAAGATGGAAAAACCATAGCTGACAAAGTTAGAACACCCTATGTTTCAGTTGCCTATAGATCCACTTTTAGCAGTAATAACTTGAAGTAATCATTTTCTGTATGACTTTATCAGTCTCTCACATCGTTCTGGAGGTTGGGGTTGGGTTGAGGTCTGGACTTCAATGGGCCATTGCAACACCTTGATTCTTTTCTTTTTCAGCCATTCTGGTGTAGATTTCCTGGTAATCTTCAGATCATTGTCCAGTTGCATGACCCAGTTTTGGCCAGGCTTTAGCTGTCGGACGGATGGTCTCTCATTTGACTCTAGAATACTTTAGTATACAGAGGAGTTCATGGTCGACTCAATGACTGCAAGATGCCTTGGGCCCATTGCTACAAAACAAGCCTAAAATCATCAGCCCTATACCCGCATACTTGACTTTTGGTATGAGGTGTTTGTGCTGATATGCTCTTTTTTTTTTTTTTTTCACCAAACTTGGCGCTGTGCATTATGGCCAGACATCTCCAGTTTGGTCTCATCTGTCCAAAGGACTTTGTTCCAGAAGTCTTGTGGTTTGTTCAGAAGCAACTTGCAAACCTAAGCTGTGCTGCCATGTTTTTTTAGAGAGAAGAAACCATTCCAAACATGCCATACTTGACCTGTCATTTTCTGATTGTACTGTCTTGAACTTTATCATTTAACATGTTAACTGAGGCCTGTAGAGTCTGAGGTGTAGCTCTTGAGTTGTCTGCAGTTTTTCTGAGCATTACACGGTCTGATCTTGGGGTGAATTTGCTGGGACGTCCACTCATGGGAAGATTGGTGTCTGTTTTGAATGTTTTCCACTTGTGAATAATCTTCCTCACTGTAAATGATGAACTTCAAATTGTTTTGAAATGGCCTTGTAACTGTTCCCATATTGATGGCAGCAACAATTGCTTCTCTAAGATCATTGCTGATGTCTTTCCTCCTTGGCATTGTGTTAACCGGAAGGCTCCAGACACACACACTGCCAGAACTTCAGCTTTTATAGAGGTTATCACATTTGCTGGTGATCAGTTAATCAAAGACATTTGGTAAGCAGTGCCTGACTGTTACTTACCCTCTTAAATTCTTATGTTAACAGTAAGGGTATCCTAACTTTGTCACTCATGGCTTTTTTCATTTTGGCTTTATTTTTGCTAAACAAATAATGACACGGTGTGATATGTCATGTGGTGTTGTTCATCTGAGGTTTTATTTTACAAATTTTAAGACCTGCCACGGAACAGATGATTTTTTATTATGCCCTGATACAGAAAACCATGGAATTCAATAGGGTGTCCTAACTTTCACATGACTGTAGTTGTGACGCTACTGCCTTTTCTAGTATTTTTGACAGAAAAGTTCGATTCAAGATCGGCCTTTAATTGACTACACTTAAAAAAAAAAATAACTTGTAAGATTTACTTAAAGGTGGGCAAGCCATATTTCAAAAACGCTGCTGGACATTGTTGATATTTGAAATCAACCCAAACAAACACACCCCTCTCTTTATTGCTCCACCTCCAAAACTCACCCTCCAATCCTAACCACTGTAGGGGGTCTCTTCAGTCCGTCCAAAAGAAGCAAGAGACAGAGGCGTAGTTGTGCGTCTCCTCTTAAAGTCTGGGAGGAGCCACACCTCTTCGGGTGGACCTGACCAATGAGCAAAGTGGAATGTCTGTAGCGGGAACTTCCTTTTTGGGGGAGTTTATGGCTCTTGTCTTTGAGCGTGATTAAACTAGCTGAGTTGTTTTGAAGAAACTATTAAAGATTCTTGTAATACTGATATGTTGCACAGGAATCAATATATCATATACACAATCATTTAAATCTTCAAAATACAAACTCATAGACACCAAACTTGGTATAGGATGGTTTACATTAACCATTGGTTCTTATCATAAAATATGCATAAAACAGATATCATGCACATAACAGTTTGCAAGACAGTTATAATAATGTCATGGGATGCATGTTCATTTATCGATCGGTTCATCTATAAATTAATGCAGGAAAGTCTGTTTTGAGAACTATGTGTCTCTTTGTCTCTGCTCTTCCATGTGGCAACCCACATACTTCGGTGCAATAAAACTTGTAGCTGAGGCCCCCTGTACAGACTGCTCTTCTCAGGGGATGGGGGACAGACCCCAAAGTGAGTTTTAAACATTTGTTAAATATACAAATAATTGTGTCTGATTTGTCTCAGTCGTTACACCACCCTGCTCCAAGTCGGTCTCGAACCCCAATCCCTGCTGGCAGGCGAGGCGAGTGCACTAACAATGACGCTAAATACCGCATTCTCTCGCGGTCGTCAATGCATAATGGTTTACCGGCACAACTCTCACTAGCTGGCCTCTGTTACACACGCAATGCGAGAGTGTCTGTTTATCACAGCTGACGCGCAACAAAATAATGCTTCACGAAAAATAAAGCGCAGATGATGAACGAACAAGGAAGCACAAAAAATGAACGTGCAGTACACAAGAGTAAATAGTCGCCAACAGCACAGCAGCTCCAGACAATCAATGACACTCAAACCCAGTGTTACTCACGTGTGGAGCAGAATCAAAGCAGCCTCCCTGTCTGTTTTCAGGTTTTCCTGCTTAGCTCTATCCAGCGCTGGAAAGCTTTTCTAATATTAGCGCGGGTCCTAAAGTGCTTGCCCAGTCATAAACCTTCATTGCAGTGATATTCTTTTAAGCTCTTTTGTATCATGTCTCATCTCTCTTTCTGCAGTCTTTCTTCAAATCTCCCTCTTGCTTGTTCTCTCTCCTCGACCGTCATACACCAGTAGTAGTATCATACACACTATGTCTATAAGGTGATTTATGGCGTAATTTATGGCGTAATTTATGGCGTAATTTTCTGGGTGTTGTCACTCAAGCTGACTGGTCAGTGGATGTCAAATATGTTTTATGAGTGCTGTGAGGCTTGATTGGCAGGTCAGTGGTTGTCAATGGCTGTTTTTATGGCTGAATTTATGGGTGTTGTCCCCCCTGATTGGCAGGTCAAGAGTGTCAATGAGATATGGGGTTAGTTGGATTTATAGTTAGATATATGGGTATATTTATGAGGGTTATATCTTACCCCAGATTGGCATTTTTATGACATTTTGGTGAATCCTGGGTATCTGACTCCTTTCAGTCTGTTGGGAACTGATAGTGGCCATGTTTTTCCTTTGATTGTGGGGGTTTAAGTCACCCAAGCAAGTTTTACACCTCAGTGTCAAAATCAGTGCTGTTTGGTCAATGGGGTATATGTTAATTGAGTCAAAATATTTGAGTCAAGACATTAAGGAAGTATTACCCCTACACCACACTGGCTATATCCATTAAAATTACATGTCTGGGCATGTTCTTTTTTTAGAACAACTGTGTGTGCATGCGTGTGTGTGTGTGTGTGTGTGTGTGTGTGTGTGTGTGTTGCCACCATAGGATGATCAGTAATACCAGAACTATAAATTAATGTTAGTTTCCTAAGACAAAGAATAAGAAATATTCATCAAGCCAAAGAGTCTTCATTACCCACACACCCCAGAATAGGTGTTGTTTGGGAGATGTTCTTTCTAGAACATCTGTATCTGTGTTTCCAAACTCACCGATAGGATCGATGTTAAAAAGACAAAAGAATGAAAACAAATAATTTAACTCACAGTGAAGGTGTTTCCAAGTCAACCTGGTGGGGGAAGAGTGCATCCTAAATGTGTTTCTGTTAATGGTTTTACGACCGTTGCTTAGGCTAGATGTTTAAGAATGACACTTCATCAAAACCTTTCTGGTGATTCTCTGGCTCAAAACCATCTTATACTGATTTAGTGTACATAAATTCATTCAATTCAATTCACGTTTGTATGTATAGTGCTTTTCACAATACACATAATTTCAAAGGACTTGAAAATGCATGTCAACATTACAATTTATAGTAATCTCTTATCAGAAGTGACTGTGGAAGTTATGTCATTTCAGAAATGTATATACAAATCACACAGTTAGCTAACAATCTATTAATTTTAATGTATTAAATTAGGGCAGAAACAATGTGCTCATTGAAGTTATGAAATTATGTTAACAAATGATTAGGATATATAGAAAAATTTAGCACTGGTGCACGTTGATCCAGAGTTTGGGGGTCCTCGCAGGGGGTTGGGGTCATATCTCCACAGGTGTTGAGGCATCTGGAGTCTTCATAAGATCTGAATGTGTCTTTACTTTTGATAAATTTTAAGAAATGTTTTAGTTTTAATAGTTTGTGTGTGTGTGTGTGTGTGTGTGTGTTGCAAAAGAACAAATACATATTTATTTGAGTTCAAAATTCTGAGTAAAATAAGACACACACAATTTTAAACGTTTAAACATTTATACATTTGTTTGCCACAAAAGCAAGGCATGTTGTCTATTTTCTTTAAATAAAACTTTTACTTTATTTTATTCTTTAATTTCTTTTTCTGACGACCATTTTTTTTATTATTATTAGTAATGTAGCCATGCGGTTTCCTCACACAAGTAAAACGTCTTTCGTTTTCACTTAGAAAACTTTTTAAATGTATGAATGAACCTTTTTTCTTTTGACAACTACATTTCAAATTATTTACCTGAGGTGTTTAACAACCACAAGGGAAACATGTTGATCACTAAGTTTAAGGCATATACAGTAGTACAAACATGCAATGCTCAAGAAAGCTAATCTTGGTGTAATCTTTGTGAGGTCAGAACACCAAACTTGTGTTGAGTGATCTAGACAAAGCTTTATACTAAAAGAAAATACTATGGAAGTCATTTTCAAACTGAGAGTATGCTTCAACATGTAATTATACAATATTTTCAATAGGAATGTTATGGTTTCATGTTGCTTTAAAGTTGTTTGTTTGTTTTTTACTAACACTTTTTTAACTTCAACATCCAGCACAAAATTAAAGAAATGAGCTTAGGATGTTTCAGCTATTACCATCTTCTTTGACCCCCAAATAAACAGGTAATTGAATGGTTCTATGAAAGCCACACAATATACAGTTAGATATTTTTTTCTCTCTCTCTCTCTGTGTGTGTGTGTGTGTGTGTGTGTGTGTGTGTGTGTGTGTGTGTGTGTGTGTGTGTGTGTGTGTGTGTGTGTGTGTGTAAACAGTTGTGCTAAGTCTCTGTGTGTATTTTTACATGCCAACATATTTTGTCAGGGCTATGTCACACTGCTGTGATGCAAAGTTCCACACTTATGCAAAGGCTATAGATAACTTTCAAACATAATCTTTATACAGAATTATGTGTATCCAAAACACCAAAATTTCAAAATCACTAAGAGGGTACAGCACGCATTGAAAAATATAGTTTATAATAAAAATACAGAAACACATTCGTGAGCAGTTGTGAAAATTTGTAAATGTGGTTTTGCAAATTTTTTATTACTCCAGTAGTTTGTCATCTTGTTCATATAGCAGATGACACTGTTCACATTATGTTTGTTAGCCTGTGTTTTGTTTTTTAGGTGTTTTGTTTTTTGCTGTTCTTTGAGAGCTGTCAACATTCAGAAAAATTAAGAATTTAAGTGATAGTCTTTCTGCTTGAGAGTGTTTGACTAAATTGATGTTTCTTTTAGTGCAACTTTCCAGCTATCTATGATATGGGATCACATGAAGCATCAACACGAAAAGTAAGTCATGCTGTTTTACACTTAAGTACACCAACACTTACACTAAGTAACGCACTAAAAGCTGCACATTCATTAAAGTTTGATGTTGTTCAACAGCATTCCACACTCTGGTAAAACACAAAGATAAAATTAAAAAAATGATGTGTGCACAAATCACCATGTAAATTCAAGTGTCAAATCACTAAGAAAAGGGTACAAAATACAAGAGAAGCACCATTTATAATAAATACAGAATACAGAAAAAGCCATTCATGAGCGATTTCTAAGTTTGTTACAAGTTTGTAAATGTGGTTTTGTAAATGACATTTTTGTTACTCCACTAGATTTAGTCATCTTGTTCAGATAGCAGATGACACTATTCACATTTTGTTGGTTGGGATGTGTTTTTGTTTTAGGTGAAGACAAAACAGTGTAAGTGCTTTTCCTCACATGGGAAAGCATGTGTGATGAAACTTTTTAAATGTATGACTGAACTTTCTTATTTGACAAACCAGCATTTCAAATGATTTTCCTAAGTTGTTTAACGTCTGCAGAATAATTTCTTTCAACATCCCGCTTGAGGTGAAAGATTATAGTATGTTTTCAACTATTATCACCATCTTCTCTGTCTCAAATAAAGCTACTATATGCGCTAAAAATCTTTGAATCTTTGTAAATTATCTACTATATGCGCTAAAAATCTTTGTGAAAACACAAACAAATACAGCATAAAGAGAATTCAATGACAGTTCTTCTACATGACACTGCTTAAGACTAAACAAATGACATTTCTTTTAGGTCATCTTCTGGTCTGTCTACGATGCAGGATCATAAGACACGATGCCCCCAACATGAAAAGTGAGTCTTGCTGTTTTTCTGTTATACAGCTATTACACTTCAAACTTTTCTAACCATTACACTTAAAGCTATGCATTTCACGGCACAGTCATAGTTCTGTCAACACCAATACTTTGACACCACTGTTTTTTTGGTGTCTGTCCTGATCCAGAAAACAGACGTTGTGTTCTGTCTATACCATTTGTTGTTCTTTTTTTTTTATGAAAACATGTGATAAACAGTTTTTGTCCTCATCAGCAGGATACTAAAATGTTTTAACATATCATAAATGTCAATGGTTTTGCAAGTGAACTGTTTTTTTACTGAGATAATTTACAGTTATATGTGAAACAAACCCAGTCTCAGTCAGTTGGATTCTAGTTTATATTATTCATATTTAAAAGTGCTAGGGTTCTCGGCCTCATCAAACTTCACACAAGTCACAAGGTCTTTCCCAGTGGTCATCTGACTCTGAAACCAGACCAAATATTAGGATGTAACAGTTTGGAGACATTTGTGTTTTCTTTGATTTGTTTGCACTTTTCCTGAAATACACTGCTTTCGAAATTGTTTACCAATTTTTAATATCAACATTTTCAATGTATTGCTGTATGATTGTGTTGTGTGTGTGTGTGTGTGTGTGTGTGTGTGTGTGTGTGTGTGTGTGTGTGTCGGCTTTCCTTACACTTGGCAAAACAACTTTGAAAAACAAACTGTTTCCTTGAATCTGCTGTAATGTTAGTGAACTCTAGGTGTTCTTGGCTTGTTTGTCCGTATACGTTCCCCATGAATTTGCTTGACTTAATAAAATGATGGTTTAAATCATCGTCTTCACTTGAGATCTTTAAATTATTTTATTATACTATCCTAGCTTTTAAATAGCGCTGAAATAGATTTTTGGGGCGGTATGTGGATATTGAATATAGCACAAGGAACTCTGAAATATTTTATCTTGTAAAACACCTAAGTATTGTTTTTAAAAACGCTGTAAAACAATGGTATGAAGACATCTTTCTATCAGCGACCCTCACTACTGAAGGTGTCACATCCTTGGAGCATCATATCCTTGGATGTTTCACACCTACAGACCCTATCTCCTGAATTTGGTATTTAAATAAGGTTTAGGATAAAGTAACTAAATCACAAAGACATTCTACAGCTCTAGCATTACAACAGCTACTCCAAAAACTCTTGAAACATCTGTGATGTCTGTAACACCGACAAGAAGTTCTGGTGAAACGGATGAGTTTCTACATGAAGATGTCCCAATCTCTGTGTTCCTTGCTATATGTTTAATTGTTTTTGTTTAATAAAACTGTGCTTGGATCTAATGTCCCTGGCTTCTAAGAATCTCTATGTTACAGACATAATAATGGTTTATTCAGATTGTAGAATACTGTTTAAAGTGTTTGTATATTTTGAAAAACACTAAAATTATCAATATGTAGTGTTATATTCAATATGTACAGTGCATTTTAATTTTACTCAAAACAATTTAATATGACAATGTTACTAAAAGTCTTTAACTGAACATCTTACCATTATCATCCGTATAGATGTTAACTTAAAGTTGCCATAGAATGAAATTCCATCCTATCTACATGTTATGCATCTTATTGTGAACAATTCATAACTGCTTGTTTTGCTTGGTTTTGTTTGTTTGTTTGTTTGGGTTTTTTTTTTTTTTTTGATTATTTTATTTATTTTTTACCTCATATAGAATCAGCAGGGCTCGACAATAAGGACTGCCTGATGGCCCGGGGCCACTGTGAACGACGCTCGGGACAGTAGACGGAATGGTCACTTGCCCGATTGGGCCAGTGCTGTAGGGTGTGCGATATATATCGTCTATGTCTATGATATCGTAATTGTTGATTTAACGATCTGAAATTATCGAGTATGTCCCTCACTTTACAAAAACACACCCATTGAGTGCACGCATGCAATACATGAGATAGTCTAGTAGGTTAGACTACTGCGCGTGCATATTTAGAGTGTACGCTTTCACTGCGTGATTTAGTCTATTAAATGCCTTTAGAATGCCCCAGAATTAAAGATAAGGGGCAAAAATGCCCCAGTATATCTTTTATATTTATATCATTTAATATAGTTAACCAATATTACACAGCGCCGTTTTTCTTCAAATATCAGCAATTACAAATGTGATATTGATTTTATACAGCATACAGTTTAATGAACAAGAACTTATTATCAAGTGACTTATATTTTAGACACCAATTCGCCTGTTTCACTCTATTTCGCCAACGAAAATAGTTCCAAACAAAGTCCACAGAATTGTTTTGCGTATCTGAGCAACACTTCCTGAATGAATCAGCCGTTTGAATGAATCGGTTGAATCTCAATGACTCGCTCATTAGCAGGGACTTGCTGCCACCTCCTGGCGGGTTTAATTTCAGGTTTAAAGTGTCTTTTCATTTTTAAAATAATTTCAAATAACAGTATTTAACGTTTTATATTTTCAACATTTCAAAACATTATTGCATTATTTATGCATCTGTAACTGCTCTTGACTGATTAATAAAGTTTAATCTATAGTTATATAGTTATATTATATATCTATAGATATTACAATTTCTGTACCTGAAAATCTCCTGTTTAAACCTACATGAAAAACTTGAAAAGCATTGTTTATTTCATTTATATGTTTGTTCTGTTGTATTCATTTGTGCTAGTACTCGTAATTTGATTATTTATTACTATTTTATTACTTGCTGTTTATTTATCTAACAATATTTAAAATTTAAGTGAGTTAATCTAGTAACTTTTGGTGTCATAACCTTATTTATTAAGTTACATGTATCAAAAACAACGAAAACAATAACTTGGCTTATTTTATAGGCCCATTTTCTTTTCTGTTACTTTATTAATTTTTTGTTGTGGGGCAAGTGAAAATTTTGGCGGGGCAAGTAAAAATTTGAACCACTGGCCCAACCGGGCCAGTAGAAAAAATCCTTAGCGTTGAGCCCTCAGGATTGCAAGTTTTGTAATACTGTTTTTAATGAACTCAGACATGGTCATAAAATAACAAGTGATATAAACTTTTATTTCAACATTGTTGAATATACATCGAAGTTGTGAAGAAATGACATTACATAAGTAAAACAGTAATCATGAAATTACAGGTGGTCTAACCATAAAAGAAAATCTCTGCAGGCTATCATGTTTCGGTCTAGGGTGTAATTGACCAGTGTTTCAACAATTTCGCCGATGGTGGTATCATCAGCATTTTTTGAAACCAGCGCCAAGCATACATCTGTAACAATTGTACACATACAGAGAACCACAGTAACTCCTAACTCTTCGGTACATTCAGACATCACATCCAGAACTTTTCTTATTATTACACAGATTGGCTCTTTGGTGTAAACACACATGTTTGTCACATCAGAATACCATGAATTTGTCAGGCCTCTTACGACATCCATTTCATTTTTGAGATTTGTTACACATTTGGTATCCTCCTCACAGTCCTTATTCAAATCAAATGCAGCATCAATGATCTTGTGCATCAAGCCAACCATCTGTCCTCTGAAATAATCTTTAAACATACAGTCCAAGATACCTTTTAGACGGCACTCATTGCCTGTGGCACACTGGCACGCTGGGTGTCGGTGCACAGCCTCATCAGAACTCAAAGGTGGGTCGTTCTCCATCAGCTTTTGTGTGGACATTTCAGAAATCCTCTGCATTGAAGATGGATTTTTCAGAACTCAGCTTGTATTGGTGCACGGTATAAACTTTGTCCCCTATTCGATGCTGAAAGATTCTAATAGTTCCTGGAATCTCCTGTGAGTAAGTCCTTAAATGTAGGCCTTGTGCATTACCGGTTTGAATTTCAGGTTTTTGGGTCTGATCCCCAAAGGTGTGAGTCAAAGAAACGTCAGGCTCAGACAAACAGAAATGTTGAAAATTGATTTTGGCGGTCCATGTAACAACCAGACAATGTTCCATTCAACTTTTGCTCAATGAGATGTTTGCAGTAGCACAGCAGTCTGCATTGGTACAGTTGTCTATAGGTTGCAGCACCAGCTACCTCACACAGATCAGTTAGGAAACCCAGGTTGCTTGCGATAACTGAGCTCTCTGTAGAGTTTATCAGGACAACCGATTGGGGTCCGCCCTCGTCCCCTGTTGTGTGGGTGTAAGGGGGGGAGGGGGGGTTGTCATCAGGAACTCATAAATAACTATATAAAATTAAAGCCATGATGCAACAAAAATAGCAAAATGTAAAAGGCCTGCATATATCACCAGAGAGAAGTTTATTATTTTCATTCAACGCACTTATGATATTTTGATAAAAAAGTTACGAGGTCAAAAAACCAACCAAACAAACAAACCCAAAACAAACAAGCAGTTATGAATTGTTCACAATAAGATGCATAACATGTAGATAGGATGGAATTTCATTCTATGGCAACCTTAAGTTAACATCTATACGGATGATAATGGTAAGATGTTCAGTTAAAGACTTTTAGTAACATTGTCATATTAAATTGTTTTGAGTAAAATTAAAATGCACTGTACATATTGAATATAACACTACATATTGATAATTTTAGTGTTTTTCAAAATATACAAACACTTTAAACAGTATTCTACAATCTGAATAAACCATTATTATGTCTGTAACATAGAGATTCTTAGAAGCCAGGGACATTAGATCCAAGCACAGTTTTATTAAACAAAAACAATTAAACATATAGCAAGGAACACAGAGATTGGGACATCTTCATGTAGAAACTCATCCGTTTCACCAGAACTTCTTGTCGGTGTTACAGACATCACAGATGTTTCAAGAGTTTTTGGAGTAGCTGTTGTAATGCTAGAGCTGTAGAATGTCTTTGTGATTTAGTTACTTTATCCTAAACCTTATTTAAATACCAAATTCAGGAGATAGGGTCTGTAGGTGTGAAACATCCAAGGATATGATGCTCCAAGGATGTGACACCTTCAGTAGTGAGGGTCGCTGATAGAAAGATGTCTTCATACCATTGTTTTACAGCGTTTTTAAAAACAATACTTAGGTGTTTTACAAGATAAAATATTTCAGAGTTCCTTGTGCTATATTCAATATCCACATACCGCCCCAAAAATCTATTTCAGCGCTATTTAAAAGCTAGGATAGTATAATAAAATAATTTAAAGATCTCAAGTGAAGACGATGATTTAAACCATCATTTTATTAAGTCAAGCAAATTCATGGGGAACGTATACGGACAAACAAGCCAAGAACACCTAGAGTTCACTAACATTACAGCAGATTCAAGGAAACAGTTTGTTTTTCAAAGTTGTTTTGCCAAGTGTAAGGAAAGCCGACACACACACACACACACACACACACACACACACACACACACACACACACACACACATAACAATCATACAGCAATACATTGAAAATGTTGATATTAAAAATTGGTAAACAATTTCGAAAGCAGTGTATTTCAGGAAAAGTGCAAACAAATCAAAGAAAACACAAATGTCTCCAAACTGTTACATCCTAATATTTGGTCTGGTTTCAGAGTCAGATGACCACTGGGAAAGACCTTGTGACTTGTGTGAAGTTTGATGAGGCCGAGAACCCTAGCACTTTTAAATATGAATAATATAAACTAGAATCCAACTGACTGAGACTGGGTTTGTTTCACATATAACTGTAAATTATCTCAGTAAAAAAACAGTTCACTTGCAAAACCATTGACATTTATGATATGTTAAAACATTTTAGTATCCTGCTGATGAGGACAAAAACTGTTTATCACATGTTTTCATAAAAAAAAAAAAGAACAACAAATGGTATAGACAGAACACAACGTCTGTTTTCTGGATCAGGACAGACACCAAAAAAACAGTGGTGTCAAAGTATTGGTGTTGACAGAACTATGACTGTGCCGTGAAATGCATAGCTTTAAGTGTAATGGTTAGAAAAGTTTGAAGTGTAATAGCTGTATAACAGAAAAACAGCAAGACTCACTTTTCATGTTGGGGGCATCGTGTCTTATGATCCTGCATCGTAGACAGACCAGAAGATGACCTAAAAGAAATGTCATTTGTTTAGTCTTAAGCAGTGTCATGTAGAAGAACTGTCATTGAATTCTCTTTATGCTGTATTTGTTTGTGTTTTCACAAAGATTTTTAGCGCATATAGTAGATAATTTACAAAGATTCAAAGATTTTTAGCGCATATAGTAGCTTTATTTGAGACAGAGAAGATGGTGATAATAGTTGAAAACATACTATAATCTTTCACCTCAAGCGGGATGTTGAAAGAAATTATTCTGCAGACGTTAAACAACTTAGGAAAATCATTTGAAATGCTGGTTTGTCAAATAAGAAAGTTCAGTCATACATTTAAAAAGTTTCATCACACATGCTTTCCCATGTGAGGAAAAGCACTTACACTGTTTTGTCTTCACCTAAAACAAAAACACATCCCAACCAACAAAATGTGAATAGTGTCATCTGCTATCTGAACAAGATGACTAAATCTAGTGGAGTAACAAAAATGTCATTTACAAAACCACATTTACAAACTTGTAACAAACTTAGAAATCGCTCATGAATGGCTTTTTCTGTATTCTGTATTTATTATAAATGGTGCTTCTCTTGTATTTTGTACCCTTTTCTTAGTGATTTGACACTTGAATTTACATGGTGATTTGTGCACACATCATTTTTTTTAATTTTATCTTTGTGTTTTACCAGAGTGTGGAATGCTGTTGAACAACATCAAACTTTAATGAATGTGCAGCTTTTAGTGCGTTACTTAGTGTAAGTGTTGGTGTACTTAAGTGTAAAACAGCATGACTTACTTTTCGTGTTGATGCTTCATGTGATCCCATATCATAGATAGCTGGAAAGTTGCACTAAAAGAAACATCAATTTAGTCAAACACTCTCAAGCAGAAAGACTATCACTTAAATTCTTAATTTTTCTGAATGTTGACAGCTCTCAAAGAACAGCAAAAAACAAAACACCTAAAAAACAAAACACAGGCTAACAAACATAATGTGAACAGTGTCATCTGCTATATGAACAAGATGACAAACTACTGGAGTAATAAAAAATTTGCAAAACCACATTTACAAATTTTCACAACTGCTCACGAATGTGTTTCTGTATTTTTATTATAAACTATATTTTTCAATGCGTGCTGTACCCTCTTAGTGATTTTGAAATTTTGGTGTTTTGGATACACATAATTCTGTATAAAGATTATGTTTGAAAGTTATCTATAGCCTTTGCATAAGTGTGGAACTTTGCATCACAGCAGTGTGACATAGCCCTGACAAAATATGTTGGCATGTAAAAATACACACAGAGACTTAGCACAACTGTTTACACACACACACACACACACACAGAGAGAGAGAGAGAGAAAAATATCTAACTGTATATTGTGTGGCTTTCATAGAACCATTCAATTACCTGTTTATTTGGGGGTCAAAGAAGATGGTAATAGCTGAAACATCCTAAGCTCATTTCTTTAATTTTGTGCTGGATGTTGAAGTTAAAAAAGTGTTAGTAAAAAACAAACAAACAACTTTAAAGCAACATGAAACCATAACATTCCTATTGAAAATATTGTATAATTACATGTTGAAGCATACTCTCAGTTTGAAAATGACTTCCATAGTATTTTCTTTTAGTATAAAGCTTTGTCTAGATCACTCAACACAAGTTTGGTGTTCTGACCTCACAAAGATTACACCAAGATTAGCTTTCTTGAGCATTGCATGTTTGTACTACTGTATATGCCTTAAACTTAGTGATCAACATGTTTCCCTTGTGGTTGTTAAACACCTCAGGTAAATAATTTGAAATGTAGTTGTCAAAAGAAAAAAGGTTCATTCATACATTTAAAAAGTTTTCTAAGTGAAAACGAAAGACGTTTTACTTGTGTGAGGAAACCGCATGGCTACATTACTAATAATAATAAAAAAAATGGTCGTCAGAAAAAGAAATTAAAGAATAAAATAAAGTAAAAGTTTTATTTAAAGAAAATAGACAACATGCCTTGCTTTTGTGGCAAATGTATAAATGTTTAAACGTTTAAAATCGTGTGTGTCTTATTTTACTCAGAATTTTGAACTCAAATAAATATGTATTTGTTCTTTTGCAACACACACACACACAAACTATTAAAACTAAAACATTTCTTAAAATTTATCAAAAGTAAAGACACATTCAGATCTTATGAAGACTCCAGATGCCTCAACACCTGTGGAGATATGACCCCAACCCCCTGCGAGGACCCCCAAACTCTGGATCAACGTGCACCAGTGCTAAATTTTTCTATATATCCTAATCATTTGTTAACATAATTTCATAACTTCAATGAGCACATTGTTTCTGCCCTAATTTAATACATTAAAATTAATAGATTGTTAGCTAACTGTGTGATTTGTATATACATTTCTGAAATGACATAACTTCCACAGTCACTTCTGATAAGAGATTACTATAAATTGTAATGTTGACATGCATTTTCAAGTCCTTTGAAATTATGTGTATTGTGAAAAGCACTATACATACAAACGTGAATTGAATTGAATGAATTTATGTACACTAAATCAGTATAAGATGGTTTTGAGCCAGAGAATCACCAGAAAGGTTTTGATGAAGTGTCATTCTTAAACATCTAGCCTAAGCAACGGTCGTAAAACCATTAACAGAAACACATTTAGGATGCACTCTTCCCCCACCAGGTTGACTTGGAAACACCTTCACTGTGAGTTAAATTATTTGTTTTCATTCTTTTGTCTTTTTAACATCGATCCTATCGGTGAGTTTGGAAACACAGATACAGATGTTCTAGAAAGAACATCTCCCAAACAACACCTATTCTGGGGTGTGTGGGTAATGAAGACTCTTTGGCTTGATGAATATTTCTTATTCTTTGTCTTAGGAAACTAACATTAATTTATAGTTCTGGTATTACTGATCATCCTATGGTGGCAACACACACACACACACACACACACACACACACACACACACACACACACACACACACACACACACACACACACGCATGCACACACAGTTGTTCTAAAAAAAGAACATGCCCAGACATGTAATTTTAATGGATATAGCCAGTGTGGTGTAGGGGTAATACTTCCTTAATGTCTTGACTCAAATATTTTGACTCAATTAACATATACCCCATTGACCAAACAGCACTGATTTTGACACTGAGGTGTAAAACTTGCTTGGGTGCTTAAACCCCCACAATCAAAGGAAAAACATGGCCACCATCAGTTCCCAACAGACTGAAAGGAGTCAGATACCCAGGATTCAACAAATTCCAATCTGGGGTAAGATATAACCCTCATAAATATACCCATATATCTAACTATAAATCCAACTAACCCCATATCTCATTGACACTCTTGACCTGCCAATCAGGGGGACAACACCCATAAATTCAGCCATAAAAACAGCCATTGACAACCACTGACCTGCTAATCAAGGCTCACAGCACTCATAAAACATATTTGACATCCACTGACCAGTCAGCTTGAGTGACAACACCCAGAAAATCAGGGGTCATAAATTAGGCCATAAATTAGGCCATAAATCACCTTACAGACATAGTGTGTATGATACTACTACTTACACCCCCTAATGTCTGTTGTTGGTATCGGTCTGACTAACTTCCAAACAGTGTTTTTGAAATATGGCTTACCCCACCTTTAATAAAAAATCCTAGTAACAATTTGCACAATCATATTTTAAGTACATTTTACTGCTCTAATATCAAGTAAAACTCATTTGTCATTATCAAGTAAAATCTACCTACTATTGAAACTAACATACATAAAGAAATGAAGTAAATATAAATTATTATATTTATTTAAAGCAATTAAGTAAATGTAGCTCTCTCCAGCGCTGGAAATCTTTTCTAATATTAACGCGGGTCCTAAAGTGCTTGCCCAGTCATAAACTTTCATTCCAGTGATATTCTTTTAAGCTCTTTTGTATCGTGTCTCACCTCTCTTTCTGCAGTCTTTCTTCAAATCTACCTCTTGCTCGTTCTCTCTCCTCGACCATCATATGCCCCCTAATGTTTGTTGTTGGTATCGGTCCGACTAACTTCGAAACAGTGTTTTTGAAATATGGCTTACCCCACCTTTAATAAAATCCTTGTAACAATTTGCACAAGCATATTTTAAGTAAATTTTACTGCTCTAATATCAAGTACAACTCACTTGTCATTATCAAGTAAAATCTACCTACTATTGAAACTAACATACATAAAGAAATTAAGTAAATATTACTAAATTAATTATTTTATTTATTTAAAGCAATTAAGTAAAGTCAATTTATTTATTTTTTTAGATAGGAACCTTGCTTTTAGTAAAATATTAAGTAAATTTTACTATTTACTGTTATAAATTAAATAGATTTTATTTTATTTTTTTTTGTGACATTTTCATTTAGTTTTATAAATTTATATTACTCCTTAAGATTATGTAAACATTACCAATTTCTTTTTTCTAATATTACCACATAAATGTATTCCTTTTGTCTATACCTTTATCACAAATCACACAACTAAGATACAGTTAAACAGTTTATTTTTTCAACATTAACAAAAGTCACATTTACATGACCTAGTAAAGTCTGGACAAGTTTTTAAAGGTGCATTCACAAAAACCATGACAAGAACAACAATTGCATTTGTCACCAGGGACTGGAATCTTTGTGAAAGGAAAATTTCATTAAAAAAAAATAATAAATGAAAAAATATTGTTACAATTAAACCAACATTAAACTAAATACGCATTGATATAGAATATGAGTATAGATATATATATATAAGTTATAGAAGTTTTTAAAATCAATAAGTCCTGGCCATATGTGAACCACTCCAACACTGTCTTTTGAAGAGTCAAATCTGAAGAAGTCCACTGCAAGTTTGTGTCTGGACAGTGGAAGATACACAACATAGCAAAGGGTCCAATGGAGTAGGGTGTCAATTTGCTGCAATCATTTGCAAGAATCAAAACTGAGATGGGGTGTCCCAGCAGCCAAGATACAGTACAGTACAGTACAGTACTTGCTGTAGCAATAGTATTTAAGACAATCACTTCAAATTCAAAGCTTGCACCTCTGGGGACAGCTTAATCCCATTCAGTTGTAAAGGAAGTTTCTGAAACACGGTACTCAGGGGTATGCTAGAATGAGGGCAAGGATGAAGGCTTAAGCCCCGTTCACACCGCCAGCGACTTTTTCACTGCATGTCGCTAAAAGTTTCTTTTCCACGCATCATTTTATTATATCCATGTATGTGGTTGCAGTCAAATCATATAAAACAGTGAAATCGCTCCGGAACTATGTCCTGTCTGTCTTGCCTGCACTTGAGACGGTGACGTGAGCTCCATAGAGCCTTCACTCCTATTGGTTGTCGCTCGTGAAAATTTGCTTCTCATTTGCATAAAGTTGAAATTTCTGAATTTTTGTTGTGTGTCTCCTGTCGCTTGACACGCCTACATTCTGTCGCCAACGGTCACTGTTGTTCGTGTCGCTGGAAGTCGCCAGCGCTCCATTGAAATGAATGGGATCATGACGCTTTTTCTCTGCGTGTTGCTGCCGGTGTGAACAGGGCTTTAGTAGTACTGCCGCATCCTGGCTACATCTCCTTGCCTTCAAGAAGGATGGATACATCTAAATCTTTGCCATCATCATCATCATCATCATGGACGACCAGGATTTTGAGGTTGTGCTGAGTGGTATCACTGTGGCTGTCCTCCTGCATACAATTTACAAAAAAATAAGAATTTTTATGAGAAACAAAAAAATATATATATAATTGCTTGAATCATTTGAAGTGACTTTACTATCAGGGCAGAATGAACAAACTTTTAGTTAAAAATGACCATCATTTAATATAGTTTAGATTACATTAAACTGAGTCAAATCCATTTAACATTAGTAAAACATTTGTACAGTAGACCATGGCATAAGATGGCTGCATTCCACAGAATTTAGCCTCAGAATGAATGTTGTTTGAATGTCGTTCAAAGCCATAAAATTGTCTCTGCAACTTTGCAGTGCCAGGAAATCCTATGGCTTTGTAACAGAGTACCGTGTTTGTATTTAATTTGAATAAATGAGAAATATACATTTAGTTTATTCTGCCAGATAAATATAATACAAGAATTTTTGGATTTTTCAATGTTTCCTATAGGCCATCACTGAGCAAACTGTGTCCATCCCTTTCGTCTACCTTCCCTCTCTTATTTAAGGGTTGACCTGTACTTTAAATAGTAACAAACTTTTAAAATGTCATTTAAAAGAAAAAACATACTTTACCTGGCAATCTTTAAAAACTTTAAAATGATCAACTCAATGAGATCTACCAACTAAACAGAATTTAATTTCAAAAAATAAAAAGCCAAAAACTTACCGTTTCCATGCGGAGTGGGAGGAAGACTTTTTTTTTTTCAGTATGTTATTTTCTAAATGCATTTGTCTGATCTGCCAAACAAGTATTGCTATTCCAAAGAAAGGAAACTTTGAGAGACATTTTCGGACACTTAAAATACTTAAAAACTATGACAACGATTTTCCTGCAAGCGAGCTTAGAAGAACAAAGGTGAAAGAACTGAAATCTCAGAACTGGGCTAATATGGTCATACTTCCTAGTTCTAGTAAGAACTCTAGCTGCTGCATTTTGTACAAGCTGTAGTTTATTTATCAGGCGAGCGGAACAACCACCCAGTAGAGCATTACAGTAATCTAGCCTTGAGGTCATGAACGCATGAACTAACTGTTCTGCATTTTTCATTGAGAGCATATGTCGTAGTTTAGATATATTTTTAAGATGGAAGAATGCGGTTTTACAGATGCATGGCCTTCAAATGAAAGATTGGTATCAAAGAGCACACCGAGGTTCCTAACTGACAATGAAGACTTAACAGAGCAGCCATCAAGTGTTAGACAATATTCTAGGTTATTACGTGAAGAAGTTTTTGGTCCAAAAATTAGAATCTCTGTTTTTTCTGAATTTAGTAGTAGGAAATTACTGGCCATCCAATTTTTTATATCAGCTATGCATTCCGTTAATTTTGTGAATTGGTAAGTTTCATCAGGGCGCGAAGAAATATAGAGCTGAGTATCATCAGCGTAACAGTGAAAACTAACGCCATGCTTCCTTATGATATCTCCCAAGGGTAGCATGTATAGAGTGAAAAGCAACGGTCCTAGTACTGAGCCTTGCGGTACTCCATATTGAACTTGTGATCGATATGACATCTCTTCGTTTACTACTACAAACTGATAACGGTCAGATAAGTATGATTTGAACCATGACAATGCAATTCCACTAATGCCAACATAATTTTCGAGTCTATTCAAAAGAATGCTGAAAGAATATTGTGATCAATAGTGTCAAATGCAGCACTAAGATCCAATAACACTAATAGAGAGATACAACCACGATCTGATGATAAGAGCAAATCATTAGTAACTCTAATGAGAGCAGTCTCAGTACTATGGTACGGTCTAAATCCTGACTGGAAATCCTCACAGATACTATTTCTTTCTAAAAAGGAACATAGTTGTGATGGTACTGCCTTTTCTAGTATTTTTGACAGAAAAGTGAGATTTGAGATCGGCCTGTAATTGACTAATTCTCTAGGATCAAGTTGTGGTTTTTTAATAAGAGGTTTAATAATAGCCAGCTTAAAAGTTTTTGGTACGTATCCTAGTGATAAAGACGAATTAATGATATTAAGAAGAGGATCTATGACCTCGGGAAGCATCTCTTTCAATAGCTTAGTCGGTATAGGGTCTAACATACATGTTGTTGATTTTGATGATTTAACAAGTTTAGACAATTCTTCCTCTCCTAAAGCAGTAAATGAATTGAATTTTTCCTCAGGAACACTACAGTGCACTGTCTGACGCGATTCTGTAGTAGACGGTTGCGTGGTTATAATTTTCTCTCAAATATTGTCAATCTTGAAAGTAAAGAAGTTCATAAAGTCATTACTGCTGTGCTCTTTGGAAACATCAGAAGTTGAAGCTTTATTTCTTGTTAATTTAGCCACTGTATCAAATAAATAGCTAGGGTTGTGCTTATTTTCTTCTAAAAGTTTTGAAAAATAGGCAGATCTAGCAGATTTTAAGGCCTTTCTGTACTCAATCATTCTCTCTCTCCACGAAATGCGAAATACTTCTAGTTTTGTTTTCTTCCAGCTGCGCTCCATTTTTCTGCCTGCTAACTTTAGGGCCCGAGTGTGCTCATTGTACCACGGCGTTGGATTAATTTCCTTAATCTTTTTTAAGCGCAAAGGAGCAACTGAGTCTAATGTGCTGGAAAAGACAGAGGCAATAGTTTATGTTGCAACATCGAGGTCTTCTAAGCTGTCCGGTATGCTAAGGCGATGAAACTGATCAGGAAGATTATTTATAAAGCGATCTTTAGTGGTAGAAATGATGGTTCTACCATATTTATGGCAGGGAGGCAGTTTAGCAGCCTTGACTAAATGTAGTATACACGAGACTAGATAATGATCTGAGATGTCGTCACTCTGCTGCAGAATTTCAACGGCATCAATATCGATTCCATGTGACAATATTAGATCTAAAGTATGATTACGACAATGAGTGGGTCCTGACACGTGTTGTCTAACTCCAATAGAGTTTAGAATGTCTGTAAATGCCAATCCTAATACGTCTTTTTCATTATCTACATGGATATTAAAATCACCAACAACAAGGACTTTATCTGCAGCTAGTACTAACTCCGACAGAAAATCAGCAAATTCTTTGATAAAGTCTGTATGGTGTCCTGGTGGCCTATATACAGGTGCTGAGCAGTGCCACAGACTGATCGACTCCATGCCACGCCGCATTGCTGTAGTAATTCAGGCAAAAGGAGCCCCAACTAAGTATTGAGTGCTGTACATGCTCATACTTTTCATGTTCATACTTTTCAGTAGGCCAAGATTTCTAAAAAACCTTTCTTTTATTGGTCTTAAGTAATATTCTAATTTTCTGAGATACTGAATTTGGGATTTTCCTTAGTTGTCAGTTATAATCATCAAAATTAAAAGAAATAAACATTTGAAATACATCAGTCTGTGTGTAATGAATGAATATAATATACAAGTTTCACTTTTTGAATGGAATTAGTGAAATAAATAAAACTTTTTGATGATATTCTAATTATATGACCAGCACCTGTACAGTAGCCAGCACAAATGTCAACTTACATAATGTTACATAAAGTACCATCACTTCGAAGGAATTATATTTGAAAGACTTTTGACTAATACTGTAAATATTACTATAAATTACAGCAACACCTCCCCCTTTGCCTTTCTGACGAGGGTTGTGTCGATAATCATAACCTTGAGGGCTAGACTCATTTAAAGTAATGTAATCGTCCGGTTTTAGCCAAGTTTCTGTCAAACACAGCACATCTAGATTATTGTCTGTGATAATATCATTTACAATAAGTGTTTTTGAAGAAAGGGATCTAATATTTAGCAACCCAAGCTTTATCATTTGTTTATCAGTATTATATCTATTTTTTATTTGTTGAACATCAATTACATTTTTACCATTAAATGGGTTTGGAAGTTTTTTGTTTTTATTAATTCGGGGTACAGACACAGTCTCTATGTGATAATATCTAGGTGTAAGAGTTTCTATGTGTTGGGAATTATCTGACTTCTGTAACGTGAGGCAGCTAGCAGACGGTCGGTTTAGCCGGTATGTCTGCTTCCTGACCTGGGCCGTAGTTTGTCATGTTTCCACTCTAAGACTATGTGCCATATTACTAGAGAGAAGAGCAGCACCATCCCAGGAGGGATGAATACCATCTCTTTTCAACAGGTCAGGTCTCCTCCAAAAACTTTTCCAATTGTCTATGAAACCTATGTTATTCTGCGGACACCACTTAGACAGCCAGCCATTGAGTGATGATAATCTGCTAACTATCTCATCACTCCGATGAACAGGAAGAGGGCCAGAGCAAATTACTTTTCCTGACATTATACTTGCGAGTTCACACACCTCTTTAATGTTAACTTTAGTGATCTCCGACTGGCGAAGTCGAACATCGTTAGTGCCGACGTGAATAATAATTTTAGAGTATTTACGATTAGCATTAGCCAGCACTTTTAAATTTGCTTTGATGTCAGGTGCTCTGGCTCCCGGCAAACATGTGACTATGGTGGCTGGTGTCTCTATTTTCATGTTCCGTGTAATAGAATCGCCAATAACTAGGGCACTTTCAACAGAATTCTCAGTGGGTGTATCACTGAGTGGGGAGAACCTGTTTGATGTTCTTATTGGAACGGAAGAGTGGTGTTTTCCACGGCTAGGCCGCCTCACCGTTACCCAAGTGCCCTGCTGCGCGGGCTCTACAGCCGGAACCGAACAATGTACAGAGTTCACTAAGCTAGTCGCATCCAAAACAGTATCTGAAGCCCTTGCATTCTTACTGTCCTCCCAGTTGAACTGAAACTCTTCTTCTGAGGTAATTTCTTCCAGCATTATTCCTCACCGCGTATCAAAGCGATGAAAAGTACATAAATCTGACTAAACTTGATGCAATTTTTTTGTGTTGATAAAAGTAGATATTCTGTAGATTCAACTGATGTATTATTTATGACAAAAAATTTTAAGTCGATTTTTGCTGCTATGTGAAGAAAATCCAGCAAAACGCGCCGGCGCGTTTCCCAACCCCTGAGTGTTAATTGTTCACACTGTGACATGCACACATTCTTGTGTTGATTTCATTTGTGTTAAGTTGGTTTATAAGTAGTACTTCTCTATTAGATAACCATTTTCTGGCCATGGTAGTCTTGCACATGAAACTGATAAATGACATTATCAGATAAAATCTGTCTAGAAACATCTGTGGCAAAATAGGTTTTAAATCCAATATGTAGTTTTTGTTCAATCTATTGCTTAATGGTTGACTTACACCCCCCCCCCTCCCTTTTCTTACAGGAAGTGACCACACAGCCAGGAATGGGTTTTGACCCTCTCCCTCCTATGGACTCCATTGTGTCTTATACCAGACCAGAAAGGTACCACCCAGATGTCCTCAAGTTCTCCACTTTACATGACACAGGGCTTATAATAGTGTTTTGATGAACAAATATGCATGGGTTCATAACCTGTATGAACAACCAACATTTTAATTTTTTCCAGTTTTTATAATTATATATTACATACTCATGTTTTTTTATATTATTGTTAGGTTATAAATGAACAGCATTAATGTACAATCTATGCACTGCTAAATATTTGGGCTTGATCTATTAAACATATTTGAAACATCCTACAAATAAACTAAATGTCTGTGGAAGCCTCCGATTAGGACTAGTGGTGTAGAAAAATTGCAGACTGATTGAATAAATTAATTTATTGATTGAACATCAATTAGCTTATTTAAATTGACAGACTTAAATCATTTGCACTCATTTACTTTTTAAGAGAGAAAACATTTGAATTACTGATTTGTTATTGGCTGTTAATCACTAGACCAGGGGTAGGCAATGTTGGTCCTGGAGAGTTTAGCTCCAACCCTGAGAAAAGAAAAAAAAAAAAAACTCACCTGCCTGTAGCTTTAGTAATCCTGAAGACATTGATTAGCTTGTTCAGGTGTGTTTGATTAGGGTTGGAGCTAAACTCTGCAGGACAGCGCCTCTCCAGGACTGATGTTGCCTATCCCTGCACTAGACATGTGAAAAAGGGTCTGAATACTTTCTAAATGCACTGTAGATTAGACATGGGCCGGTATGAGATTTTGACGATATGATAACCTTAAGCAAAAATATCACGGCTTCACAAGGATTGTGATAACATCTCTAAAATGTGTTATTTTTAAATATCTGGGTAAAAAACTACTTTTTTTCTATTGAACACAATATATTTTATTTTTAAGCAACATACAGAATATTTGGAACCGTAGTTATCATGTATGTCAGGTTTAATAATTAAATAAATAAAATAATTGAATTTTTCTTAACCCTCATGTTGTGTTCGGGTCATTTTGACCCGGAAAGGATATTTCCGTCCTTGAAAATGCTAGTTAATATTACTGCATTGGACTAAAATTTGCTGACTTTACTCACCCAGAATCTAACAACTTCCCAAACATTCTTTGAAAATTTTTCGTGGGTTTTTTCCCACATTGTAACACTTGTGATTTTCCCAGGTGAAAATGACCAGCCTACAAAAAAATTACTTATGAATCTCTCATGCTACATCACCAAATATTGGATTTAATCTTTTTGTCAACTTGTTTTCTTTCAATTAGGACAGGTTTTATTTCTTTTTGGAATTGATCAACATAGGCCTTATTTATCTGAGCTTACCTTAGTTTTTGTGTAAAAAAAAAAAAAAGTTATTTTGGATAATTTTGTCCATAATAAATAAAATGAAAAAATGGATTGTTTATCACACTGTGCTTTAATGTTTAACCATGAAATTTGTTTTGAATGGTTTTATTATGTACAAAATGTTGCAAAGTGAAAAAAAGAAAACAAACTTTTAATTAATAAAAAATGCAGTCACTAAAGTGAGCCAAGCATGTGATCAGCTAAAGACAAAAAAGAAGGGAAACTGGTATCTTGTTTTACTCCAAGCAGCACGTCAGACTATATATTTATATAATTACATTACAACCGTTGTGATTTGTTAATCGCACTAAGCCATATCACATTCTCACATCCATGCATTGTCAAAATTCATAAAGTTACCAGGCAACTGGCAAGTAACCATTTCAGCGCCAACCGTTTTTATTGGTTTTGAAACTGACTTTTTCAAACCGCGGTATACCTTGAAACTAGTAACCGGCCCATGCCTACTGTAGATCAATATACACATTTCATACCCCATAATGACAAAGCAACAACTAGATTTATGATAACTTTGCAAATTTATTAAAAAAAGAAATACTGAACTGAATTGAAATAATTCATAAATCATATTCTTAACAGCCTTGCTTACTAGTAAATAAAACATATCAGGTTTGAGCAAGAGGTTTTAATAAAAATAAATAAATAAATAAATAAATAAAAATTAATTTTGATGTATTAAAATGTGTGTTTTCAGGCAGAACATGGGGGCCTCAAATGAAAGCACATTATCTTTGTTTTTCCGTTCACTGCTACCAAACTTCAACCTGCAGGTGAGTGAATGTGCCACAGTATGTCCAAGCACACAGTTTGCTTCTTTTTAAAAATAAATAAAAACACACACACACACACACACATATATATATATATATATATATATATATATATATATGCTTAAAGGGGGCATATTATGGCCCTTTTCACAAGATGTAATATAAATCTCTGGTGTCCCCAGAATGTGTCTGTGAAGTTTGAGCTCAAAATACCCCCCAGATCATTTATTATAGCTTGTCAAATTTGCCCCTATTTGGGGGTGAACAAAAATGCGCTGTTTTTGTGTGTGTCCCTTTAAATGCAAATGAGCTGCGGCTCCCTGCCCCCCTGGGCGGAATCCTTTACAAGAGCTTTGCATACTCTTGTCAGCAAAACAGGTGAATCTCACCCAGCCAATGTCAGAAATAACCAGTTGTGGAGTGCAGCCTTACATGTTTGGTGAGTGTTTTCAGGATGAAACTAACTACATAGCCCTAAGTTAGTCTCTCTCTCTATATAAAATATAATATAATAAATAATATATTTATATAATATTTATTACAGGTGTAACGGTACATGTATTCATCAGTCACAGGCAATCCACACTCCATGTTAGTTCACTAGAGCAAAGAACTGTAGCATTTCACTAAAAATGTGCCTTATATTAGCTTATATATTTATTATATTTAATTTACCTGTTAGTGATGTCTTAATTTGAGTAGCGATGATGATGAAGAAGCAGACAATGAGGAACAGATTAGAAGTACACACTCTCAGAGATCACCGGAAGGAAACGACAGGTTTCTTATGGAAGTCTTTACGGAAGTAGAAGAGTCTGTGGTTAAATAGCAATGAGTCTAGACAATGGGCCTCATTTATGAAACGAACGTATGACAGAAAACTGTGCATATGGCTGTTTCCATGCAAAACTTGGCATTTATCAATATGGACGTGAGTGGTGGCTATGATCAAATCTCACGTCAGGTCTCATCTCGTGTACCCAAGTTTTTGAGTTAGCGTGAACTTGTGTGCAGCATAGTAAATCTGGTGGAAAATTGTAATGAGAGCATTTTGATCATTTAGATTATTTTCCTGACAAACAACCGAAGTTCATTAGTCTATCATAAACTGTTAAGATTAGAATGTCAAATTAAAATTAAATTAAATTAGAATAGATGGGTGTTTCATGAGGATTCACACATCGTCACATCACACACCTGCAGCGCTTCTGAGAAAAACAGAATAAAATTAAGTAGGCTATATAAAAGGTTATTTAAATTAAAATTAATTAGTACTACACAACATATATTTCATTTAAATAATTAACAGATTAAAAAGAAAAAAAACTGTGATGCTCGTTTTTGTGACACTCTAACGCATCTAACGCCCGTTTTCTTTATATCTTTATTTTATTAAATCCAAGTGATTGCACAGGCGCCTTGCGCACACAAACAACATCATTTCTAGCATTTCTAATTTGACATTTCAGCCATTCATCATCAAACTAAAATGCAGTCAACCAAACATAAGTTACACTGGTCAATTTAAATGTTCCGCTGTAAATCAGCATGCCCAGCGCCCAACCACACACATTTTTGCGCATGTGAAGGATGCTGTTTTACGTGGATATTGGAACACAAGTGAAGTACAAAGCCTTAATTGTTTACATAATGAATAATAATTTAGCAACCAAAATGTTACATGCAAATATAGAAACAGATTTAAATTGAGAGAGGTGAGCCTACAGTTAAGCTTTAGCCTTAAAAAAAAAAAAAAAAAAAAAAAAAAAAAATTCATTTTGGCTTGACTTATGTTGTTTATAATGAATGCCACTAATTTGTTTTATAGTTTCATATATAATTTTATAGCTTCTTTTTCATTCTTGTTCTGTTCTGAATACCATTAACTAAAGGATTTGTTGTGGATGGGACTACAATAGGCCTATCAATGGATACATAAACTTTAGTCTCTTGTAGGAGGCATGAGAAATAATTTTTCATCATGTGGGAGTAGAAATCTCATTCCAGGACCAGGGTCCTTATAAGGGTGAGCAGGATTTCAGACTGTGAGAAACATGGATGGATAGTTGGATAAATTTCTCTAGGCCCGTAGGTGTAGGTGTAGGTGGCGAGATGCAACTGGTGGGACGGTTCCAAGCCCTGACGGTAGGCTGTGATCAAGCGGGCAAGCAGCAAGCATGCGAAACTGCAAAAAATTTGCAATCTGTAACAGACTGCTTGTCTTGACAAAGACAGTAAAGCTGTTCGCTGACTGAAGCATTTGCTTGCTGGATGATCAAAGACTTTGCGTAAGTGTTTGATGAATTTGTCCAGGGAATTTATCACAAAGCTGGCCTGATTCCGGAGAGATTTAGCCCACTGCAGGGCATGAAGAGTAAAGAGATGATGTAAGCGATCTTGGATTTCTCCATGGGGAACCACTGCAGATGCATCTTGGGGACTAGAAGAGCACTGCAGAAGAAAACCACTGGCATTACACGTTGTGTATGGTGAAGGAGCAGCGTGCCGTGCAGATTAGGGTTCAGTGTTCCGGTGTGTGGTGGAACGAATTCCTCAACGGAATCCGGTTGTGCATTAGGAAGCCCCACTTCCATGTTGTGGTCTGGACTTCTGTTACAACAAAGAGACAGGACAGGTAATGCACTCTACAGTGGGGTTTTATTTTACAAATGGAGAATGGTAATACTGTGGCACAGATAAACAGTAGCTGGAATGTGGACTGAGGCTCCGTCAAGTCACCTTTATTTAAATAGTGCTTTATACAGCTTTACAGTAATAAATGGTAAAATAACAATCATTGATGCAAACTTCTTTATGGAAGTACAAATGAAAATGGCTCTTATAGATTTGAAAATGGCTCTTCTAGATTGTGTGGTCTTCGCTCATATTCAGGGCTGCGTTGTGATCGGCTCTGGGTACAGGTCTACCATCTGATCTGGATACGGATCGGATCCGGCTGACTACAGTAACCTCATAATAAGGAGGAGACAGACTAATACTAGCATAGATGCTATTCCTCTTTTGATGTACAAAAGTGCATCAGATGTTATGTGAAGTGTACCTGGTTGTGGTTGACGTAACACTCCTTTTAAGGGATTTGATTTATAGAAATGTGATGGTGTGTTGTGTATTTTAGGTTAAAGAGATAGTTCTTTATTCTAGATTTAAAATGACAGAGTGTGTCTGCCTCTCGAACAGGACTAGAAAGACTGTTCCAGAGTTTCGGTGCTAAATATTAAAAGTATCAACTGCCGTAGTCGATTTTGATATTCTCTTTATTATCAACTGTCCAGAATTTTGAGACCACAGTGGATACGAAGGACTATAAGGCGATAGGAGCTCGTTCAGGTACTGAGTAGCTTAATCCATTCAGGGCTTTATAAGTAATCCGCAAGATGTTCAAAATGTATATGATGTTTAATAAGGAGCCAGTGCAGTGTTGACAGAACCGGGCTAATATGGCCATACTTCCTGGTTCTAGAAAGAACTCTTAATTGCTGCATTTTTGATCAGCTGAAGTATGTTTATTAAGCCTGCAGGGCAACCACCCAGAAAAGCATTACAATAATCTAGTCTTGAGGTCATAAATGCATGAATTAACTTTTCTGCATTTGACATTGAGAGCATGTGTCTTAATTTAGAGATATTTTTAAGATGGAAAAATGCGGTTTTACAAATGTTAGGAAGATTGCTAAAAAATAGCACATCCAGGTTCCTAACTGACGATGTAGACTTGACAGAGCAGTGATCAAATGTTAGTAGTTGGTTTTTGGTCCAATAAATAGAACCTGTTTTTTTTTTTTTTTTTTTTTTTTTCCAGAATTTAGTAGTAGGAAATTACCATTCATCCAATTTTTTTATATCAACGATGCATTGCATTATCCGTGCAATTAGCATGTTTCATCATACAGCAAAAAATATAGAACTAAGTAACATCAGCATAACAGTGAAAACTAACACATTGTTTCCTAATGATATCTCCCAAGGGTAGCATGTATAGTACAGGGTGAAAAGCAACAGTCCTAGTACTGAGCCTTGTGGTACTCCATACTGAGCTTGTGATCGATATGATAACCTCTTAATTTATGGCTACAAATTGATGACTGTCAACAACACAATTTTTGAGCCTATTCAAATCTTTAATGAGAGCAGTTTCAGAACTGTGATATGAAATTGAAACTAACATAGTGATAACTAGCACGGGACAAAAATATGGCATGTCAAAATAAATACGCACAATGTAAATGCAGACATATAGATAGAAAAATATAACATAAATATAAATCAATATAATTTTGATATTCCATTCCAAATATTTGTAAAAGTGATGACTTGAAAATAATCTTAAATGTCTCACTGTACGTTGCTATTCTTATGGTGGAGTCGTTGCTTACACATTATATCTGTACTGTACTCATTTCAGATGCGAAGTGATTCGATTAATTGTCCATCACAGTAAAATTAAAATGTGAAATTTTAGTAAACTATAAAGAAGTTAAGCTAAAGTTCAGATAAATGCTTAATTGTCCATCTGACTAGTAAAATTAAAATGTAAAATTAAAATGACTGCAAATCCATTCAAATAATTTACAACAACTGTAAACAACTAAAGAATTGTGATTTTTATCGCAACATGTATGCTTATGATGCATAAATCTCAATTTTAACAATGAAAAGTATGACAACAACTATAATGTGTATAGTTATAATCTACTGTCTTAACATAATATAACTATCATAATATATTTGGTTTCTATTAATATCGAAGGCTAGATGCTTAATATGTAGCTCTGTTTGACACATTTTGTATCGGGGGTCCCTGCTCCACGTCTCTCTCGTCTAAGGGGCCCTTGCCCTGAAAAATATTAAAGACTCCTGATTTAGATGATTTAACAAGTTTAGACAATTCTTCCTCTCCTACAAAGGATGAATGGAATTGTTCCTCAGGGGTCTAAAGTGCACTGTTTGATGCGATATGGTAGCAGGTGGTTGCATGGTTATAATTTTCTCTCTGATTTTGCCAATCTTGTAAGTAAAGAAATTTATAAAGTCCTTACTGCTGTGCTGTTGGGAAATGTCTGCATCTGTTGATACTTTATTTTTCGTTACTTTAGCCACTATATCAAATAAATACCTAGGGTTATGTTTGTTTTCTTGTAAAAGAGTAAAAAAGTAAGCAGATCTAGCAGTTTTTAAGGCCTTTCTGTAGGTAAAAATACTATCCTTTCAACTGCGCTCCATTTTCCAGGCTGCTCTCTTGAGGGTGCATTTTTGCTCGTTATACAGTGTCGGACTGTTCTCCTTAATCTTCTTTAAGTACGAAGGAGCAACTGTGTCTAAAGTGCTAGAAAGAGAGAGTCCATAGTTTCTGTTGCAACATCAAGTTTTTCTGTGCAATCAGATATTCTGAGGAGCTGAAACAAATCAGGAAGATAATTTACAAAGCAATCTTTAGTGGTAGAAGTGATAGTTCTACCATATTTGTAACAAGGAGTTGATTTTGTAGCCTTGGCTAAATGGAGTATACACAAGACTAGATACTGATTTGAGATAATCTCAAATCAGATCATTGCTCTGCTGCAGAATTCTAATGCAAAGTATGGACTGCACCAGATTTGCCTGTGAAATGTTGCCCCACTCTTCCACAAAGGCATTTGCAGGTTTTCAGGTTTTCAAACACGTCTGGTGCGACATATGGTTACACATGGTTTGCCACTGCAGGGACCATCAGCTGTCCTTTCTGTCTCCCTGTAGCACTGTCTTAGGTGTCTTACATTACGGACATTGCAGTTTATTGCTCTGGTTATATATACATATGTTCTCATTGCTCCCTGCAGCAGGCCTATGGCATGTTTATGGCGCCTTTGAGGCTTTTAATAGACCACAGCTACTGAAAGAGCTTACAGTTGCCGATGGATATAAGTAGTTCTGTGAACAAGCATGAAAAACATGTTTAAACCCTTTCCAATAAAGATCTGTAAAGCTTATTTGGATTTTACAAAATTATCTTTAAAATACAGTATCCTCAAAAGGGATGTTTCTTTCTTTTCTTTTCTTTTCTTTTTTTCTTTTCTTTGTCGAGTTAATGTGTTTGAGGAAATGTATATTCTTGTAGTGGCACACACTAGAAGAATATATAGATGTGTTTATAGAGTTGTGTGTGTTTATAGAGTTGTGTGTGTTCTCTTATCCTAAGAAATCCTGTCAAGACTGCAACAAACATTTATTTTTAACACTAAAATACAGTATCTTCAAAGTCATGTAGTCTTTGAAGTCTTTTTGCTTCTGGTTATGCAAGCTAAGTTTTTTTATGCAATACTACTATGATCATCTTCATGAATTATGTGAAAAAGGCAAAGCATGATTTGCATCTGCTAAGGATTTTTTTTTTTTTTTCATGTTCAGAGGCCTGAAGACAGACAGGAAGTTGCCCGTGCCGGCCATGAATTGAACCAGGAAGTGAATAGACTCATGGTGGCCATGAGGGACATGTTGGCTAACATCCAGTTTCGTGAACCTCAGTGGGAGGACAACCACGACAGAGACGAGGAGGAATGGGACTGACAGATCAACGAGGGCATGATTTTCAAAAAAAAAAAGAAAAAAAAAAAGTGAAGCTGAAGAATTAAAGAGGAACTGTTATTTTCTGCTTGCCCTATATATTAAAAGATCCAGTTTATTCATACTACTTGACTAGTTCTTAATTGTTCCACATCTCTTGCCATGACTTGAGAAGCTTGTTTTTTAATGAATATTATGGCTGGTATTTTCAAGCTTGAAAGCGTAATTTCTGAGCACCCACCATAAAGTGGAGCTACCTTGTTTAGTACACCATGACAATCAGCAGGAAACATTAGTAAAACAACTGAATTTACTGAATTAAATTATGATCAAAATTGTTTTAGTAATTGCAGTAATACTGTTTTAACAATGGCAAAATTAAATGTATCTGAGTTTCATGTTTGGTTAAGGGCTTGGGTATATCCTGTGTGAGGATGAGGTACACGTAATTTTAAAGGTTGATCATCTTGAGAAATAAGTGCATTTCTATAGGCAAACATGACAGCTTCAACTACAGCAGGTCAGATTTTCAGAAGATCTCACACACACATCACACCCAACAATGATAACTGATCTACAAAGCCAAGGGTATGTAATATATTCATATTATGTATTTTGAAATAAATGAGCACAGATTAAAGAGTTGTTGTTTTTTTTTTTTAATCTTGTTGAAGTATTTAAAAACTCTTACAAACTCCAGATTTTCAGTGTTTGTTGGGTGTGTTCCAGACTGTTTCATTCCAGGAAAAACTTTTTCTTTTTTTTTTTTTTTTTTTGTTAACCTGTCAAAGCTTTTATCAAGAATATCGATACATTCTGAATGACCTTTCAATAATCTTTTCTGCTAACTATAGATCATTTTTCCATATACTCTTTTTGAACCAAAGTAAACAACATTTAAAATGTATTGCAATTGCGCTCAAGAAGAGCACTGTTTGAAGTTTAGTTATTAAACTAAAAAATAAATTAAAATACTAAAATAACTTAAAACTAAGTACTTCGTATGTTTAAACAACATTTACACACAATATTTGTCTAATCTTTTAGATTTTTGTATTCTTAAATTGTCATAATTTTCTTTTACAAAAAAAATAAATTGAGATTGATAAACATATCCACTTTCCTTGACAGTAGGCAAGACAGGAGACTTGACAGCAGACAGCAATGCCCCCCCTAAAAAAAAAAAGACTGGCCACCCCACTGGCCCCCCCAACCGGAAAGAGTGGATTTCTTTTAAAGAATAATTTTATTGTTTAAATATGAACATTGATGACATAATAACATAATAAATTATTAAATAATAAATTAAACGTACATAATGTGTAGAATTCTCTCTCAGTTCTCTCTCGATCCCCTCCCCCTCTTCACCCAAGAATATGCGCTCATACGCATTCCCTGACTGTTGGAGTGTTCGTGAAAGGAGCAAAAATTTAAAAGAGAATTCACAAAGTAAAACGTAGTTCATTGTAACAGAGGCAAGCTAGTAAGAGCTGTGCTGTGCAGCTAAACCTCACTCCCTGATCCCATGCCGGAGTCGCCAGTTCGAGTAGGACTGGAGGGGTTACATGTTTTATTTACTGCAGTGTTTATCATTCATTAACTACACTGTGGTGACCACCAGTCTAAACTTCTCATAATAACATAAAATACTTTAATGTTGTGTTCTGCGACATTGCTGTCAAAAGAACTAAAATCGAAAGCGCGATAAGACTTTAGTCCTTATCAAATCGTAAAAGACTGTGAATTAATTATGTATATAGTCTGTTTGCTCTGAGTGTCAAAATCAAGTGCTCACTTTGCTCATGCAATCAGCTGATCCAGTGTTTTCTCGGTTCACAGTGAACTCCATCCATCTCTGCATGTGCTGTGAGTCTTGCAATTGGGGACATAGCGGGCACCAGTTGCACATTATTTTCATATTTGCATAGTTTCCAACAATTTTGTGTGAAAATAATAGCATTTTACTAGATTTGTAATAAGCATTTGTAGACTTTTCACAGAAACGTTAGTTTACCGTCTAAAAAAAGCTCAAGGGTTTATCTCTTCCAAGTGTAGAAATTAGGACAAAACTATTGTATTTTCCCTGTAGCATTATGCTTATGAATTATTAATTTATTTTACAGTGCATTTGTTTTACAATATATGGCTATTACTGTCATAGGATGAATAATAGTAATAATTAAAGCTGCAAGCAGCGATGAAAGGGCCCTCGCACCCGGGCTCACCGCCACCCGGTGGCATTAGGAAAACTGAACAGTGGGCGATATTCAGTTAAGAGGATAAATAGAGGAGAAATATGGCAAAGTCATTTTGATGCACCACAGTTCCTAATGCCAGCAGGTGTCGCTTTGACTATAACTGAATATTGGCATGTTAATGTCTTAAGGCTAGGACTATTATCAAACAAGTGAAGTTTGGGGCAAATGGGACATTGTATGCCTGAGTTACAACAACTTCCTGTTTCGTGGCGTTAATTCGCATACATTAACACTTAGCCAAGTTCGTGGCATATTGAAATGTGTTTCTGGGAGTGAATTGCAGAGTAAAGCATGCCATTTCCTGTTGCCAGCAGGTGGCGCTATTACTAATTGAATATTAGCATGTAGCTGTCCTCAGGCCAGGACTATTATCAAACGTGAAGTTTGGGGCAGATCAGACATTGTATGCTTGTTACAACAACTTCCTGTTTCATGGCGAAACATCAGACTTTGTCAGGCCGCCACGGACACGCCCTTCAATGAAAACTCAAGATCTTTGCAATTTCACATCGCTAAGGCCTTAAGATTAGACTGACCCTATATGATGTGGTTCTGGTTAAATGTCTATGAGTAGTTAATCACAGTGTAAAACATGTCATTTCCTGTTACCCACAGGTGGAGCTATGACTGTAACTGAATATTGCCATGTAGATGTCTTCAGTTCAGGACTCTAATAAAACATGTGAAGTTTCGGACAGATTGGAAATTGTATGCCCGAGTTACAACAACTTCCTTTTTAATGGCGAAACATCGAAGTTTGTCAGGCTGCCACGGACACGCCCTTCAGTGAAAGCTCTAGATCTTCGCAATTCAACGTCTCAAAGGCCTTTAGATTAGACTGACCAAATATAATGTTGATCTGATTAAAGGTCTAGGAGGAGTTTGTTAAAGTAGAGCGTGTGGAAATGGCAAAAACTGTCAAAATTTTGCAGAGAAAATTCAAAATATCTCACTTCCTGTTGGGTTTACAGATTTTGCACCCAGGGGCTTTTTTGTAGGTATTGGGCTGTTACATGTGTCTACCGAATTTCATACCTGTATGTGAAATGTAGTGCTAGGGGCGCTTAATTGAAATTTTGTAGGTGGCGCTATCAAGCCATTTTGCCACACCTAATTCTAAAACCCATATATCAGACGTAAATTTTCACCACTTCTGACACGTGTGCAAAGTTTCATGAGTTTTCGAGCATGTTTAGTCCCTCAAAAATGCGATTCATTTCGGAGAAGAAGAAGAATTGGCCGAGCAATTACATTAGGGTCCTCACACCATCGGTGCTCGGGCCCTAATTAGCAGCGATGAAAGGGCCCTCGCACCCGGGCTCATCGCTACCCGTTGGCCTTAGGAAAACAGTGAACAGTGGGCGACATGCATGTAAGCGAGTAAATACAGGAGAATTATGGCCAAGTCATTCAAAGTGCCACACTTCCTGCTGCCAACAGGTGGCGCTTTGACCGTAACCGAATATTGCAATGTAGATGTGTTCAGGCCAGGAATGTTATCAAACGTGTGAAGTTTGGAGCAGATTGGACATTGTATGCCTGAGTTACAACAACTTCCTGTTTCGTGTAGTTAATCGCATACTTTAGCACTGAGCCAGGTGTTGCATGATTTAACGTGTTTCTAGTATGTTTGGTACTTTGTGGCATATTGAATTATGTTTCTGGGAGTGAATTACAGTGTAAAGCATGCCACTTCCTGTTGCCAGCAGGTGGTGCTATGACTAACTGAATATTAGCATATAGATGTCTTTAGGCCAGGACTCTTATCACACATGTGAAGTTTGGGGCAGATCGGACATTGTATGCCTGAGTTACAACAGCTTCCTCTTTCATGGCAAAACATCAGACTTTGTCAGGCCGCCACGGACACGTCCTTCAACGAAAACTCAAGATCTTTGAGTTAAACAGTGTTTAAGATGTCATGATTCTTTTCAAAGGTCTACATTTGCCATGTTTTGACATTATTCTGATAAAGTTTGAAGCAAATCGGGTAAAAATAAGAGGGTGATCTCAAAGCATGTTGAAAGTGACACACTTCCTGCTGCCAGTTGGTGGCGCTATAACTTTGACTCACAATAGTCACATTCATGTGATCAGCCTTGTACAACGAACACACAGCTGACGTTTATCAAAATCAATCAATGTATGCACATGTTATAACACATTTCCTGTTTACCTTTTCTCGCCATAAATTTGTTGCCTCGCCACGGCCAATTGCGCTGGCAATTTTTCATCATCAATGTCTTGACTTCATGCTGACCGAGTTTGGTGGTGATCGGATTAATCGCCTAGGAGGAGTATATCAAATTCCAGAGCATGCGTTTTTCAAACAACCCATAATAATGGACTTCCTGTTGAGCTGGCGTATAGCTTAGAGCACGAAAGTTGTTCGGCCCGATGAGGTCTTTATGTGTACTGAGTTTCATACTAATACATGCAAGCGTGTTTGATATATGGCCAAGTTTTTGGATCCCATTCAAGGGGGCGCTGTCGAGCCCCCATGCCACGCCCGGATCCCAGCCTCTGCAGCGTCCTAATGGCCGCAGATTCCAATGTGTGTGCCAATTTTCAAGAGTTTTTGAGCACGTTAAGGCCCAAAAAAGCCCTGGAAGGTTGAAGAAGAAAAAAAAAAATAATAATAATAATAATCCTTAGGAGAACAATAGGCCCCTGCGCCTTAGTGGCTTGGGCCCTAATAAATATAGCTGCAAGCAGCGATGATCACATGATCACAAACCACAACAGCCACATCCATGAGATTGTTTAAATTTAGATGAATTTCATGTCATAGAATGTCATAGGTCAAATCCAAATAAGTGCAGAATATCATCCTAATCTTCCATGTCTGTGTTTTTCTCAGACAACCTCCATAAAAATTCCAGAGCAAATTATATACTGTTATTTGCTCCACAGTGCTTTGAGAAATCTAATCCAGTCTAATGCGAATGTCTGTGATTGCTGATGTTGTATTAAACCCTGGCCATGGTAACACCATTCGAGATATCCTATAATCGTTAGCAATTTAGTATCTTCAGTATCTTGTCATCATGTTCAGAAAGTTTGGTGGCGATTGAATGAATCCCCTAAGAGGAGTAGTTAAAACTTCAGAGCTTGTTTATTCAAAAAATCCACATTCAAACCAAAATATCTGACTTCCTGTTGGTCGGAGCTAATGACTGTAAATTAGAAAATTGTCCGGCTTAATGAGAACAATATGTATACCGAGTTTGGTGACTGTAGTTAAAACTAACCCCCCCACTTTTGTCAAAAGGTGGCGCTATAGAGGCCCTCCTCCCCACCCATTTCTAAGGCTTTGCCCATGTCTACTGGATGACAATCCTGACATGTGTGTCGAGTTTCCAACCCGGTGGCTTCAGGGCAACTGTGCACAGTGGGCAATAGGCATGTAAAACGGGTAAAGATAAAAGGGCTACGTCAAAGTCATTTAAATACACCACATTTACTGCAGCAGTTGGTGCCCAAATGATCACAAACCACAACAGGCACATCCATGAGATCGTTTAAATGTAGATGAATTTTATGTCATAGAAGGTCAGTTTCAAATGAGTGCAGAATATCATCCTAATCTGCCATGTGTGTTTTTCTCAGACAACCTCTATAAAAATTCCAGAGCAAATTACAGGCTGTTATTTGCGCAAATTGATCAGTACTCTAAAAAAATGTGATCCAGTTTTGATGCGAATGTCTGTGATTGCTGATGTTGTATTATTCTAACACTTCTCTTCATGTGTTTTCTGACCTCCCTGAACTATCGTTTGTGCACCAATCTTATGCTCCAAAGCATGCTTTCATTTAATTTCAATATGTGTGGTATACGACGAAAAAAATTAAATAAAATGAATAAATAGAGCCAAATCACAGAACCTGCAAAGAGGATTTTAATATCAGTCTCAGGTAATAGTAAGGTACATGTCTAAATTTTTCTGCTCACTTATGCAAGTTTATTTTAAACAGCCACTTTTATAAAATAAAGTGAAACTTACTTAAATAGGGTTTTTTAATAAATTTGAATTATATCAATAAATAATTAATTTAAAGACATGCGTTGTACATGATGTTTGCAAACACAGCACATGACTTTCTATAACACCCATGTCTAGAAAACACACACTCTCCTCTGTAAAAACAAAACAAAACAAAGATTTAAGTCTTGTATGAATCAGAACATGAAATCACATTGTGTTGGTAATAATTAATTGTAACTCAAATGACATTTGAAAAGTAGTCCTGTCCAAATAGTGATATAATGTCATGGTTCAATTTCAAATGAGTGTGAAGTTATCATTTGCAGTTATTGTCATTTAATATTTTTATAAGTTCATCAAAAAATGGGTAAACACACACACACACACACACACACACAAGTACAGAGAGGGACACAGACAGAGACCCACACACACACACACACACAGAAAGAGTCAGACTGAGGGAGGGAGGGGGGGTACCACAGAGAGAGGGAGAGAGAGGGTGAAAATATCCACATTTAAACCAAAATATCGGACTTCCTGTTGGTCGGAGCTAATGACTGTAAATTAGAAAGTTGTCCGGCTTTATGAGAACAATATCTGTACCGGTTTGGTGACTGTAGGTTAAACTAACCCCCCACTTTTTTCAAAAGGTGGCGCTATAAAGGCCCTCCTTCCTGCCCGTTTCTGAGGCTTTGCCCATGTCTACTGGATGACAATCCTGACATATGAGTCGAGTTTCATGCAATTTGAAGCATGCTAAGTGTCTCAAACCCATCCAAAACAAATATTGAAGTTTAATCTGTTACTATGGCAACAGTGTTTGAAAAATATTAAAAATCTTTCTACAGGTCTACATTCGTTATATCTTGACATTATTCTAATGAAGTTTGAAGCAAATTGGGTAAAAATTAGAGGGTGGCAGCAGGAAGTGTGTTACATTCAAAATGCTTTAAGATTAAAGCATTTTGAATGTAACACACTTCCTGCTGCCAGTTGGTGGCGCTATAACTTTGACTCACAATAGTCACATCCATGTGATCGGACTCCTACAACCAACACACAGCTGAAGTTTCATAAAAATCAATCAATATATGCAGACATTATAACATATTTCCTGATTCCCTTTTCTCGCCATAAATTTGTTGCCTCGCCACGGCCAAACCGTTCGAGATATCAAAAATCCGCTTGCAATTTTACATCCTCAATGTCTTGACTTCATGTTGACCGAGTTTGGTGGTGATCGGATTAATCGCCTAGGAGGAGTATATCAAATTCCAGAGCATGCGTTTTTCAAACTTCCTGTTGCGGTGGCGTATAACTTAGAGCACGAAAGTTGTTAAGCCTGATGAGGTCTATATGTGTACCGAGTTTCATACAAATGAGTGCAAGCGTGTTTGATATATGGACCAAGATTTCGGACTCCGTTCAAGGGGGCGCTGTCGAGCCCCCCTGCCACGCCCGGGTACCAGCCTCTGCGGCATCCTAATGGCCGCAGATGTGTGTGCCAATTTTCAAGAGTTTTTGAGCATGTCAAGGCCCCCAAAAAGCCCCGAATGACGGAAAAAAAAATAAAAATAAAAATAATAATAATAATAATAAATATAGCTGCAAGCAGCGATGACGGGCCCAAGCCCAGTGACACCGCCACCCCGGTGGCTTCAGAGCAACTGTGCACAGCGGGCAATGGGCATTTAAAATGGTTAAACTTAAAAAGCCTATGTCAAATTCAGACCACATTTACTGCAGCAGCTGCTGCCAATATGATCACAAACCACAACAGCCACATCCATAAGATTGTTTAAATTTAGATTAATTTCATGTCATAGATTATCATAGGTTAGTTTCAAATGAGTGCAGAATATATCCTAATCTTCCATGTCCGTGTTTTTCTCAGACAACCTCAATAAAATTCCAGAGCAAATTACATACTGTTATTTGCGTAAATTCAAGAGTACTCTGAGAAATGTAATCCAGTCTTAATGCGAATGTCTGTGATTGCTGATGTTGTATTATCCTAACACTTCTCTTCATGTGTTTTGACCTCCCTGAGCTATCGTTTGTGCACCAATCTTATGCACCAAAAGCATGCTTTCATTTAATTTCAATATGTGTGGTATAAAAAATAAAATGATAAAATTAATAAATAGAGCCAAATCACAGAACCTGCAAAGACGATTTTAATATCAGTCTCAGGTAATAGTAAGGTACATGTCTAGATCTTTCTGCTCACTTATGCAAGTTTATTTTAAACAGCCACTTTTATAATCATGTGAAATTTACTTAAAGAGGGTTTTTTAATAAATTTGAATTATATCAAATAATTAATTTAAAAATAATTTTAATTGTAACTCAAATGACATTTAAAAAACTAGTCCTGTCCAAATAGTGATATAGTATCATGGCTCAATTTCAAATGATTGTGAAGTTATCATTTGCACTTCATAATTGTTATAAGTTCATCAATAAATGGGTAATCAGTAAAAGGGTTAAGACCACTAATCAAGATTGTAATACACACACACACACACAGACTGAAGGAGTGAGAGGGGAGGAGAGGAGAGGAGGGAGGGGGAAGGGGGGGTTTGGACAGAGAGAGAGAGAGAGTGTGTGTGTGTGTGTGTGTGTGTGTGTGTGTGTGTGGGTGTGTGTGAAAAATCCACATTCAAACCAAAATAGCTGACTTCCTGTTGGTCGGAGCTAATGAATGTAAATTAGAAAATTGTCCGGCTTGATGAGAATAATATGTGTACCGAGTTTGGTGACTGTAGCAAAAACTACCCCCCCCACTTTTGTCAAAAGGTGGTGCTATAGAGGCCCTTCTCCCTGCATGTTTATACGGTTTTGCCCATGTCTACTGGTCGACAATATTGATGTGTGTGTCAAGTTTCATGCAATTTGAAGCATGTTAAGCACCTCAAAAACACTCAAGAATATTATTAAAGTTTGACGTGTTGCCATGGCAGCAATATTTAGGATATCACAAATACAATCACAGGTCTACATCTGCCATGTTTTGACATTATTGTGATGAAGTTTGAAGCAAATCGGGTAAGAAAAAAGAGGGTGATCTAAAAGCATTTTAAAAGTGACACACTTCCTGCTACCAGTTGGTGGCACTATAACTTTGACTCACAATAGTCACATCCATGTGATCGGAATCCTACAACGAACACACAGCTGAAGTTTCATAAAAATCAATCAATGTATGCATAAGTTATAACACATTTCCTGTTTCCGTTTTCTCGGCATAAATTTGTTGCCTCGCCACGGCCAAACCGTTCGAGATATCAAAAATCCGCTGGCAATTTAGCATCATCAATGTCTTGACTTCATGCTGACCGAGTTTGGTGGTGATCGGATTAATCGCCTAGGAGGAGTATATCAAATTCCAGAGCATGAGTTTTTCAAACATCCCATAATAGCCGACTTCCTGTTGAGCCGGTGTATAACCGATGAGGTCTATATGTGTACCGAGTTTCATACTAATGCATGCAAGCGTGTTTGATATATGGACCAAGATTTCGGACTCCGTTCAAGGGGGCGCTGTCGAGCCCCCCTGCCACGCCCGGGTACCAGCCTCTGCGGCGTCCTAATGGCCGCAGATTCCAATGTGTGTGCCAATTTTCAAGAGTTTTTGAGCATGTTAAGGCCCCCAAAAAGCCCCGGATGACGGAAAAAAAATAAATAAATAAAATAATAATAATAATAATAATCCTTAGAAAAACAATAGGGCCCTGCGCCTTAGTGGCTTGGGCTTTAATAATCCTTAGAAAAACAATAGGGCCCTGCGCCTTAGTGGCTTGGGCTTTAATAATCCTTAGAAAAACAATAGGGCCCTGCGCCTTAGTGGCTTGGGCCCTAATCATCCTTAGGAGAACAATAGGCCCCTGCGCCTTAGTGGCTTGGGCCCTAATAATCCTTAGGGGATCAAGAGGGCCCTGCTCCATTAGTGGCTTGGGCCCTAATAATCCTTAGGGGATCAAGAGGGCCCTGCTCCATTAGTGGCTTGGGCCCTAATAATCCTGAAGAAAACAATAGGGCCTTCAGCCCTTTACAGGGCTTTGGCCCTAATAATCCTTAGAAAAACAATAGGGCCCTGCGCCTTAGTGGCTTGGGCCCTAAATATAGCTGCAAGCAGCGATGACGGGCCCAAGCCCGGGGACACCAGTCAAGTCAAGTCAAGTCACCTTTATTTATATAGCGCTTTTTACAATGTAGATTGTGTCAAAGCAGCTTTACATTGATAACTGGTACATTATTTGGCTGCACAGCAGCTCTTAAAGAATAGTGTCAATGCAGGCAGATCAAAGCACTGTTGAATATCAAATGTCAAGTCAAATGTCAAGTGTCCCCAACTAAGCAAGCCAAAGGCGACAGCGGCAAGGAACCCAAACTCCATCAGGTGACATCAGGTGGCAGACAAGTGGCAAATAGGTGTTTAAATGGAGAAAAAAACCTTGGGAGAAACCAGGCTTAGTCGGGGGGCCAGTTCTCCTCTGGCCAACAGTGCTTTGTTACGATTCAGGTTGCCATCGTAAGTCCAATAGGATCGCAACATTCAAAGTATTTATTCCAGTTCCATCCAATTGAGGATCGTATTCATCACGGTATGGACGGTTGTTGAGGAACTGTGTCGTGGCTGTCGTGTCGATGAGGCCCTCACAGTGGATGATCTAGTTGACTCAATCTCTGCTGATACTTCAGGGCTGCGTTGTGGTCGTGTCAAGGCGCAGGTCCTTGGTCTCACCTGGATACGGCCCGGATCCGGTTGACTACGGTCAACCTCGGGATAACCAGAAAGACTAATATTAGCGTAGATGCCATTCTTCTTCTGATGTAACGAGTACATCAGGTGTTATAGGAAGTGTTCCTGGTTCCGGCTGACCTAATTTATGCAGCCTAATAATCCTTTAACGGATTTGAAAATATAAATTGGTAATGTGTTATGTGTATGCCAGGTTAAAGAAATGCGTTTTTAGTCTAGATTTAAACTGACAGAGTGTGTCTGCTTCCCGAACAATGCTAGGAAGATTGTTCCAGAGTTTAGGTGCCAAATAGGAGAAGGATCTACCGCCTGTGGTTGATTTTGATATTCTAGGTATTATCAGCTGGCCTGAATTCTGAGATCGCAATAGACGTGAAGGACTATAATGAATTAGGAGCTCGCTCAGGTACTGGGGAGCTAAACCATTTAGTGCTTTGTAAGTAATTAGCAAGATTTTAAAATCTATACGATGTTTAACAGGAAGCCAATGCAGTGTTGACAGAACCGGGCTAATATGGTCATACTTCCTAGTTCTAGTAAGAACTCTAGCTGCTGCATTTTGTACGAGCTGTAGTTTATTTATCAGGCGAGCAGAACAACCACCCAGTAAAGCGTTACAGTAATCTAGCCTTGAGGTCATGAACGCATGAACTAACTGTTCTGCATTTTTCATTGAAAGCATATGTCGTAGTTTAGATATATTTTTAAGATGGAAGAATGCGGTTTTACAGATGCTAGTAACATGGCCTTCAAATGAAAGATTGGTATCAAAGAGCACACCCAGGTTCCTAACTGACGACGAAGACTTAACAGAGCAGCCATCAAGTGTTAGACAGTATTCTAGATTATTACGTGAAGAAGTTTTTGGTCCAAAAATTAGAATCTCTGTTTTTTCTGAATTTAGTAGTAGGAAATTACTGGTCATCCAATTTTTTATATCAGCCATGCATTCCGTTAATTTTGTGAATTGGTAAGTTTCGTCAGGGCGCGAAGAAATATAGAGCTGAGTATCATCAGCGTAACAGTGAAAACTAACGCCATGCTTCCTAATGATATCTCCCAAGGGTAGCATGTACAGAGTGAACAGCAACGGTCCTAGTACTGAGCCTTGCGGTACTCCATATTGAACTTGTGATCGATATGACATCTCTTCGTTTACTACTACAAACTGATAACGGTCAGATAAGTATGATTTGAACCATGACAATGCAATTCCACTAATGCCAACATAATTTTCGAGTCTATTTAAAAGAATATTGTGATCAATAGTGTCAAATGCAGCACTAAGATCCAGTAACACTAATAGAGAGATACAACCACGATCTGATGATAAGAGCAAATCATTAGTAACTCTAATGAGAGCAGTCTCAGTACTATGGTACGGTCTAAATCCTGACTGGAAATCCTCACAGATACTATTTCTTTCTAAAAAGGAACATAGTTGTGATGATACTGCCTTTTCTAGTATTTTTGACAGAAAAGTGAGATTTGAGATCGGCCTGTAATTGACTAATTCTCTAGGATCAAGTTGTGGTTTTTTAATAAGAGGTTTAATAATAGCCAGCTTAAAAGTTTTTGGTACGTGTCCTAGTGATAAAGATGAATTGACGATATTAAGAAGAGGATCTATAACCTCTGGAAGCATTTCTTTCAATAGCTTAGTCGGTATAGGGTCTAACATACATGTTGTTGATTTTGATGATTTAACAAGTTTAGACAATTCTTCCTCTCCTAAAGCAGTAAATGAATTGAATTTTTCCTCAGGGACAATACAATGCACTATCTGACGCGATACTGTAGTAGACGGTTGCATGGTTATAATTTTTTCTCTAATATTATCAATCTTGCAAGTAAAGAAGTTCATAAAGTCATTACTGCTGTGCTCTTTGGAAACATCAGAAGTTGAAGCTTTATTTCTTGTTAATTTAGCCACTGTATCAAATAAATACCTAGGGTTGTGTTTATTTTCTTCTAAAAGTTTTGAAAAATAGGCAGATCTAGCAGATTTTAGGGCCTTTCTGTACTCAATCATTCTCTCTCTCCACGAAATGCGAAATACTTCTAGTTTTGTTTTCTTCCAGCTGCGCTCCATTTTCCTGGCTGCTAACTTTAGGGCCCGAGTGTGCTCATTGTACCATGGCATTGGATTAATTTCCTTAATCTTTTTTAAGCGCAAAGGAGCAACTGAGTCTAATGTGCTGGAAAAGACAGAGGCAATAGTTTCTGTTGCAACATCGAGGTCTTCTAAGCTTTCTGGTATGCTAAGGCGATGAAACTGATCAGGAAGATTATTTATAAAGCGATCTTTAGTGGTAGAAGTGATGGTTCTACCATATTTATGGCATGGAGGCAGTTTAGCTGCCTTGACTAAATGTAGTATACACGAGACTAGATAATGATCTGAGATGTCATCGCTCTGCTGCAGAATTTCAACAGCATCAATATCGATTCCATGTGACAATATTAGATCTAAAGTATGATTACGACAATGAGTGGGTCCTGACACGTGTTGTCTAACACCAGTAGAGTTTAGAATATCTGCAAATGCCAATCCTAATGCGTCTTTTTTATTATCTACATGGATATTAAAATCACCAACAACAAGGACTTTATCTGCAGCTAGTACTAACTCCGATAGAAAGTCAGCAAATTCTTTGATAAAGTCTGTATGGTGTCCTGGTGGCCTGTATACAGTAACCAGCACAAATGTCAACTTACATAATGTTACGTAAAGTACCATCACTTCGAAGGAATTATATTTGAAAGACTTCTGACTAATACTGTAAGTATTACTATAGATTACAGCAACACCACCCCCTTTGCCTTTCTGGCGGGCATTGTGTCGATAATCATAACCTTCAGGACTAGACTCATTTAAAGTAATGTAATCATCCGGTTTTAGCCAGGTTTCTGTCAAACACAGCACATCTAGATTATTATCTTTGATAATATCATTAACAATAAGTGATTTTGAAGAAAGGGATCTAATATTTAACAACCCGAGTTTTATCATTTGTTTAGCATTATTATCTCTATTTTTTATTTGTTGAACATCAATTAAATTTTTACCATTAAATGGGTTTGGAAGTTTTTTGTTTTTACTAATTCGGGGTACAGACACAGTCTCTATTTGAAAATATCTAGGTGTAAGAGTTTCTATGTGTTGGGAGTTATCTGGATTATCTGACTTCTGTAACGTGAGGCAGCTAGCAGACGGTCGGTTTAGCCAGTCTGTCTGCTTCCTGACTTGGGCCCCAGTTTGTCATGTTTCAGCTCTAAGACTATGTGCCATATTACGAGAGAGAAGAGCAGCACCATCCCGGAAGGGATGAATACCATCTCTTTTCAACAGGTCAGGTCTGCCCCAAAAACTTTTCCAATTGTCTATGAAACCTATATTATTTTGCGGACACCACTTAGACAGCCAGCCATTGAGTGATGATAGTCTGCTAACTATCTCATCACTCCGACGAACAGGAAGGGGGCCAGAGCAAATTACTTCTCCTGACATTGTACTTGCGAGTTCACACACCTCTTTAATGTTAATTTTAGTGATCTCCGACTGGCGAAGTTGAACATCATTAGTGCCGACGTGAATAATAATCTTAGAGTATTTACGATTAGCATTAGCCAGCACTTTTAAATTTGCTTTGATGTCAGGTGCTCTGGCTCCCGGCAAACATGTCACTATGGTGGCTGGTGTCTCTATTTTCACGTTCCGTGTAATAGAATCGCCAATAACTAGGGCACTTTCGGCGGGCAATGGGCATTTAAAACGGTTAAACATAAAAGGTCTATGTCAAATTCAGACCACATTTCCTACAGCAGCTGGTGCCAATATGATCACAAACCTCAACAGCCACATCTATGAGATCGTTTAAATTTAGATGAATTTCATGTCATAGAATATCATAGGTCAGTTTCAAATCAGTGCAGAATATCATCCTAATCTTCCATATCCGTGTTTTTCTCAGACAACCTCTATAAAATTCCAGAGCAAATTACATACTGTTATTTGCGCAAATTCAACAGTACTCTGAGAAATTTAATCCAGTCTTAATGCAAATGTCTGTGATTGCTGATGTTGTATTATCCTAACACTTCTCTTCATGTGTTTTGACCTCCCTGAGCTATCGTTTGTGCACCAGTCTTATGCACCAAAATCATGCTTTTATTTAATTTCAGTATGGGTGGTATTTGATGTAAAAATAAAAATAATATAAAATTAATAAATAGAGCTAAATCACGGAACTGGCAAAGACGATGTTAATATCTGTCTTAGGTAAAAGTAAGGTACGTGTCTAGATTTTTCTGCTCACTTATACAAGTTTGTTATAAACAGCCACTTTTATAAAATCATGTGAAATTTATGTAAATATGGGTTTTGAATAAATTAGAATTATATCAATAACTAATTAATTTAAAGACATATGCGTCGTACGTGATGCTCGCAAACACAGCACATGACCTTCTGTAACACCCATGTCTACAAAACACACACTCTCCTTTGTAAAAAAAAAAGAAGAATAAAAAATTAGTCTTGTCTGAATCAATACATGAAATCACAGTTGTCGGGTAATAAGAATTGTAACTCAAGTGTCATTTAGAAAAGTAGTCCTGTCCAAATAGTTATATAGTGTCATAGTTCAATTTTAAATTAGTGTGAAGTTATCATTTGCAGTGTGTTTTTATAATATAACCTAATTATCAAACTAATAATATAATACTATGTTGTCAGTGGCCTACAAATAAACTGGCTTGATTAGCTGCTTCAGGTGTGTTTGATTAGAGTTGGCACTAAACTCTGAAGGACAGTGGCTGCGTCCGAAACTGCCTACTCAATGAGTAGGTACTTAATTTCAATAAGTACTTACTTAACGAGCCCTAAAAGAGTAGGTACTTAATAGCCAAATCTCGTTGAGTATGAATGCGATCCGGACATAATCCGCCATGTTGACGTTATCACCTACGACTAAATCACAAGCGCAACAACTTTAAAGACATGAGTGACAGGTTTAATTCATTTATCTGTAAATATCTTGATATTGATTAAACTTGCTCATTTTGTGGTCTTGTTGAAGAAACAGCTGCCCAGTAATTTTGTGATTGTAGTACTGATTGTAGTAATATATTTTGGGTTCATTTAAAGTTCTTATATTTTTAACTACTAATGTGACCCCCAGTTTATTTTTTGTTACGAAAACCCAAATTCGCGTGAATATGTTGTTTCTTTATTTTATATGCAAAAATGTTCATCCACAAGTAAAAGTGGCATAAATCTCCTTTACGTTTTCCTCTTTTTCTTGTTGAGTTAGCTCTAGTTTCATCCCTCAGGCTTATAAATAATAAACAAACAAATAAATAAATACTTTTTATGCATTATGATGTATTCAAAATATTTAACCTCATCATCATGCTTTGTCTGTGTATATAATCTCAAAATATGTATACAAACCCATATTTTTATTTTTTGTCATTATTATTGTTCATTGTTAAAAATACAACTGGTATTTTCCCTGATCTTGTACGTAATTATAGGTCCTGCAATAAAAATAAAGATATGAACAACAGGTGCACTAACACCTCACAGCACCATAACTCCACAACCCTAGCTAGTGCAGTTTTCCTCAGTGTTAGTCTGCACAAAGAAGACGTCGGGCAGCTGCTCGAAGATCTCGCCTTTGGAGAAGACTGATTTTATACTCAAAAAATGGAAGTATAAACTCCTTAAAAATTAAGATTACCCCAGAATGAATTGCATTGCTAGCCCACCCCAACACTTACACACAATAATAATGATAAATGCTGACCAAAACTTACATTTTGCTTGTTTTACTAAAGAAGTAAAGTTTTGTCATATGACATAGCTACGCATGAATACACACTAGACAATTACAGCTGATGTGAATACATCTCAATTTACAGTCAAGCAGTGAATTAATGCATGAATAAAATATACAAATTTACTGATAATAGCATAATTAATAAAAAAAAGTAAAAGAATTAATAAAAGTAACAATGACAATAAATAAATGCATATACAAGTCAACAGCACATGAAACAAAGCTTTATTCAAATTTATTGTTCTAACAATCACGTATTTGCAGGCGGTGATCCCCACATCCTACTGCAATCTCAACACAGCTGTGCCCATTCTGCAGCTTTATTTTGATGAAGCTGCTGACCACCGTGAACACCTTCGCCTGTCTTTGTCATCCATCATGTCCCTCATTGCTGCTCTTCTCTATGGGGACATCGTTGATCCAGAGGATGAGGAAGACCATGATGATGGACCCCTGAACCCCACAACCTTGAAGCATGAGTGGGAGAAGATGTGCAAGACAATCTGGCTGCCGCTGTGTCTGCTCCAAACATTCGTGTGCTCTCCATCAGCATGACTAAAACAGAATGCTGACATGAATTGTAAAATGTTTTAATCTGTTTCTTGTCATATTTCCTTTCATATTTTTACAATTACAGGCTAATTTTTGTTGTAGCTTCATTACTTTTGTGGTGTAGTGGGTTAAACCGCTGAACTGGTAAGCAGGAGGTTGCTGGTTCGATCTCCGCAGCGTCTCCACCAGTGTGTCCTTGAGCAAGACACTTTACTCCAGGTTACTCCACGGGATCGTCCCTGTAATAAGAGCACTGTAAGTGTCTTTGAATAACAGCATCTGCCAAATGTAAATGTGGTTTTTGTAAATCTTTTTTTTTGTTAGTGTCTTGGGCACAAACGCTAATTAAAGCTGCTTATTTCTTAAAGTTTACTTTTTCAAGGTACTATAATATAAATGCATACATACATTTCATACAGTTTCTATTTGGGGGCATAAAGGGTTAGTTCACCCAAACATATAAATTCAGTCATTATTTACTCACCTTCACGCTGTTCAATCCCTGTGTTCATTTTTTTCTTCTTCTGAACACAAAAGGTGATTTTGGTCAAGTTTGTCCTGCTGGTTTCTGTTCATACAATATCAGTCAATGGAGCCTGTATTCCAGAAGCTTCATGACATTATTTGATGATGCTTTTGAAGCTTATGAAAGTCAGGCTCCATTGTATGAACAGAAACCAGCAGAACAAACTGGACCAAAATCACATCCTTAATCTTTTGGTCTTTTTCTAGATACTCTCGCTGGCTCTGGGCTCACTGAGGATGAAGAGACCACAGCAACATCCGGTCCAGATGAGGCAGTAAGGGCAGGAGGAGTGATGGAGGGTCTCATCCATGGCTCTACACCATTTCCAGGATCTGCTGTGGCTCTCCATCCTCAGTGCTCACACCAGTCTGAGGACATTTCACATCCTACAAAAATGCACAAACATCATACAAAAGCAGTCATTTTAACAGCATAATGTCATCTGATTTCTGTATTAGAAGTAACAAAATGATCTTACTTTATATTTTTTTTTTTAGGTTTTCCCTTTTTTCCACCCACAAATGCCACCGTCACCTTTCCTTGCAGGTCCTGCTCCACCACAAAAGCTCTGCAGCAAATGTACAGACATCAAGAATCAGAAAAGTGCTGTAATAACTCTGTTTGAAATTACAATAATTAAAATAAACTACAACTTAAGATTTAAATAGACTTTGTATTCATTTCTGTGGTATACTCACTCAAAGCCTTTGATGGCATCATTCCTTCATCAGACTCTCTCCACCAGATAAACACACGTGATCATCTGTCCCTGTAACATCAGACAAGATTCAAGTTTCCTCTGAGATTTATGTGCTCAATACTACATTTACATGTTGAGGTAGTTGATGATGTGTTAACTCACTTTTTATCCAACACAAATGTTCCTTAATTTATCAACAGTACTAACGGACTAACGTACTAACGTAATGTAAAGTGTTGACAACAGTGAATTCTACATAATAGCACACACACATCACTCATAATACATAATCCATCACTCATAAGTCATGATACTTAAAGAAGATGTTCCTGTCAGATGTTAAATAAACATTTAGTAAGCATCTTTATTATGTATATGGTTTAGAATTCATGTAAACCCACTTTGGAGACGAACGTGTGTTTACTGAAGCTCCCGTTATCTGTACATAATAAAACGTGGTTTTACTGCAAAATCACAACTATACTGTCTAGCATCTTTACACATTCAACAGTTTACTCTACAGTAGCTCAGCAAATGCGATTTTAACACAAGGAACCGTGTTTACTCACATTTGAAAGCATCCGCGCCGCTTTTCTCCTCCGTGTTTGATTATGACGTATCCTCTCCCGTGGCCTCCTGGGATAGAAAAGTATCCATCGAGGAACACTTCAGAATCTGGGCGGAAGCAGTAGGCCATCCGGGAACTTCTCGCCTACTCTTTTATTACTGAGGTTTCGGACATACTTATTCGCTCGCCTACTGCTTTTCCCCTACTATATAGTAGAGAAATAGGCGGTTTTCGGACGCACTTTAAGTAGACGCACACCGAATCTCACGAGAATTAGTACGTCACCCAGGTAATTTTCGCCTACTCTTTTTTGACTACTAAGGCTTTGGACATACTTATTCGCTCGCCTACTGCTTTTCCCCTACTAAATAGTAGAGAAGTAGGCGGTTTCGGATGCAGCCAGTGAGTCTGCAAGAAAAGGGTTAAAGAATTGATCAAGGGTGTAATACTGACTGACACACACACACACCTATACACGCCTATATTACTAACAGGGGACTATCACTCTAAACTGGCCAAGAGGGGACCAGAGTTTCTGGTCATTTTGAAGAAACAAAAATGACATACAAAATTTTCTTTTAAGGTCTTTTTTCATAATATAACTTCAAATAAGCATTTTTTTATTTTTTAAAAAACATGCCAAGAGGGGACCTGCAACTCTGACCGATGTCTACCTATCCAACAGGGGACCTCCATAGCCTGCAATGGAGCTGTGTGTGTGAACTGGCAGTGAAGTCTATCTTCATTATATATATATATATATATATATATATATATATATATATATATATATATATATATATATATAAAATGTTGTTCACACATGGCATAAGAGATCACAATATACATACATAGACATACACAATATACAATAAAAAAGAATGACCAAACCATCAGTTATCAAAAATTTTAATTGAGAAAAGATCATTTGAATCTGTTTTTATACAACGGAGAAAACAATACCGTCAACCAGATGACAACAGTTCAAAAGCAGAGGTGCAAAGACACCTCTTATCATTCAAAATATTATTTGCCTTATTTATTTGCCTAACCCTAACCCATGCAGTCCCTAACAATTTACTTGCCATTGTAACCACTTTCCTTACTGTTTTTTTTCTCTGTACATATAATCCAGAATGTCATAACACTTATGATGAAAGCACTATAAAACATCAGAAGCATTCTGTTGTGGACATTAAAGGAAAGTAATTTCTTTAAGAAATACATTCTCTGTTGTGGCTTCATACATACAGTATACGATCAGTCCACATATCTCATTTAAGCTTATTGTCAAGTACACCAAGATTTTTATAATTTGTGACTGATTGTATTGGCTGCCCATTAATTAAAACATAATTTTTTACTAATTTCTACTCTACTAAAATCAATACACATGTCCTTTGTTTTGTTTCCTTTGTTTCTTAGATGCTGCTGTAACATTCAGAGATAGTATGTGAAATTTTGCTAAATTTAAAGGCAACCAAACAGGTGTCACACTTTCCAATCCAAATCCAAAGTGGGGAACCTTTTTGAAGAATTTAAAACTTTTATGTTGACTTGCTGCATTGAAAAATTGTTTTTTGTCTCAATTAAATTATGTGAACTGAATGTCTTTTCTTGCATTTTTACATTAAGCTATTAGCATTTTTAATAAATGTTATAACAACATCTGACCACAATCTAACGAGACCAAATTTATGATTTTTGGACAAAGCCATCAGAAGTTATAAGCAAAAAAATCCATTTTTCATATCTCCAGACCAGTAGGTGGCGCTGCACCCAAACGCTGCATGTTGCCTCAGGACATGCTTGTGATAACATGTACCAAGTTTGGTCTGAATACGATAAAACGTTGCAGAGATAAAGCCTTATGTCTATTTTCGCAAGCGCTATGTAAAATTCATTTGCGTGTTTTTCGAAAACGGTTTGAGAAATCAACTTGAATTCCATAACTTTTTGTCGGCATGTTCTGAAGATGATCTGGTTCAATTTTCGTGAAAATCGGAGTAACGGCCTAGGAGGAGTTCGAAAAAGTACGTTTTTTTAGAAAATTCAAAATGGTGGAAAATTTTTCATGACGGAAAATGACGTCATAGGGTGCAAACGATTGCAACGTCTTGACCCAAGGAATCAGAGGAAAAGAATTTTGTTTCTACCCCTTACGGTTCAAAAGTTATTAACATAAACATGAGTGAAACTTTGGACAGCTGGTGGCGCTAGAGGGATTGAGTTAGAGACTCCAAATTTGCTATGGGCACAGTTCAGACTGTCCTCTAACAGTGTGCCAAATTTCACAACTTTCCCGCAAGCGGTTCTATGGGCTGCCATAGACTCAAGAGCGGAAGAAGAAGAAGAAGAAGAAGAAAGAAATATAGCTGCAAGCAGCAATTACGGGGCCAAACACAAAAACGGCACAATAAGCCAGCCAACATGGCTGTGAGCATCAGACCAACTGCAACAGTGAGCAATTAAAGACCTAATAAGATCATTTTAGGCAAAAGAGCTGAAAAATGATCAAAAATGTGACCAAATTAATGTGGTATGGTCAGAGTGAGGTGACAATGACACTTGCAAAGTTTGGTGTCAATATTTCAAAGCATTGCAGAGATACAGACTCAACAGTGATTTTGGCATCATGCCTCTAATTCGTTGCTGCAGTATAGGAAAAAGGTTATGTCTATCAACATGAAATCCATAAGTTTCTGCCGGCATGGTCTGAAGATGATACGATTCAATTTTGGTGAAAATTGGACCAATGGTCTAGGAGGAGTTTAAAAAAGTGTGATTTTAAAGAAAATCAAAGTAGTGGAGACTTAGTTATGCTGACTATGGCAAAATTGACATCAATGTTCTCAGCATGACCCACGGAATCTAATAAGACCAGTCTCATTACAATAGGCCACATTTATATAAAGCTATTAGCATTTTTTAAATATTTCGTTATAAAATTTGACCACAAGGAGGCGCTGTCTCAAAACCTATTGTGTACCTTCAGAGCATGATGCCGATGCCACATCCTGAGTTTCGTAATGGTACATCAATGCATTCGTTTAATATAGCATTTTTTATCATAATACTGTATTGTAGTTAATGTACATTTCATTTTGTTTTGTTCAATTATAGCGCCACCAAGAGGCACAATCCCACCAATTTTTTTATGTGTCCTCATGGTGACCCCATACATGTGTGTATCGAATTTGGTGCAAATATCTCATTTCGTTTTGGAGTTATAGACAAATGTAAGAGATCATAAAAAGTGACCCATGGACAACTTTGTTTTGATTTTTTTGCCACTTCCTATCAAAATTTTGACATTTGGGCTTTTACATATGATTAACCAGCTTAGGTTCCATGTTTCCTACGCTGGTTTCGTCTGGATCGGACTAACGGTTTCAAAGATATTCGCAATCTTTTTTTAAGCGCTAAATCACCACGCCGCACAAACCGTAAGTCGAAACCTAGCATGTTTGGTATCATTGGACTCGGCAAGGATTCAGGAGTCTAAAGATGTGATGCGCATGAAAATAAGCCAACCAGATCAAAAGTTATAAGCATATGAAAAAAGAAATTCTCCACTAGGTAGCACTGGTCCGAAACTTCTCAGGCTCCTTCAGGGCATTGTTCTGATGACCCATACCGAGTTTCGTAATGATACGCTAATGCGTTCGTAAAATACAGCATTTTGGCACAAAATTCAAAATGGTCGACAGCCAAAATGGGCGATATGGGAAAACTGGATATCATTCGACTCGGCATGATGCCCCGAATCCAACAAGACCAAAGTTATGATTTTTGGACAAACCCATCAGAAGTTATAAGCAAAAATAGCCATTTTTCATATCTCCGTACCAAGTAGATAACGCTGCATGTTGCCTCAGGTCATGCTTGTGATGACATGTACCAAGTTTGGTCTGAATACGATAAAGCATTGTGGAGATACAGCCTTATGTCTATGTCTGCCCTCGATTGCTCCTGTCTGCCTCGCTGCTCAAATTGGTTTGCGTCTGTAACTCCGTATAGCTTTGTTTTGAATCTCTTACTTTTATTCATTGTTGCTTATTTTACTTTATAAAAATAATATAGGTTTCATAGACAATTGGAAAAGTTTTTGGGGCAGACCTGACCTGTTGAAAAGAGATGGTATTCATCCCTCCCGGGATGGTGCTGCTCTTCTCTCTAGTAATATGGCACATAGTCTTAGAGCTGAAACATGACAAACTGGGGCCCAAGTCAGGAAGCAGACAGACTGGCTAAACCGACCGTCTGCTAGCTGCCTCACGTTACAGAAGTCAGATAATTCAGATAACTCCCAACACATAGAAACTCTTACACCTAGATATTTTCAAATAGAGACTGTGTCTGTACCCCGAATTAGTAAAAACAAAAAACTTCCAAACCCATTTAATGGTAAAAATTTAATTGATGTTCAACAAATAAAAAATAGAGATAATAATGCTAAACAAATAATAAAACTCGGGTTGTTAAATATTAGATCCCTTTCTTCAAAATCACTTATTGTTAATGATATTATCAAAGATAATAATCTAGATGTGCTGTGTTTGACAGAAACTTGGCTAAAACCGGATGATTACATTACTTTAAAAGAGTCTAGTCCTCAAGGTTATGATTATCGACACAATGCCCGCCAGAAAGGCAAAGGGGGAGGTGTTGCTGTAATCTATAGTAATACTTACAGTATTAGTCAGAAGTCTTTCAAATATAATTCCTTTGAAGTGATGGTACTTTACGTAACATTATGTAAGTTGACATTTGTGCTGGCTACTGTATACAGGCCACCAGGACACCATACAGACTTTATCAAAGAATTTGCTGACTTTCTATCGGAGTTAGTACTAGCTGCAGATAAAGTCCTTGTTGTTGGTGATTTTAATATCCATGTAGATAATAAAAAAGACGCATTAGGATTGGCATTTGCAGATATTCTAAACTCTATTGGTGTTAGACAACACGTGTCAGGACCCACTCATTGTCGTAATCATACTTTAGATCTAATATTGTCACATGGAATCGATATTGATGCTGTTGAAATTCTGCAGCAGAGTGACGACATCTCAGATCATTATCTAGTCTCGTGTATACTACATTTAGTCAAGGCGGCTAAACTGCCTCCATGCCATAAATATGGTAGAACCATCACTTCTACCACTAAAGATCGCTTTATAAATAATCTTCCTGATCAGTTTCATCGCCTTAGCATACCAGAAAGCTTAGAAGACCTCGATGTTGCAACAGAAACTATTGCCTCTGTCTTTTCCAGCACATTAGACTCAGTTGCTCCTTTGCGCTTAAAAAAGATTAAGGAAATTAATCCAATGCCATGGTACAATGAGCACACTCGGGCCCTAAAGTTAGCAGGCAGAAAAATGGAGCGCAGCTGGAAGAAAACAAAACTAGAAGTATTTCGCATTTCGTGGAGAGAGAGAATGATTGAGTACAGAAAGGCCTTAAAATCTGCTAGATCTGCCTATTTTTCAAAACTTTTAGAAGAAAATAAACACAACCCTAGGTATTTATTTGATACAGTGGCTAAATTAACAAGAAATAAAGCTTCAACTTCTGATGTTTCCAAAGAGCACAGCAGTAATGACTTTATGAACTTCTTTACTTGCAAGATTGATAATATTAGAGAAAAAATTATAACCATGCAACCGTCTACTACAGTATCGCGTCAGATAGTGCATTGTAGTGTCCCTGAGGAAAAATTCAATTCATTTACTGCTTTAGGAGAGGAAGAATTGTCTAAACTTGTTAAATCATCAAAATCAACAACATGCATGTTAGACCCTATACCGACTAAGCTATTGAAAGAAATGCTTCCAGAGGTTATAGATCCTCTTCTTAATATCGTCAATTCGTCTTTATCACTAGGACACGTACCAAAAACTTTTAAGCTGGCTATTATTAAACCTCTTATTAAAAAACCACAACTTGATCCTAGAGAATTAGTCAATTACAGGCCGATCTCAAATCTCACTTTTCTGTCAAAAATACTAGAAAAGGCAGTATCATCACAACTATGTTCCTTTTTAGAAAGAAATAGTATCTGTGAGGATTTCCAGTCAGGATTTAGACCGTACCATAGTACTGAGACTGCTCTCATTAGAGTTACTAATGATTTGCTCTTATCATCAGATCGTGGTTGTATCTCTCTATTAGTGTTACTGGATCTTAGTGCTGCATTTGACACTATTGATCACAATATTCTTATAAATAGACTCGAAAATTATGTTGGCATTAGTGGAATTGCATTGTCATGGTTCAAATCATACTTATCTGACCATTATCAGTTTGTAGTAGTAAACGAAGAGATGTCATATCGATCACAAGTTCAATATGGAGTACCGCAAGGCTCAGTACTAGGACCGTTGCTGTTCACTCTGTACATGCTACCCTTGGGAGATATCATTAGGAAGCATGGCGTTAGTTTTCACTGTTACACTGATGATACTCAGCTCTATATTTCTTCGCGCCCTGACGAAACTTACCAATTCACAAAATTAACGGAATGCATAGCTGATATAAAAAATTGGATGACCAGTAATTTCCTACTACTAAATTCAGAAAAAACAGAGATTCTAATTTTTGGACCAAAAACTTCTTCACGTAATAACCTAGAATACTGTCTAACACTTGATGGCTGCTCTGTTAAGTCTTCGTCGTCAGTTAGGAACCTGGGTGTGCTCTTTGATACCAATCTTTCATTTGAAGGCCATGTTACTAGCATCTGTAAAACCGCATTCTTCCATCTTAAAAATATATCTAAACTACGACATATGCTCTCAATGTATAAAATGCAGAACAGTTAGTTCATGCGTTCCTGACCTCAAGGCTAGATTTCTGTAATGCTTTACTGGGTGGTTGTTCTGCTCGCCTGATAAATAAACTACAGCTCGTACAAAATGCAGCAGCTAGAGTTCTTACTAGAACTAGGAAGTATGACCATATTAGCCCAGTTCTGTCAACACTGCATTGGCTTCCTGTTAAACATCGTATAGATTTTAAAATCTTGCTAATTACTTACAAAGCACTAAATGGTTTAGCTCCCCAGTACCTGAGCGAGCTCCTAATTCATTATAGTCCTTCACGTCTATTGCGATCTCAGAATTCAGGCCAGCTGATAATACCTAGAATATCAAAATCAACCGCAGGCGGTAGATCCTTCTCCTATTTGGCACCTAAACTCTGGAACAATCTTCCTAGCATTGTTCGGGAAGCAGACACACTCTGTCAGTTTAAATCTAGACTAAAAACGCATTTCTTTAACCTGGCATACACATAACACATTACCAATTTATATTTTCAAATCCGTTAAAGGATTATTAGGCTGCATAAATTAGGTCAGCCGGAACCGGGAACACTTCCTATAACACCTGATGTACTCGTTACATCAGAAGAAGAATGGCATCTACGCTAATATTAGTCTTTCTGGTTATCCTGAGGTTCACCGTAGTCAACCGGATCCGGGCCGTATCCAGGTGAGACCAAGGACCTGCGCCTTGACACGACCACAACGCAGCCCTGAAGTATCAGCAGAGATTGAGTCAACTAGATCATCCACTGTGAGGGCCTCATCGACACGACAGCCACGACACAGTTCCTCAACAACCGTCCATACCGTGATGAATACGATCCTCAATTGGATGGAACTGGAATAAATACTTTGAATGTTGCGATCCTATTGGACTTACGATGGCAACCTGAATCGTAACAAAGCACTGTTGGCCAGAGGAGAACTGGCCCCCCGACTAAGCCTGGTTTCTCCCAAGGTTTTTTTCTCCATTTAAACACCTATTTGCCACTTGTCTGCCACCTGATGTCACCTGATGGAGTTTGGGTTCCTTGCCGCTGTCGCCTTTGGCTTGCTTAGTTGGGGACACTTGACATTTGACTTGACATTTGATATTCAACAGTGCTTTGATCTGCCTGCATTGACACTATTCTTTAAGAGCTGCTGTGCAGCCAAATAATGTACCAGTTATCAATGTAAAGCTGCTTTGACACAATCTACATTGTAAAAAGCGCTATATAAATAAAGGTGACTTGACTTGACACAGTTAGAGGACAGTCTGACCTTTGTCCATAGCAAATTTGGAGTCTCTAACTCAATCCCTCTAGCGCCACCAGCTGTCCAAATGTTTATCTCATGTTTATGTTAATAACTTTTGAACCGTAAGGGTTAGAAACAAAATGACGAATCAAATGCACCCTATGACGTCATTTTCCGTCATGAAAATTTTTCCGCCATTTTGAATTTTCTGAAAAACCTACTTTTTCGGAATATGGAATTTAAGTTGATTTCTCAAAACATTTTCGAAAAACACGCGAACGAATTTTACATTGCGCTTGCGAAAATAGACATAAGGCTGTATCTATTTAAAAGAATATTGTGATCAAAAGTGTCAAATGCAGCACTAAGATCCAGTAACACTAATAAAGAGATACAACCACGATCTGATGTTAAGAGCAAATCATTAGTAACTCTAATGAGAGCAGTCTCAGTACTATGGTACGGTCTAAATCCTGACTGGAAATCCTCACAGATACTATTTCTTTCTAAAAATGAACATAGTTGTGATGATACTACCTTTTGTAGTATTTTTGACAGAAAAGTGAGATTTGAGATCGGCCTGTAATTGACTAATTCTCTAGGAACAAGTTGTGGTTTTTTAATAAGAGGTTTAATAATAGCCAGCTTAAAAGTTTTTGGTATGTGTCCTAGTGATAAAGATGAATTGACGATATTAAGAAGAGGATCTATAACCTCTGGAAGCATTTCTTTCAATAGCTTAGTCGGTATAGGGTCTAACATACATGTTGTTGATTTTGATGATTTAACAAGTTTAGACAATTCTTCCTCTCCTAAAGCAGTAAATTAATTGAATTTTTCCTCAGGGACACTACAATGCACTATCTGACGCGATACTGTAGTAGACGGTTGCATGGTTATAATTTTTTCTCTAATATTATCAATCTTGCAAGTAAAGAAGTTCATAAAGTCATTACTGCTGTGCTCTTTGGAAACATCAGAAGTTGAAGCTTTATTTCTTGTTAATTTAGCCACTGTATCAAATAAATACCTAGGGTTGTGTTTATTTTCTTCTAAAAGTTTTGAAAAATATCCAGATCTAGGAGATTTTAAGGCCTTTCTGTACTCAATCATTCTCTCTCTCCACGAAATGCAAAATACTTCTAGTTTTGTTTTCTTCCAGCTGCGCTCCATTTTTCTGGCTGCTAACTTTAGGGCCCGAGTGTGCTCATTGTACCATGGCATTGGATTAATTTCCTTAATCTTTTTTAAGCGCAAAGGAGCAACTGAGTCTAATGTGCTGGAAAAGACAGAGGTAATAGTTTCTGTTGCAACATCGAGGTCTTCTAAGCTTTCTGGTATGCTAAGGCGATGAAACTGATCAGGAAGATTATTTATAAAGCGATCTTTAGTGGTAGAAGTGATGGTTCTACCATATTTATGGCATGGAGGCAGTTTAGCCGCCTTGACTAAATGTAGTATACATGAGACTAGATAATGATCTGAGATGTCGTCACTCTGCTGCAGAATTTCAACAGCATCAATATCGATTCCATGTGACAATATTAGATCTAAAGTATGATTACGACAATGAGTGGGTCCTGACACGTGTTGTCTAACACCAATAGAGTTTAGAATATCTGCAAATGCCAATCCTAATGCGTCTTTTTTATTATCTACATGGATATTAAAATCACCAACAACAAGGACTTTATCTGCAGCTAGTACTAACTCCGATAGAAAGTCAGCAAATTCTTTGATAAAGTCTGTATGGTGTCCTGGTGGCCTGTATACAGTAGCCAGCACAAATGTCAACTTACATAATGTTACGTAAAGTACCATCATTTCGAAGGAATTATATTTGAAAGACTTTTGACTAATACTGTAAGTATTACTATAGATTACAGCAACACCTCCCCCTTTTGCCTTTCTGACGGGCATTGTGTCGATAATCATAACCTTGAGGACTAGACTCATTTAAAGTAATGTAATCGTCCGGTTTTAGCCAAGTTTCTATCAAACACAGCACATCTAGATTATTATCTTTGATAATATCATTAACAATAAGTGATTTTGAAGAAAGGGATCTAATATTTAACAACCCGAGTTTTATCATTTGTTTAGCATTATTATCTCTATTTTTTATTTGTTGAACATCAATTAAATTTTTACCATTAAATGGGTTTGGAAGTTTTTTGTTTTTACTAATTCGGGGTACAGACACAGTCTCTATTTGAAAATATCTAGGTGTAAGAGTTTCTATGTGTTGGGAGTTATCTGAATTATCTGACTTCTGTAACGTGAGGCAGCTAGCAGACGGTCGGTTTAGCCAGTTTGTCTGCTTCCTGACTTGGGCCCCAGTTTGTCATGTTTCAGTTCTAAGACTATGTGCCATATTACTAGAGAGAAGAGCAGCACCATCCCGGGAGGGATGAATACCATCTCTTTTCAACAAGTCAGGTCTGCCCCAAAAACTTTTCCAATTGTCTATGAAACCTATATTATTTTGCGGACACCACTTAGACAGCCAGCCATTGAGTGATGATAATCTGCTATCTCATCACTCCAACAAACAGGAAGGGGGCCAGAGCAAATTACTTCTCCTGACATTGTACTTGCGAGTTCACACACCTCTTTAATGTTAATTTTAGTGATCTCCGACTGGCGAAGTCGAACATCATTAGTGCCGACGTGAATAATAATCTTAGAGTATTTACGATTAGCATTAGCCAGCACTTTTAAATTTGCTTTGATGTCAGGTGCTCTGGCTCCCGGCAAACATGTCACTATGGTGGCTGGTGTCTCTATTTTCACGTGTAATAGAATCGCCAATAACTAACAAATTCTCCACTAGGTGGCGCTGGTCCGAAACTTCTCACGCTCCTTCAGGTCATTGTGCTGATGACCCATACCAAGTTTCTTAACGATACGCTAATATGTTCGTAAAATACAGATTTTAGCACAAAATTCAAAATGGCCGACAGCCAAAATGGCCGATATGGGAAAATTGGACATCATTCGACTCGGCATGATGCCCCGAATCCAACGAGACCAAATTTATGATTTTTGGACAAACCCATCAGAAGTTATAAGCAAAAAAAGCCATTTTTTCGTATCTCCGGACCAGTAGGTGGCGCTGCGCCGAAACGCTGCATGTTGCCTCAGGTCATGCTTGTGATGATATTTACCGAGTTTGGCCTGAATATGATAAAGCATTGCGGAGATATAACGTTGAGTCCAATTTGGGGTGCTCTACGTTAAATTTATTTGCGTGTTTTTCAAGAACAGTTGGATTAATCAAAAAGCTTTTAATAACTTTTGGTCAGCATTGTCTGAAGATGATCTGGTTCAATTTTCGTGAAAATCGGAGTAACGGCCTAGGAGGAGTTCGAAAAAGTAGGTTTTTCAGAAAATTCAAAATGGCGGAAAAATTTTCATGATGGAAAATGACGTCATAGGGTGCATTTGATTCGTCTTGAGGTACGGAATCAGAGGAAAAAGAATTTTGTTGATGGCACATCCTGAGTTTCGTAATGGTACATCCATGCATTCATATAATATAGCATTTTATATCATAATACTGTATTGTAGTTAATGGAAATTTCATGTTTTGTTCAAGTATAGCACCACCAAGAGGCACAATCCAACCAATTTTTTTATGTGTCCTCAGGGTGACCCCATACATGTGTGTGTTAAATTTCGTGCAAATATCTTATAGACAAATATCTTATAGCAAATATCTTATAGGAGTTATAGACATTTATATGTATAAGATCATAAAAAATGACCCATGAACAACTTTGTTTTGAATTTTTTGCCACTTCCTATCAAAATTTTGACATTTGGGCTATAACATATAGTTAACCAGCTTAGGTTTCGTGTTTCCTACGCTGGTTTCGTCTCGATCGGACTGACGGTTTCGAAGATATTCGCAATTGTTTTTTAAGCGCTAAATCACCACGCCGCACAAACTGTAAGTCAAAACCTAGCATGTTTGGTATCGTTGGACTCGGCAAGGATTCAGGAGTCATAGAATGTGAGTCCCGTGAAAATAAGTCAACCAGATCAAAAGTTATAAGCATATGAAAAAAAAATTCTCCACTAGGTGGCGCTGGTCCAAAACTTCTCAGGCTCCTTCAGGGCATTGTCCTGATGACCCATGCCGAGTTTCGTAATGATACGCTTATGCGTTTGTAAAATACAGCATTTTAGCACAAAATTCAAAATGGCCGACAGACAAAATGGCCGATATAGGAAAACTGGATATCATTCGACTCGGCATGATGCCCCGAATCCAACGAGACCAAATTTATGATTTTTGGACAAACCCATCAGAAGTTATAAGCAAAAATAGCCATTTTTTGTATCTCCGGACCAGTAGCTGGTGCTGCGCCGAAACGCTGCATGTTGCCTCAGGTCATGGTTGTGATGACATGTACCAAGTTTGGTCTGAATACGTTAAAGTGTTAGGGAGATACAGCCTTATGTCTATTTTCGCAAGCGCTACGTACAATTCTTTTGCGTGTTTTTCGAAAACGGTTTGAGAAATCGACTTGAATTCCATAACTTTTTGTCGACATGATCCGAAGATGATCTGGTTCAATTTTCGTGAAAATCGGAGTAACGGCCTAGGAGGAGTTCGAAAAAGTAGGTTTTTCAGAAAATTCAAAATGGCGGAAAATTTTTCATGACGGAAAATGACGTCATAGGGTGCAATCGATTCGTCTTGACCCAAGGAATCAGAGAAAAAAAGAATTTTGTTTCTAACCCTTACGGTTCAAACATGAGTGCAACTTTGGACAGCTGGTGGTGCTAAAGGGATTGAGTTAGAGACTCCAAATTTGCTATGGACACAGATCAGACTGTCCTCTAACTGTGTGCCAAATTTCACAACTTTCCCGCAAGCAGTTCTATGGGCTGCCGTAGACTTCAAGAGCGGAAGAAGAAGAAGAAGAAGAAGAATCGAAAAAAAGAACGCCAACGATTACAATAGGTGCCTACGCACCTTCGGTGCTTGGCCCCTAATAAATATAGCTGCAAGCAGCAATTACGGGGCCAAGCACAAAAGAGGCACAAGAAGGCAGCCAACATGGCTGGGAGCATCAGACCAACCGCAACAATGAGCAATTAAAGACCTATTAAGATCATTTTAGGCAAAAGAGCTGAAAAATCACAAATACAGTCAATAATAAAGATTTACTGATTTATCACTTTCGACCAATAGGAGGCGCTGTGACCAAATTAATGTGATATGGTCAGAGTGAGGTGACAGTGACACTCGCAAAGTTTGGTGTCAATATGTCAAAGCATTGCAGAGATACAGACTCAATAGTCATTTTGGCATCAAGCCTCTAATTCATTGCTTTGATATGTGAGTACGGTTTCGTTTATCAGTATGAAATCCATAACTTTTTACCAACATGGTCTGAAGATGATACGATTCGATTTTGGTGAAAATTGGACCAACCTTCTAGGAGCAGTTCAAAAAAGTATGTTTTTAAAGAAAATCAAGTTGGCGGACCGGAAGTTTTGTTGACTATGGCAAAATTGGCATCAATGTTCTCAGCATGACCCACGGAATCTAATAAGACCAGTCTCAATACAATAGGCCACATTTACATAAAGCTATTAGCATTTATTTTTTAAATTTCATTATAAAATTTGACCACAAGGAGGCGCTATCTCAAAACCTATTGTGTACCTTCAGAGCATGGTGCCGATGGCACATCCTGAGTTTCGTAATGGTACATCAATGCATTCATATAATATAGCATTTTATATCATAATACTGTATTGTAGTTAATGGAAATTTCATGTTTTGTTCAATTATAGCGCCACCAAGAGGCACAATCCCACCAATTTTTTGTCCTCAGGGTGACCCCATACATGTGTGTCAAATTTGGTGCAAATATCTCATTTCGTTTTGGCGTTATAGACATTTATATGTATGAGATCATAAAAAATGACCCATGAACGACTTTGTTTTGATTTTTTTGCCACTTCCTATCAAAATTTTCACATTTGGGCTGCTTCAAAATCCCAAAAAGCTAAAGAAAAAAAACAAACAAATAAAACGGTATAAACAAACATATAACCTTAGAGAAAACATACACACAATAAAAATCAAACTCCATCATTAAAACTCACAGTCAGAGTTTAGCAAATGTGATTTACTATAAGTGCTTTTGAAGAAAGGGATCTAATATTCAGCAACCCAATCTTTATCATTTGTTCATCAGTATTATATCTGTTTTTTTATTTGTTGAACATCAATTACCCTTAAATGGGTTTGGGAGTTTTTTGTATTTACTGATTCAAGGCGCTAAGGAGGCCGTGCACTCTAAAAAAGGGGACCCTCACGAGGGGAATGCTCACAGCCTAGGGGCTGATCTAACTGGGAGGCTTCAAGAGAAGCCTTCGACCTCTGACCAGCTTAGGGAGCTAAGTACTCAAATCTACTCTCAGAATGAGAGGAGTCCCCAGCTCAACCTATGAGGTCGACCAGGCTATAGGCTAGGAAACGAAGGTGAACAGAATTAGCAAAGTTAGCGACACGTAATAACGTACGGTCTCAGGAAGGCCGATTAAAAGGCCAACCATCACATCGCCAGCAAGCAGAGTACTTCAGTAAAAGCATCCTTTTTACAAACATGCGGCAACATACCCTTGAGGAGGCTCGTTTGGGCCTACTACTCCAGATGAACACGGGCAACAACTCGTGGCACCCACTACACCATAAGACCTTGCTGACCGAAACCCAACCACAGGGGACTCGGGTCAGGGTGTCCTACAGCGGCCGACTATCTGGTCTCGAGTCTTAGCTGGCAGATAAGTACCCGCACTGAGGGGAATTCACTTTTAGAGGGGCCCCTTAAGGCCAAACACCTCAAGCGCACTGGCTGAAAAATAGTCGTTGCTAGCTGCCATGCACCCTCTTAATGGGCATTACATACCCAGAGGGGACTCGCCTGCAGGGGGCCTGCTGAGGCCAAGACGATCGGCAAGTCTTGCTGCTAGTGCACTATTGGGGACTCGCTCGCAAGAGGCCTGCTAAGGCCTATTTGTCTAACAGCAAGTCTAGCAAGCTGCTAAAACACCCCAAGAGACTGACGGCTAGCTAACAGGAAGACCTACCAGGGCCTACCAAAAACATCTGCTAGCTGTCACAAAAACCCAAAATGCTGGTGACTACTCAGAAGAAGGCCTCTCTAAGGCCAACTATTTGGAGCATATCTTATTGCTACCACATCCACACTGATGAGGGCTTACCACAGAGAGGCCTACTAAAGCCTACTATCTGATAAAAATACCCCAAAGCTACCAGAAACTCATTTAATGGGGGCTGTATACAGGGAGGCTTGCTAAGCCAGCTACCTGACAGCACATATGCTGGCTGCTAGGAGCCCAACATGGTGGGGACTCACACTGAAGGGAGGTCTGCTATAGGCTTACTGCCCTATAGCAAGTCTAGTAGCAAAAATAGACTGTATAAACAGCGCCTAAGTCTGGGACCTATCACATCGCTGACAAGCAGTGTACTCAGTAAAAGCACCTTTTACCCTCTAATCACTAACTGAAACCCCTAAGGTGGCAGAAATCTCCATTAAAGCCTTAGCTATCCTAAATAATATAGGATGTGATGCTAACCAGGTAACAATGTCAGGCGGCCCTTAGGGCCGGCGCTAGACATTTAATCTATCTGAAGTCAAAACGCTGGTCTCTGTATACAAAACTACCCTCCAAACCTTGCAGGAGAGGAGACAAACTACTCTACTCTGAGGTGGCTACCAAGGCGGCCAGCAGTGGGCCAGCCTGCAACAGAGCAGCGGCCTCAAATCCACTCTAAATGTACTCCACACACTAAATCCACGCCCCTCTCAAATTGTTCGGCGAGCTCCATCTGAGAACCCCATGATCTGAGTCTCCGCTCTGCCTCAGCACGAGCGGGACCAGAGCCACCAGAGCCACCAGACACAGATGCTGCACTCTCTTCTCTCGAGAAGAGAGCCAGACAAGACCTGAGCGTTTTCAGAGAAAAACGCTCACAATTTGCACAGGAAGCTCCCTCAAGAACCTCCAGTGCGTGCTCTTCGCCCAGACAAAAAACGTACAGTTTGTGTGTCATCTGGTGTCAGATAACGCGGACACGGATCCACACACTTAACAAATCTCCTAGATTTCTCTGTACGTTTCATTTTAATTGCCAGATAGTGCTTCAAACATGACAGTCCCTGAAGATGAAAAGAGGATGACATGTTATCTGGGCGCCCCTTTTATACTATCGGGCCGCATCATTATGACGTCATGGGCTGTTGCTGGTCAATATGATATTGCCGAGATTGGATATGTGTTTCAGACACTGGTTCCCGCAGAGGCAGTTCCCCTAGCATTCAGACGCAGCGCGAGTTCCCTTTCGAAAGGGAACAGCTGTATTTAGATTCTCACCTCAAATATCTCTTTTGCCTGCAACAAAATAACAGACCACAATAATTGATCTACCAGCATCCACCATCCACCAGCTACTCTCCCTCCACCCCAATGCCCATCCACTGAAGGATTATGTGATAGGTGTCGTATTTCTATAGGTAGACGTAGATCAGCTGAGAGTCAGCTGATGTGAGCTTTACAAACTTGACCTGCCAGAACTAACATAGCGCAGAGTACTGCACGGGTCCTGTTTGATAAACTCGCACCCGCCACCGCACCCGCAGTTATTAATAGCACACCCGACCCGATATCCGACAAAAACAATAATTTTAGCCCGTACCCGACCCGACCCGTTTGACATAAAAACCGCGACCCAACCCGCACCCGCATTAAATCTCCTACATGAGGTAGACAAAAATCATTTTCTCATGTAGCCTAACACAAGCAATAAAACCAACATTAGACATTCTATGTCTCTGCATTTAATTAAACATTGCGTTAAACAACACAAGTAAAAATAATAGAACAAAGAATGTTTTAGTTGGCCTATTTTTTTAAATATTTTATCAGATTCACTCGGCATTTAAACGCAGTTGTCTCTTCTGAAACTGAACATTGTTTACCTGTCCTCTGGTCCTCTTTGTAGCAGCGCGAAAAATATTCTAAAACTTTTATTCAAATTGTGAATAGCCTATATTACATACACAAAGCGAGCAAAGCGCGCTCCCTTTAATATAAATCACTATAGCTTTCAATCAGATGCCGCGCGATTGGCTACAATGCTCAGCGCTGCAAATCGTGCTGTAAGCCTTTAACGGTCTTCAGACAGAGCGTGAACACAAATAAGCACTGGACCATTTGAAAGCAGCTGTCAAATGCACTGAATTGAGTTGGAATAGTCTAGGCTATTGGACCCGCAGTCCACCCGTGCCTACCGCACGTCCGACCCGCACCCGCACCCGACACGTAAATATTTTTCCACCTGTTACATTAAATTTGGCGGGTCACCCGTCGGGTACCTGCCCGCGTGCAGGACTCTGACGTAGCGTTTGATTTCTTTCTGCTGACAACTCATTCAAATGTATTTAAATATGCTTCAACATCATTATCATCTTCTGTCAGCTTCATAACCAAGGGACTGTGCTCCATTATGTGGCTCTGGCAGTGTAATTAGGGCAGTGACCTTCATTTCAGCTCTCTCTAACTTACTTGGTCACCGTAGTAAGTTTGTTGTCTATCCAAATTGCCCAAGGTGACATTAACCTTTATACTCTGTTCGAGTCTCACGAAAAGTGGTCAAAATGACCTGAACAGAGGATTTGGGATTGAGGTTAATAAATGTGTCACTAAATCACAACACTAACATAAATTGTCTTTAGTTTTATTTTCATTTTATCACTCATCTGTTTATCTATGAATTTATTACACTATCTTTAGAATAAAGCCCTCAAATATAATATGTCTCATATGGCCTGTAAGTGTCTACAAACAGCCCAAAACCACACAGCCAAACAAACAAGCAAGATGTGCTTTGAGACTGCTGTGTTTTTGAGATTTGTCCCTTTCAAGGCACCACATGATCATTTAATGGTGTTAATGGGTAATCGTGGGTGGGGGAATATCTGAAATGCTGGCCTTGTTTGCCAGTTCACCCTGGGGCTAAAAGCTGGGTCATGAGGAATTTTCATGTGAGACGTCACCTCTCGCTCAAGCTCAGGACAACCACACCTTCAGGCCGCTCATGATCTCATATAGAACCACCAATATCTAAAGAAGTGCTCAGAAATGCTTGCTGATATAACCTGCTATGAGTTGTAAATAATGACAAGACTAAATACAAAGTGGAAAATTCAACTTGCTCCAAGTAAGCCAAATGACTCAAAATGTCACATCTATTTGGGGGGTCCTGTATGGCCCCCCAGAATTAAGTGATATTATAATTCTGTGTGCACAGGAATAATTTTGTATGAGAATTTTAATGGAGTATGCAAACAAATAATGTCACCATCACTTTTCTGAACCACATTTTAAATTATATTTAACCACTTGGTATCAGGTTGATTTTTCAGGGATGTATGAAGTCAGTTCTCTTCAAGTTCACACAGGCGTCCCATCAACAGAGGTGTAAAGAGTACCTGAAAACCATACTTGAGTAAAAGTACTGATACCTTACATCAAAAATGACTCCACTACAAGTTACAAGTAACCAATTCCAATATGACTTGAGTAAAAGTCTTAAAGTATCTGATTTTAACAGTACTTAAGTATTTTACTTATGCTGAATGTAGGCTCAGAGATGCACTAGTCCTGAGAGACATACCAGTGAAAATAAGAAAATTGATTTGTAAGATGAGAAATCAAGTTTATTTTCTAAAATCAAAATAAAACTGAACACCTCAATGTTGCAATAAATCAAGGTTGACACAACAACCTTTTAAACGTCTACAAACTCTCAAGTCTCAGTTAAGCTCAAGTGCACAGAAAGGCCATGAGTAAACCAATATCCTTCAAAACGGTCTTGTCAATATAGCGGATAAATAAAACAATGTTAAGTAAAATTAAATAGTCAAAGTCTACTGTATGTGCTGGTTTGAGCCTCATCACTAGCTGCAGTCATTTCCTCATCTAATAAATCAAACATCTGCGATCAGCATCTACCTGCTAATGCACTCACATTCATGTAAAGTATCCTTGTTGACAAGTTTTGGGTGAATAAAGGCAAAACGCACAAGATGTAGTACCTTCAATGCCCTTAGATGGCGATATTGCTTCTTTATAGCAGAAATAAACTGCTGCAGAAAAAGTTAGCTGCCATGAAAAATGTAATTTGTAATTTCATTACTCATCACAAATGTAGTGGAGTAAAAAGTACATTTACTCGCTCAAAAATGAAGTCAAGTAGAGAGTAAAAGTTGCCAATATCTTTGATACTCAGTACAACTACAAAGTAGCCAAAAAGATACTTAAGTACAGTAACTAATTACATTTACTCAAGTACTTTACACCTCTGCCCATCAAAATATCTTCTGGTGTAGTTCATTATTGTAACAAGGTATGTTGTTCAGGAAAGAAGGAGGCGGGAACCAGCGAATGTTCAACAAGTTAATATAAAATAAACCAACACAAAACGAAAGTAAAAACGTCCCTCACGGACGACTGCCACACACACATAAACAAAACATTACATAAAGTCCAGGCCTGGTCCTCTCTTGTCCTTCACTGTCGTCACTCCTCCTTTTATGCTTCCAAGCTCCTCAGTGAGATACAGATGCAGGTGGTGCTCATTATCAATCACATTACCGGCCTCGCACTGTTCTCATGGCTCTCAGCCTTGTCCTGCTTGCCACAGTCCACAACTTTTTTGTCTCCATCTTCATATTTTAAAAAATAAACTTCATTTTGTGAATTTTTAAATTAAAAAGTGTGCTCGTGCTATATTCCTATAAAATAAATGCCATTTTGATATACAATGCAAAGACATGTATAACTGTTTAAATTTTAGTCAAAATAAAGTGTCAAAATAAAACGTTCTTGCTGTTGCAAATTATGAAAGAGTTTATGCCAGTTTAAGAAGCAGTAAAAACCATAGGTCAAAAAATAATAAGAGCTCTGTGCTAAGATTTTATGTCCTCAAATTCCCTCTGACTTAGAGATGATTGTGTGTGCTAGCACTGAGTTGCAAATGCCAGCTCAAATCAAGCATGAACAAACCTTACATGTTTTTTTTTTAATTAGTTTTCAGCATTAATACATTTCTACAGCGTCCTAGAGTGGTGACTATTAAGTGGAATGCTTCATTTTATAGTCTAACTAGTGCTGTTAATGTGATCTTATTCTGATTATTATTTTTCTAACATTTAATATCATAATTTCTAATTGTTAATTAGTAGTTTCAACAAATTGGAAAATAACCGCTTTAACAAGACACATTAGGCTGTTCTCTGTTTATATAAAAATCTGAATTTTTCCAAATTTGAATGAATATTTTCCATTAAAGTGTCTTTCATACATTTCTAGATTCACAAATAGGATTTACAGGTAAAGGTCATACATGACAAAAAGAAAAACATGCAGCATGCAGTTCATTATGAACAGGGTGTCACATGTGCATCAGACTCTTGCTCACCTCCACACTCATTCATCCGCTCACACTTTCCAGAAAATTGATTGTCACACCTGACAGCAATCATCTAATCACTCATCTCATGCTTTTAAGGACCTATTCACCATTCAGTCTTTGTCTAGCCTCGTACTGAAGTGTTCAGTTTCTTTGTGTTGAAATAAATCCCACACCTGAGTTCAGATATCTCTCGTCTTTCTCCATTCATTACAGAAGGCTAGACCGTCTACAATGGACTCAGCAGGAGCTGCCGCTTCAAGTATGGCCCATCCGTTTGCTAAACTGGTGCAGCAGGTGTGAACAATTTTTCAGGGTCAGCAAGCCCAATCATCACCATTCCCAGACAGCAACATAGTGTTGTCCCAGATCCGGCCTACATCTGGCCCCGTGTGAAATCCACACATACCAGATGTGGGCCGGATCTGGGACAACACTATGTTGCTGTCTGGGTTACCAGCCAGTCCCATGGGTAATCCGTCACTGTATTCCGGGGCAGTGGAGGAATGCAGCGGGTTCATACTTAAATGCCAACTCATGCAGAGATGCGGGCTCATCAGTTTCCCACTGAGCGGTCGAAGTTGCGCATGTTATCTCTTTGCTTACTGGCAGAGGTGCGTAGTAACGAAGTACATTTATATCGTTATATTTACTTGAGTATTTTTTTTTTTTTTTGGAAAATTTACATTTAAGAGTAGATTTAAATGTGGATACTTTTACTTTAACTTGAGTACATTTCTAATGAAAAAGCAGTACTTTTACTTCGCTATGCTGGGCGACGTTCCTCTCGTTACTTTATTTTAATGCAATACTGTACATGTTAAGAAATGCGTAGTTTATTCCAAGCGCACTGTCTCTTTTTTTTCATGAACGATGCCCCATTCATAAATGAATCACTCTTTTGAATCGATTCTGTTCAAAGACTTGATCAAACAAGTTGGCAAAACTGGCTAAATTGGTTCACGAAACAGTTTGAATGGTTCAGTTCCCTGCACGCACTGAATAGTCTGAAGTGGTTTCTCACTCGGACCGTTGGATTAAATGGCAGTGGACCTACAGTCAATTAAAAGCAAATCTGCAAACGCATCCTATTGTTTACCAGCGATGAAGATCTTTATTAGATGAACTGCGTATGCTGCCTGTGAACAGTTCCACAGGTATCGATTTCATTTGATTTCAATTCATACACCCAATTGCTTACATTTTACAACCAAACAGATTATTACGCCATGAACACCACTACAAAGTATGTAGCATTTCTTTACCGTTTTTTTGGACATATATCTTAATTTATACATTAAATAAGCTACCATTGTTCAGAGAGTATGAAATAAACCCGCCGTCCTGCGGTAATTTGTGGGTAGCTACCTATTTTGCCGTGTCGGCGCCGGCGACCTGTTCGTCTTGAAAATTAACGCCTTTGCGTAGACATGGTTAACCAGTTTACACGCGCCTTCAGAAATATACATTTGATTACATTTTGGAGAACAGATGGAAGAAGATCCGTCAATGTGCATTTGATAATTGTTTGTGTTCAGATGTTCAGTGGTTATGAGCGTGGGCACATGTAAAGAGTGCTTCTTCTTTCAAATGTAGCTGTATACGTTATTATTATACAAAGCAAAGGACATGCAATGATATGTGGGTTACAGATGCCAGAAATAATGCTTGTCTCTTCTGTGTTTGTTGCAAGGATATCTAATTGTGATAATAATAATTTAAATATCTATATAAATAATGTGCTATTGTATACGTATGTATATGTGTGTGTGTGTGTGTGTGTATATATGTATATATATATATATATATATATATATATATATATATATATATATTAGTGCTGTCAACGTTAACGCGTTAACGCATGCGATTAATTTTTTTTCCAGTTTAAAGCATTTAACGCAGCATCCGTTTTTTTCTGTCATCCTTTGGCTCTTATTCATGCAAATGCTTTTAAACCGTTTAAACACGCCAAAAGAGAACACACTGTCTGTGAATGTCCTGTCACACACATGACGCACAGAAAGACGCGCCATAGTGCGCATGGACGGCACGCCTGAATCAAGTTCTCTGTCACACTTGAACGAACAATAACATGCACAGTAATGCCAAAAATATCCGTTTTGTCGAGTATCCTCATAAGAGCAGCCTTGAATGAGTTAAATAAAGTCTTAAAACGAAAGTAAAGAGCTGTGAGAAAGTGGGACGCATGTAAGATCTGCGTCATGTACAGCAGCGGCAGCTCTTAAAGTGACAGCAACCACTAATGCCATCTGTCATTGAAGATAATGAAAGAACAAAGGTAACAGAGAAAATTAATCACTGCTGCTATTTTTCCTATCTGTTAGACAGGTAGGAAAGGCACAGGTAAATATGACATTTATTATGGGTTTATGTGAGGATTGTTCTCAGTTCACTTAAATTAAAAGTTGTTATATTTTTGAAGCCTAATAAATGTAAAAAATGATAGCTTTCAATTCTATAATTCATGTTTAAAAAATCAATTTCATCAAGACATCAGTAGCTGTAGGCTATTAATATCAGTGATACTGGCCTTCATTCATAAAAAGATGACATTAAACAAATATTTAAATATTCATGTTGTTTCTTTATGTTGTTTTAATTTGGAGATTAACTGTGAAATTATTACAAATTCTAAAATATATTAAAAACATACAAAAACAAGTGTTTTTAATTGCGATTAATCGCGATTAATCACAGAAGAAATTTGTGATTAATCGAGTCAATTTTTTTAATCGATTGACAGCACTAATATATATATATATATATATATATATACACACACACACACACACAGTAGTCAACATTTGAAGTGGATCTAAAAAGGTCATCAAAGTTGTCCTAAGAACCAAGTTGTCCTAAGAAGAAGGAAGAAGGTTTTAGGACAACTTTGATGAAAGATTTTGATCCACTTCAAATGTTGACTACTATATACACTATATTGACAAAAGTATTGGGACACCGCCTCCAAATCATTGAATTCAGGTGTTCCAATCACTTCTATGGCCACAGATGTATAAAATCAAGTACCTAGGCATGCAGACTGCTTCTACAAACATTTGAATGTGTTGCTCTCAGGAGTTCAGTGAATTCAAGCGTGGTACCGTGATAGGTTGCCACCTGTGCAATAAGTCCATTTGTGAAATTTCCTCACTACTAAATATTCCACGGTCAACTGTTAGTGGCATCATAACAAAGTGGAAGCAATTAGGAACAACAGCAACTCAGCCACAAAGTGGTAGGCCACGTAACATCACAGAGCGGGGTCAGCGCATGCTGAGGCGCACAGTGCGCAGAAGTCGCCAACTTTCTGCAGAGTCAATAGCTACAGACCTCCAAACTTCGTGTGGCCTTCAGATTAGCTCAAGAACAGTGCGTGGAGAGCTTCATGGAATGGGTTTCCATGGCGGAGCAGCTGCATCCAAGCCTTACATCACCAAGTGCAATGCAAAGCGTTGGATGCAGTGGTGTAAAGCACGCCGCCACTGGACTCTAGAGCAGTGGAGACGTGTTCTCTGGAATGACAAATCACGCTTCTCTGTCTGGCAATCCGATGGACGATTCTGGGTTTGGCGGTTGCCAGGAGAACGGTACTTGCCTGACTGCATTGTGTCAAGTGTAAAGTTTGGTGGAGGGGGGATTATGGTGTGGGGTTGTTTTTCAGGGGTTGGGCTTGGCCCCTTAGTTCCAATGAAAGGAACTCTTAATGCTTCAGCATACCAAGACATTTTGGACAATTTCATGCTCCCAACTTTGTGGGAACAGTTTGGGGATGGCCCATCCTGTTCCATCATGACTGCGCACCAGTGCACAAAGCAAGGTCCATAAAGACATGGATGAGCGAGTTTGGTGTGGAGGAACTTGACTGGCCTGCACAGAGTCCTGACCTCAACCCGATAGAACACCTTTGGGATGAATTAGAGTGGAGACTGCGAGCCAGGCCTTCTCGCCAACATCACTGCCTGACCTCACAAATGTGCTTCTAGAAGAATGGTCAAAAATTCCCATAAACACACTCCTAAACCTTGTGGAAAGCCTTCCTAGAAGAGTTGAGGCTGTTATAGCTGCAAAGGGTGGGCCAACTCCATATTAAACCCTACAGATTAAGAATGGGATGTCATTAAAGTTCATGTGCACGTAAAGGCAGGCGTCCCAAAACTTTTGGCAATATAGTGTATATATATTAGGGCTGTCAATAGATAAAAATTTTTTTTAATCGCGATTAAGGGTGCGTGATTAATCGCGATTAAAAAATTTTTTTATCTATTAATTGCGATTAATAGCACACTTATCGCGAAATTAAGCATACACCATTTATCTTTTTAACACCATTTTGTTTCCATTTTGCCATCATTGCCTATATCCAGCAAAGTAAACCATCAGATTGAAGTGTGATGCTCAGAGGTGCTGCCGTGTTCACCAAGCTGGACCTCTGCAGCACCTACAACCTTGAGAGGGGGATGAATGGAAGACGGCCTTTGTCACACCCACTGCACACTACTAATACTGGGTTATGTCATATGGGCTGGTCAGTGCTCCCTCTGTGTTCCAGGGCTTAATGAACGAGGTGTCCTGGGAGTACCTCCACCAGTTTGTCCTGATTTATATTGATGACGTCCTGACGGAACCTGACCGACCGCCGTCAGCACGTAGCCCTCGTGTTAGAGCATCTGCGGAGGTACCAGTTCTTCCTCAAGGCAGAAAAAATACTCATTCCATCATGGCAAGATCCAGTTCCTCGGGTATGTCATCGATCAGCATGTTGTGCAGATGGACAAGGGGAAGGTGGAGAAGGTGTACGCTTCTTCCAGTACTGAAGACGGTGAAGGATCTCCAATGCTTTCTAGGCTTCGTGAACTTCTACAGGAGATTCATCCGAGAGTACAGCACCATCACAGCCCCCCTCACTTCCCTGTTAAAGAAAGGACCCAAGGCCCTGAATTGGAATGATGGTGCTGCTGCTCCATTTGCTAAGATTTCACAACTGCCCCCATTCTTGTGCATCCAAATCCTGAGCTCCCTACTCTCATAGCAGCAGGGGAGTCCAGAGAAAACTCCATCTATGTGCCTTCTATTGAGCAGAACTATGACATCGGGAACCGTGTGCTCTTGGCTGTAGAACTGATACGGGAGGAGTGGTGACCCTCTCGTTTCTCCAGGAAAAGTACTGGTGGCCACAAATGTCTGAGGAAATGTGCCGCTATGTACAGGGCTGTCCCGACTGTGCCATTTCCAAGTCCCTGTGCCATTTACCAGCTGGCAAACTCCTCCCGCTGCCCGTTCCTGAATGGCCATGGTCTCACATCTCCCTCGATTTCATGACTGACTTACCTGATACCTTTATCTAATGGCCACATGTGTCTTAGTAATAGTGGATCAGTTCTCTAAAGCCTGTAAATTCATCTTGCTAAAACAGTTACCTACTGCCTTAGAAACAGCCGAAGAACTATTCCACAATGTATTTCGCACGTATGGCATTCCAGAGGACATCGTCTCGGATCATGGGCCACAGTTCATCTCTCAGGTATGGAAGGACTTCTTTAAAATTACTTGGAGTAACTGTCAGTCTGTCTTCAGGTTACCACCATCAGTCGAACGGGCAGTCGGAGAGGAAGATTCAGGAGGTCTGCCGCTTCCTGAGAACATTCTTTCACTCGAACCAACACAGCTGAAGCCTTTTCTACCATGGGCCGAGTATGCACAAAACTCACTCCGGCAGGCAGCGTTCCCATTTCAGAACGGAATTAACTCCATTGCATACTCAGCTACCAGCCTCCCCTGTTTCTCTGGTCAGGGGAACCATTGCACATTCCAGCTGTGGACTACTGGCTTAAGGAGAGCGAGAGGGTATGGAATGCAGCTCATGATCAGCTCTGCAGGGCAGTTCGGCACCAGAAGAGACAGGCCAACACTTGGAGATCAATCCCGCCTCACTACCAACCTGGGTAGAAGGTCTGGCTCTCAACAGACCTTTGCGTGAACTCAAAGAATCAGCATGTTCAGCGCTGAAAGTCCCACCCCCCAAAAGTTCCTGAACTTTGAAAAAGTACTACCTCGTGAGCAGGGATTTTATAAAGGGAAAATTTTTACCTGGAAATTCATTTAGACCCTAGTCCCTGCGGTCAAAACACACCAAGTATCACCCCAAAGTCCCTAATTCCTGGGGAAAGTTCCTGCGGCAGAAATGTGGCTTTAATCAGTCTGCACCTTATTTATGCTTTACTGTATTCATTTGACATTTTTTATGTTTGTTCTTTCCAACTACAAATCTACTGAAAAAAGACTCACCCAATCACCTCTGTGTGGTGGAAACATCAGTGGTATGATATGAATCAGATATAAAGTTATAAATTAAGCCTTTAAATTGATAAAATAGCAAATTAAAAGAGCTAATTAACACAGAGATAATTGCAGAAACCCTGTGTATAAGAGACTGTTGCTTTCTTCAATACAATATATGCAACCTTTGGCCTTCCAGCAAAAACAGAGGTTTTAAATGCCTTCAGTGAGTTATAAAATTGCTGGAATAAGAAACAAAATAACTTAAAAACGATCAAATGACTACATTACATATTTCTATTTTCTGGAAATTCAACTTTTACACTGTCAAAATATAAGACTCCCTCCTGCCTAGAAAACGTACGGTGTGTGTCAAACTAGCTTGTGATGCACTTGACCTGGGTTCGAATCCGCCTTTTGCTGAACTCACTCTTCTCCCTCACATATCACATCAGAAAGGCATTTATTTTTAATAAAAACAAGCAGCGATGGCGGGCCCAAGCCCGGTGGCACCGCCACCCCGGTGGCTTCAGGGCAACTGTGCACAGCGGGCAATAGGCATTTAAAACGGTTAAACATCAAAGGACTATGTCAAATTCACTCCACATTTACTGCACTTTAAGGTGGCGCTATAGAGACCCTCCTCCCCACCCGTTTCTAAGGCTTTGCCCATGTCTACTGGATAACAATCCTGAAGTGTGTCGAGTTTCATGCAGTTTGAAGCATGTTAAGAGTCTCAAAAGCATCCAAAAAGAATATTAATGTTTGATGCGTTGCCAAGGCAACAGTGTTTGAGATATCACGATTCTTTTCAAAGGTCTACATCTGCCATGTTTTGACATTATTCTGATGAAGTTTGAAGTAAATCGGGTAAAAATAAGAGAGTGATCTCAAAGTATGTTCAAAGTGACACACTTCCTGCTGCCAGTTGGTGGCACTATAACTTTGACTCACAATAGTCACATCCATGTGATCAGCCTTGTACAACGAACACACAGCCGAAGTTTCATCAAAATCAATTAATGTATGCAGAAGTTATAACACTTCCTGTTTCCCTTTTCTTGCCATAAATTCGTTGCCTCGCCACGGCCAAACCGTCTGAGATATCCAACATCCGTTTGCAATTTAACAACTTCAATGTCTTAGCACCAAGTTAAAAAAAGTTTGGTGTAAATTGTATAAAGCCTGTAGGAGTAGTAGTATAAAACTGATAGCCTGTTTTTTCAAAAAAATTCACATTCAAACCAAAATAGCTGACTTCCTGTTGATCGGAGCTAATGACTGTAAATTAGAAAGTTGTCCGGCTTAATGAGAACAATATGTATACCGAGTTTGGTGACTGTAGTTAAAACTAATCCCCCCACTTTTGTCAAAAGGTGGCGCTGTAGAGCCCCGCCTCCCTGCCCGTTTCTAGGGTTTTGCCCATGTCTACTGGCTGACATCTCTGATGTGTGTATCGAGTTTCATGCAATTTGAAGCATGCTAAGAGTCTCAAAAGCATCCAAAATGAATATTAAAATGTGATGCGTTGCCATGGCAACAGTGTTCGAGTAATCACAGTTCTTTTCAAAGGTCTACATTCACCGTGTCTTGACATTATTCTGATGAAGTTTGAAGCAAATTGGGTAAAAATAGGAGGGTGATCTCAAAGCATTTTGAAAGTGACACACTTCCTGCTGCCAGTTGGTGGCGCTATAACTTTGACTCACAATAGTCACATCCATGTCATCAGCTTAGTACAACGAACACACAGCTGAAGTTTCATAAAAATCAATCAATGTATGATAAAGTTATAACACATTTCCTGTCTCCCTTTTCTCGCCATAAATTTGTTGCCTCGCCACGGCCAAACCGTTTGGCTGCTGGCAATTTTTCATCATCAGTGTCTTGACTTCATGCTGACCGAGTTTGGTGGTGATCGGATTAATCGCCTAGGAGGAGTATATCAAATTCCAGAGCATGCGTTTTTCAAACAACCCATAATAACTGACTTCCTGTTGAGCTGGTGCATAACTTAGAGCACAAAAGTTGTTAGGCCCGATTAGGTCCATATGTGTACCGAGTTTCATACTAATACGTGCAAGCGTGTTTGATATATGGACCAAGTTGCAGAGCCCATTCAAGGGGGCGCTGTCGAGCTCCCCTGCCACGCCCGGGTACCAGCTTCTGCCCGGCCCTGATGGCTGCAGATTCCGATGTGTGTGCAAAGTTTCAAGAGTTTTCGAGCATGGTAAAGCCCCCAAAATTGCCCGAGTAATCGGAAAAAATAAATAAATAAATAAATAATAATAATAATAATAATAATCCTAAAGAAAACAATAGGACCTTCGCCCTTTGGGCTTGGGTCCTAAATATAGCTGCAAGCAGCGATGACGGGCCCAAGCCCGGTGGCACCGCCAACCCGGTGGCTTCAGGGCAACTGTGCATGACGGGCAATAGGCATTTATAATGGGTAAACATAAAAGGACTATGTCAAAGTCATTTGAATACACCACATTTACTGCAGCAGTTGGTGCCCATATGATCACAAACCACAAAAGCCACACCCATGAGATCGTTTAAACTGAGATAAATTTCATGTCATAGAATGTTATAGGTCAATTTCAAATGAGTGCAGAATATCATCCTAATCTGCCATGTCTGTGTTTTTTTCTCAGACAACCTGTATAAAAATTCTAGAGCAAATTAAATACTGTTATTTGTGAAAACTTCACAGTGCTCTGAGAAATCTAATCCAGTCTTAATGCAAATGTCTGTGATTGCTGATGTTGTATAATCTTAACACTTCTCTTCATGTGTTTTTTGACCTCCCTGAGCCATCGTTTGTGCACCAATCTTATGCACCAAAAGCATGCTTTCATTTAATTTCAATATGTGTGGTATAAGATGAAAAAAGAAAATTAAAAAATTAATAAATAGAGCCAAATCACAGAACCTGCAAACACAATTTTAATGTCAGTCTCAGGTAATAGTAAGGTACATGTCTAGATTTTTCTGCTCACTTATGCAAGTTTATTTTAAACTGCCACTTTTATAATCATGTGAAATTTACTGAAACAGGGTTTTTTAATACATTTGAGTTATATCAACAAATAATTAATTTTTAAAAATGTTGATGAAATGTGTCATGGTTCAATTTTAAATGAGTGTGAAGTTATCATTTGCAGTTCAAAATTTTTATAAGTTCATCAATAAATGGGTAATCAGTAAAAGGGTTAAAGACCACTAACCAAGATTGCAATACACACAAACACATACACAGACAGTGACCCCCACACTGGGAGAGATAGAGAGTGAGAGAGAGAGAGAGCGAGAGAGAGAGAGAGAGAGAGACATACACAGACAGAGACCCACACACAGCATGTCAAGAGCCTCAAAAATACCCAAGAATATTATTAAAGTTTGACGTGTTACCATGGCATCAATATTTAAGATATCACAAATACGTTCACAGGTCTACATCTGCCATGTTTTGACATTATTGTGATGAAGTTTAAAGCAAATCGGGTAAAAATAAGAGGGTGATCTCAAAGCATTTTGAAAGTGACACACTTCCTGCTGCCAGTTGGTGGCGCTATAACTGTGACTTACAATAGTCACATCCATGTGATCGGACTCGTACAACGAACACAGCTGAAGTTTCATAAAAATCAATTAATGTATGCAGATGTTATAACACACTTCCTGATTCCTTTTTCTCGCCATAAATTTGTTGCCTCGCCACGGACAAACCATTCGAGATATCGAAAAATCCGCTGGCAATTTTACATCCTCATTGTCTTGACTTCATGTTGACCGAGTCTGGTGGTGATCGGATTAATCGCCTAGGAGGAGTATATCAAATTCCAGAGCATACGTTTTTCAAACAACCCATGATTCAAAAACATTTTAAACAATAAGAATAAAATCTATACTGTGACAGAAATTAGTGCTTGATAATCTCTTAATATATACATTTAAATGTAATACTAACCAAAACTATTTATAGCAAAATTATCATTAGCTGTTAAAAATATTATACGTTCAGATGAATTTATTAAAGGTCTTTTATTAACAAAATGATTAAACTAATTATATAAAACTAAATAGTCAGTGAACTACAAATGAACTGGTTCTTTGCCTTAATTTTGTTATACAAATTTATAGAAGAGAAGGCCTAAGACATTTCCTATCCTATAATGCAGAAAAAGGACACAGCGATGAAAGGGTTAAACCTGCAAGACTGTAACACACACACACACACACAGAGAGAGAGAGAGAGAGAGAGAGAGAGAGAGAAAGAGACACTGTTTTATCAGTAAGTTGCTTCAGAATATTCAACATTTTAAATAAAAAATAAAATCTATTAGTCTTTGATAATGTCTAAATATATGCATCCAAACAAAGTACCCACTGAATATAATTATACCTTTAAACAGTGTTTAAAAACAAAGTTTTGTAAAAACTGTTGTTTTCTCAACCATGTTTAAAAATAGGTATTTGCTACCCTCTAGTGCTTATTCTATATATGACATTTGAATATTATTTGAATTATTTTAACTAAACTGCAGTTATCTGCCTAATTTTAACTTACACATACTTATTGAAATGAAAAATTGAATTAAATTGTGCTTATTTATAATATTTGTATTATTTTATATTGAAATAAAGGATGTATAATTTCGTGGTTAGTAAATATAAGTATTTTCCTGTTTCCCTTTTTGTTCTTATTTTAAACCGTTGCCATGGCAACACCATTCAAGATATCCTATAATCATTTGCATTTTAGCATCTTCAGTGTCTTGTCATCATGTTCAGAAAGTTTGGTGGCGATTGCATGAATCCCCTAAGAGGAGTATTTAAAATTTCAGACCTTGTTTATTCAAAAATTCCACATTCAAACCAAAATAGCTGACTTCTTGTTGGTCAGAGCTAATGACTATAAATTAGAAAGTTGTCAGGCTTAATGAGAATAATATGTGTACCGAGTTTGGTGACTGTAGGTTAAACTAACCCCCTCACTTTTGTCAAAAGGTGGCGCTGTAGAGCCCCTGCTCCCCGTCCGTTTCTAAGGCTTTGCCCATGTCTACTGGATAACAATATTGATGTGTGTGTTGAGTTTCATGCAATTTGAAGCATGTTAAGAGCCTCAAAAATAACCAAGAATATTATTAAAGTTTGACTTGTTGCCATGGCAACAATATTTAAGATATCACACATACATTCACAGGTCTACATCTGCCATGTTTTGACATTATTCTGATGAAGCTTGAAGCAAATCGGGTGAAAGTAAGAGGGTGATCTCAAAGCATTTTGAAAGTGACACACTTCCTGCTGCCAGTTGGTGGCACTATAACTTTGACTCACAATAGTCACATCCATGTGATCAACCTCCTATAACGAACAAACAGCTGAAGTTGCATAAAAATCAATTAATGTATGCAGATGTTATAACACATTTCGTGTTTCCCTTTTCTCGCCATAAATTCGTTGCCTCGCCACGGCTAAACCGTTCGAGATATCAAAAATCCGCTGGCAATTTTTCATCAATGTCTTGACTTCATGCTGACCGAGTTTGGTGGTGACTGGATTAATCGCCTAGGAGGAGTATATCAAATTCCAGAGTATATGTTTTTCAAACAACCCATAATAGCCGACTTCCTGTTGAGCCGGCGTATAACTTAGAGCACAAAAGTTGTTAGGCCCGATGAGGTCTATATGTCTACCGAGTTTTATGCTTATATGTGCAAGCGTGTTTGATATATGGACCAAGTTTTCGGACCCTGTTCAAGGGGGCGCTGTCGAGCCCCCCTGCCATGCCCGGGTACCAACTTCTGCCCGGCCCTGATGACCGCGGATTCTGACCCGTGTGCAAATTTTCAAGAGTTTTTGAGCACGTTAAGGGCCCCAAATCCCCCAAAAATTTAGAAGAAAAAAAATAAATAAATAAATATAGCTGCAAGCAGCAATGACGGGCCCAAGCCCGGTGGCACCGCCACCCCGGTGGCTTTAGGGCAACTGTGCACAGCGGGCAATAGGCATTTAAAATGGTTAAACAAGGGACTATGTCAAATGCACTCCACATTTACTGCACTATAAGGAGGCGCCATAGAGCCCCTCCTCCCCGCCCATTACTAAGGCTTTGCCCATGTCGACTGGATAACAATCCTGACGTGTGTGTCGAGTTTCATGCAATTTGAAGCATGTTAAGAGGCTCAAAAATGCCCAACAATATTATTAAAGTTTGACGTGTTTCCATGGCAACAATATTTAAGATATCACAAATACATTCACAGGTCTACATCTGCCATGTTTTGACATTATTGTGATGAAGTTTGAAGCAAATCGGGTAAAAAAAAAAGAGGGTGATCTCAAAGCATTTTGAAAGTAACACACTTCCTGCTGCCAGTTGGTGGCGCTATAACTTTGACTCACAATAGTCACATCCATGTAATCGGACTCCTACAACCAACACACAGCTGAAGTTTCATAAAAATCAATTAATGTATGCATAAGCTATAACACACTTCCTGATTCCCTTTTCTCGCCATAAATTTGTTGCCTCGCCACGGCCAAACCGTTCGAGATATCATAAATCCGCTGGCAATTTTACATCCTCAATATCTTGACTTCATGCTGACCGAGTTTGGTGGTGATCGGATTAATCGCCTAGAAGGAGTATATTAAATTCCAGAGCATGCGTTTTTCAAACAACCCGTAATAGCCGACTTCCTGTTGGGGTGGCGTATAACTTAGAGCACGAAAGTTGTTAGGCCCGATGGGATCTATATCTGTACCGAGTTTCATACTAATACGTGCAAGCGTATTTGATATATGGATCAAGTTTTTGGACTTCTTTCAAGGGGGCGTTGTCGAGCCCCCCTGCCACACCCGGGTACCAGCCTCTGCGGCGTCCTAATAGCCACAGATTCCAATGTGTGTGCCAATTTTCAAGAGTTTTTGAGCATGTTAAGGCCCCCAAAAAGCCCTGGATGACGGAAAAAAAATAAAAATAATAATAATAAATATAGCTGCAAGCAGCGATGACGGGCCCAAGCCCGGTGGCACCGCCACCCCGGTGGCTTCAGAGCAACTGTGCACAGCGGGCAATGGGCATTTAAAATGGTTAAACATAAAAGGTCTATGTCAAATTCAGACCAGTATGCTGCCAGTATGATCACAAACCACAACAGCCACATCCATAAGATCGTTCAAATTTAGATTAATTTCATGTCATAGATTATCATAGGTCAGTTTCAAATGAGTGCAGAATATCAACCTAATCTTCCATGTCCGTGTTTTTCTCAGATACCCTCAATAAAATTCCAGAGCAAATTACATACTGTTATTTGCGTAAATTCAAGAGTACTCTGAGAAATGTAATCCAGTGTTAATGCGAATGTCTGTGACTGCTGATGTTGTATTATCCTAACACTTCTCTTCATGTGTTTTGACCTCCCTGAGCTATCGTTTGTGCACCAATCTAATGCACCAAAAGCATGCTTTCGTTTAATTTCAATATGTGTGGTATAAAAAATAAAATGATAAAATGAATAAATAGAGTCAAATAACAGAACCTGCAAAGACGATTTTAATATCAGTCTCAGGTAATAGTAAGGTACATGTCTAGATCTTTCTGCTCACTTAAGCAAGTTTATTTTAAACAGCCACTTTTATAATCATGTGAAATTTACTTAAAGAGGGGTTTTTAATAAATTTGAATTATATCAAATAATTAATTTAAAAATAATTTTAATTGTAACTCAAACGACATTTAAAAAACTAGTCCTGTCCAAATAGTGATATAGTATCATGGCTCAATTTCAAATGATTGTGAAGTTACCATTTGCACTTCATAATTTTTATAAGTTCATCAATAAATGGGTAATCAGTAAAAGGGTTAAGACCACTAATCAAGATTGTAATACACACACACACACACACACACACAGAGACTGAAGGAGTGAGAGGGGAGGAGAGGAGGGAGGGGGAAGGGGAATTTGGACAGAGAGAGAGAGAGTGTATGTGTGTGTGTGTCACAGACACGCCAGGCTCCAACACCCACCAGTCACAGCGCACTCCATCTCCTGAATACTGATCACGCACACCTGCACCTCATCAGCTCACCAATCAGCACCAATATATAAAACACTTACACACTCACTCTCATTGTCCGGTCTCGTTCGCATCAGGGAACTTACCTCTTGCTTACCTCAAGGACTTCCAGTACTACTTACCTGTGTCCTGTGTCTCCGAGTTACCTCCTGTGTCTCCAGTCCGTGTGTGAGTGTCGTCAGTCTGTGTGTGAGTGTCGTCAGTCTTCCTCGTCTCTACTCTGCTACCGCTATCATCCAGCATCCATTCCTGCAAACCACAAAGGACAGTATTATCATTCCATCATTCATCTATCACTTCTACTGCATCTGCATACTCACCTGTTGTCACCATTACCTCTGCTTGTGTTCAATAAACTACCTTATCTGTGATCTTCTGTCTCCGGCCCGTCTATATTGTAACAGAAGACCGGACCTTAACAGTGGAACACCAGCATGAGCCATCCCGATCCGTTCCAGAACCTGGTTGACGCTTTGCGTCGCACATTCCCCGTTCACCCGTCACAACCTCCACCAGCCAGCACTTCCAGAAACACCGCTTCCTCATCACCTGTTTATGCCAGTCCCATGGCCAAACCAGCGCCCTTCTCTGGTTCGGCGGAGGATTGCAACGGATTCCTCCTGCAATGCTCGCTGGCCCTTGAGATGCAATCGCACTTATTCCCCACTGAACACTCAAAGGTAGCGTTTTTAATTTCACAATTAAATGGCAAAGCGCTTCAATGGGCTGATTCCATTTGGTCCCAAAAGAACCCTGTGATCCAGTCATACTCCAGCTTCGTCGACCACTTCAAGGAAGTGTTTGGAGAACCTGCCTTTGACTCTTCCATTGGTGAGAAACTTTATAATTTGAAGCAAAGAAAAATGTCTGTGAATGAATATGCTCTGCAATTCAGAACTCTCGCTGCCAGAAATGGATGGAACAAACAAGCGCTACTAACAACGTATCGACAGGGATTGGATCCTCGAGTGCGGTTGCATCTCGCTGCATACGAGGATACCATCGGCCTTGAATGGTTTATCCAGCTCTCCATCCGCTTCACCACTCGTATGCAGTCGTGCCTCGAAGAGCACCAGGGTCAGTCACAGCTCAACACCTCCCTCTGCCGACCAGAATCCGTCAGCCCTCCAGAACCAGCCAACGAACCCATGCAACTTGAGTCAACTCGTCTGACTCCCACAGAACGGCAGAGAAGGCTGACCCAGAATCTGTGCTTATATTGTAGTTCTCCTGGGCATGTAATCTCCGCATGCCCAACTCGTCCTCTTCGTCCCATGGTGAGTGCCATCTTTCCCTCTTCTAATACCATGAAACCACTCACCACTATTGTAAAACTTACTGCTGCTGATATCTCCATTCCAGTTACCGCACTCCTCGATTCTGGGTCAGCAGGAAATTTCATCTCCGGCGCCCTCTGCCGTCAGCTCAACCTCAAGACCAAGACAATGCCGTCAACCTACCAGATCCACTCAATAACCGGAAAACTCGTAAGCAGAAGACATGTTAGTCGTAGTGTTGGACCACTACTGCTTCAAGTCGGAATACTTCATGTGGAGAACATTCATTTGCTGGTTCTGGAGGGATCCACCACTGACGTGATCCTAGGGCGTCCGTGGTTGGAGCAGCACAATCCCATCCTCTCCTGGAAGACCGGCGAAGTCCTGAAGTGGGGCGACACCTGCTTCCCTGACTGTTTCTCTGCATTGCCTGTTCCACGCTCTCCAAGCTCCAATCATCTTCCTGTCTGTACCACATCCATCGAGAGTACCATCGAGAGACGTTCAGTGGAAATTCCCTCGTGTTATGCCCCCTTCAGCAACGTTTTCTGCCCTAAAAGAGCTTCCAAGCTGCCTCCACACCGGCCATGGGACTGCGCCATCGATCTGCTTCCGGGTGAGTCAGTGCCCAGGGGAAAGATCTATCCCCTGTCCATCCCGGAGGAGAAGGCCATGGAGGAGTACATCAAGGAGGCTCTGGCTCAAGGCTACATCCGTCCATCGACTTCCCCTGCTGCATCCAGCTTCTTCTTCGTGGCGAAAAAGGACGGAGGCTTGAGGCCTTGTATAGACTATCGGGCATTAAACTCCATCACCGTCAAGTTCAGGTACCCCCTTCCTCTTGTCCCAGCGGCCCTGGAACATCTCCGTGGTGCCACTGTCTTCACCAAGTTGGACCTCCACAGCGCGTATAACCTCATCCGGATACGTGAGGGGGACGAGTGGAAGACCGCCTTCGTCACGCCCACTGGACACTACGAATACCCTGTAATGCCGTATGGCCTGGTCAACGCCCCCTCCATATTCCATGACTTCATACACGAGGTGCTCCGGGAGTTTCTCCACAAGTTCGTTCTGGTCTATATAGATGATATCCTGATTTACTCCCGGAGCATGGCCGAACATGGCCGTCACGTTGCGGAGGTCCTGAAACGCCTGAAAGAATTCCAGCTCTTCCTCAAAGCCGAAAAATGCTCCTTCCATCAATCCTCAGTGCAGTTCCTTGGGTATAACATCGACAGCAGTGGCATCCGGATGGACGAGGGGAAGGTGGAAGCCATCAGGAACTGGCCCACACCCACTACTGTTAAGGAACTCCAACGTTTCCTCGGCTTCGCCAACTTCTACAGACAGTTCATCCAAAGTTACAGCTCCATCACCAGCCTGCTCACAAGCCTCCTCCGTAACAAGCCCAAGTCTCTGTCCTGGACTCCAGCTGCCACAGAAGCATTCAACACCCTCAAAGAAGCCTTCACCACCGCTCCTCTCCTGGTCCATCCAGACCCGGACAAACCCTTCATCGTGGAGGTGGACGCATCCACCACAGGAGTAGGAGCGGTCCTCTCACAGCAGCAGGGGAACCCAAGCCGCCTCCATCCATGCGCCTTCTTCTCCCGCAAGCTCAACCTGGCAGAGGTGAACTACGACATCGGTAACCGAGAACTTCTTGCTGTCAAGTTGGCCCTTGAGGAGTGGAGGCATTGGCTGGAGGAAGCCAGACATCACTTCCTGGTCTTAACAGATCATAAAAACCTGGAGTATCTCCGAGCAGCTAAAAGACTCAATCCCAGACAAGCCCGCTGGGCTTTGTTCTTCATACGCTTTAATTTCACTATCTCCTACCGACCTGGATCCCGTAACGTCAAGGCTGACGCACTGTCAAGGCTTCACACTCCAGAAGAGAATACCGAGGAACCTGAACCCATACTCCCAGTAGAGATCATCGTCAGCCCCATCACCTGGTCTACCGAGACCTTGCCCTCCTCCAATGCCTCCACCAACACTCCGCCGGGTTGTCCACCGGACTTGCAGTACATCATCCGGACACGGCGCACTCCACTCATTCACTCTGCGCACACTTCACTTGGCACTGGCCACGCGGGGGTCAATGAGACCCTCTCGTTGCTGAAGGATCGCTTCTGGTGGCCCAACATGGCAGCCGATGTCAGAAGGTACGTGCAGGGATGCAGGGAATGCGCCATCTCGAAGAGCCCACGCCATCTACCATCCGGCAAGCTAGGAGTAGACTTCGTCACTGATCTCCCAGCCTCTAATGACTGTACCTGTATACTTGTGGTTGTAGACAGGTTTTCCAAATCCTGTCGTCTGATTCCTTTGAAAGGACTTCCTACTGCCATGGAGACCGCTGAACTCATGTTCAATCACATATTCCGATACTTCGGAATCCCGGAGGACATCGTGTCGGATAGAGGACCCCAGTTCATCTCTCGAGTGTGGAAAGCATTCTTCTCGCTCCTAGGTGTGACCGTCAGCCTGTCATCTGGATACCATCCACAATCGAACGGGCAGACGGAACGGAAGATCCAAGAGATCAGCCGCGTCCTCCGTACCTTCTGTCATGGCCACCAGGACTCTTGGAACCAGTACCTGGGTTGGGCCGAGTACGCACAGAACTCCCTACGCCAACCATCTACCGGACTTACACCATTCCAGTGCGTACTCGGGTACCAACCCCCACTGTTCCCCTGGTCAGGGGAACCCTCGGACGTACCATCTGTGGATTACTGGTTCCGAGAGAGCGAGAGGGTCTGGGACTCAGCACACCATCAACTGCAACGTGCTCTCCGGAGGTGCAGGATGACAGCAGACCTTCATCGCTCCAAAGCTCCTGCCTACCAACCTGGACAGAAGGTCTGGCTGTCCACCAGGGACATCCGACTGCGCCTACCATGCCGTAAGCTGAGTCCCAGGTTCATTGGCCCATTCACCATCCTGGAGCAGATCAACCCTTCACCTACAAACTACAACTTCCACCAGAGTATCGTATTCACCCCACATTCCATGTATCTCTCCTCAAACCTCACCACCCTTCTGTTCCTCTCTCCACAGAGACTGGTGTAACCGCAGCCGAGCCCCCCCTTCCACTTCTACTTGATGACGGAGCTGCTTATGAGGTGTGAGAGATCTTGGACTACCAGCGCCGTGGTGGTCAGCTCGAATACCTAGTGGACCGGGAAGGTTACGGTCCTGAGGAACGCTCATGGATTCCACGCAACGACATACTCGACCCTAACCTGCTGGACACCTTCCACGCTGCTCATCCCAACAGACCTGCCCCTCGTGGAAGAGGAAGACCACCACGACGTCGGGGTCCTCGGCCCTCAGGAGCGGGCTGTGGAGGGGGGGGGTACTGTCACAGACACGCCAGGTTCCAACACCCACCAGTCACAGCGCACTCCATCTCCTGAATACTGATCACGCACACCTGCACCTCATCAGCTCACCAATCAGCACCAGTATATAAGACACTCACACACTCACTCTCATTGACCGGTCTCATTCGCATCAGGGAACTTACCTCTTGCTTACCTCAAGGACTTCCAGTACTACTTACCTGTATCCTGTGAATCCGAGTTACCTCCTGTGTCTCCAGTCCGTGTGTGAGTGTCGTCAATCTTCCTCGTCTCTACTCTGCTACCGCTATCATCCAGCATCCATTCCTGCAAACCACAAAGGACAGTATTATCATTCCATCATTCATCTATCACTTCTACTGCATCTGCATACTCACCTGTTGTCACCATTACCTCTGCTTGTGTTCAATAAACTACCTTATCTGTGATCTTCTGTCTCCGGCCCATCTATATTGTAACAGTGTGGGTGTGTGTGAAAAATCCACATTCAAACCAAAATATCTGTCTTCCTGTTGATCAGAACTAATGACTGTAAATTAGAAAGTTGTCAGGCTTAATGAGATCAATATGATTACCAAGTTTGATGACTGTAGGTTAAACCCCCCACTTTTGTCAAAAGGTGGCGCTGTAGAGCCCCTGCTCCCTGCCCGTTTCTAAGGCTTTGCCCATGTCTACTGGATGACAATATTGATGTGTGTGTCGAGTTTCATGCAATTTGAAGCATGTTAAGAGCCTCAAAAATACCCAAGAATCTTATTAAAGTTTGACGTGTTACCATGGCAACATTATTTAAGATATCACAAATACATTCACAGGTCTACATCTGCCATGTTTTGACATTATTCTGATGAAGTTTGAAGCATATCGGGAAAAAATAAGAGGGTGATCTCAAAGCATTTTGAAAGTGACACACTTCCTGCTGCCAGTTGGTGGCGCTATAACTTTGACTCACAATAGTCACATCCATGTGATCGGGCTCCTACAACCAACACACTGCTGAAGTTTCATAAAAATCAATCAATGTATGCAGACGCTATAACACACTTCCTGGTTCCCTTTTCTCACCATGAATTCGTTACCTCGCCACGGCCAAACCGTTCGAGATATCAAAAATCCGCTGTGATTCGTTCGAGATATCAAAAAGTTGTGGCGTATAACTTAGAGCACGAAAGTTGTTAGGCCCGTTGAGGTCTATATGTGTACCGAGTTTCATACTAATACGTGCAAGCGTGTTTGATATATGGACCAAGTTTTCGGACTTCTTTCAAGGGGGCGCTGTCGAGCCCCCCGCCATGCCCTGGTAACAGCCTCTGCGGCGTCCTAATGGCCGCAGATTCCAATGTGTGTGCCAGTTTTCAAGAGTTTTTGAGCATGTTAAGGCTCCCCAAAAGCCCCGGATGACGGAAAAAAAAAAAAAAAAAAAATAATAATAATAATAATAATTAAAGCTGCAAGCAGCGATGAAAGGGCCCTTGGCGCTTTGACCATAACTGAATATTGCAATGTAGATGTCATCAGGCCAGGACTATTATCAAACATGTGAAGTTTGGAGCAGATCGGACATTGTATGCCTGAGTTACAACAACTTCCTGTTTCGTGGTGTTAATCGCATACATTAGCACTTAGCTAAGTGTTGCATGATTTAACGTGTTTCTAGCATGTTTGGTACTTCGTGGCATATTGAAATGAGTTCCTGGGATTGAATTACAGTGTGACGCATGCCATTTCCTTTTGCCAGCAAGTGGCGCTATGACTAACTGAATATTGTCATATAGATGTCTTTAGGCCAGGACTCGTATCACACATGTGAAGTTTGAGACACATCAGACATAGTATGCCTGAGTTACAACAGCTTCCTCTTTCATGGCGAAACATCAGACTTTGTCAGGCTGCCACGGACACGCCCTCCAACGAAAACTCAAGATCTGTGATATTTATCATCACTAAGGTCTTAAGATTAGACTGACAACATATGATGTTGATCTGGTTAAATCGCTATGAGGAGTTAATCACAGTGTAAAACATGTCATTTCCTATGACTGTAACTGTATATTGTCATGAAGATGTCTTCAGGTCACTACTCTAATAAAACGTGAAGTTTGGGGCAGATCCGACATTGTATACCCGAGTTACAAGAATTTCCTCTTTCATGGCGAAACATCGAACTTTGTCAGGCCGCCACGGACACGCCCTTCTGTGAAAAATCTAGATCTTCGCAATTTAACGTCGCAAAGGCCTTTAGATTAGACTGACCAAATATGACATTGATCTGATTAAAGCTCTAGGAGGAGTTCATTAAAGTACAACGTCTGGAAATGGCAAAAAAATGGCAAGTTAATTCAAAATATCTGACTTCCTGTTCAGTTTCAGATTTTGCTCCAAGAGACTTTTTTGTAGGTATTGGGCTGTTAAACATGTGTACCGAATTTCAAAATCTACGTGAAATGTAGCGCGTGGGGCACTTCATTAGGTGGCGCTATCGAGCCATTTTGCCCCGCCCAATTCTGAAACCCATAACAGACGTAAATTTTCACCACTTCTGATGCGTGTGCAAAGTTTCATGAGTTTTCGAGCATGTTCAGGCCCTCAAAAATGTGATTCACTTTGGAGAAGAATAATAATAATTAAAGCTGCAAGCAGCGATGAAAGGGCCCTCGCACCTGGGCTAACCGCCACCCGTTGGCCTTAGGAAAACAGTGAATAGTGGGCAACATGCATGTAAGCGAGTAAATACAGGAGAATTATGGCCAAGTCATTTCAAAGTGCCACACTTCCTGCTGCCAACAGGTGGTGCTTTGACCGTAACGGAATATTGCAATATAGATGTGTTCAGGCCAGAAATATTATCAAACGTGTGAAGTTTGGAGCAGATCGGACATTGTATGCCTGAGTTACAACAACTTCCTGTTTCATGGCGTTAATCGCATACATTAGCACTTAGGCAAGTGTTGCATGATTTAACATGTTTCTAGCATGTTTGGTACTTTGTGGCATATTGAAATGTGTTTCTGGTAGTGAATTACAGTGTAAAGCATGTCATTTCCTGTTGCCAGCAGGTGGCGCTATGACTAACTGAATATTATCATATAGATGTCTTTAGGCCAGGACTCTTATCACACATGTGAAGTTTGGGGCAGATCGGACATAGTATGCCTGCGTTACAACAGCTTCCTCTTTCATGGCGAAACATCAGACTTTGTCAGGCCGCCACGGACGCGCCCTTCAACGAAAACTCAAGATCTTTGATATTTATCATCGCTAAGGTCTTAAGATTAGACTGACAACATATGATGTTGATCTGGTTAAATCTGTATGAGGAGTTAATCACAGTGTAAAACATGTCATTTCCTGTTGCCCACAGGTGGCGCTATGATTATAACTGAATATTGCCATGTAGATGTCTTCAGGCCAGGACTCTAATAAAACATGTGCAGTTTGGGGCAGATTGGACATTGTATGTCTGAGTTACAACAACTTCGTATTTCATGGCGAAACATCGAAATTTGTCAGGCCGCCACAAAGACACCCTTCAGCGAAAAGTCAAGATCTTCGCAATTTAACGTCGCAAAGGTCTTTAGATTAGACTGACCAAATATGACATTGATCTGATTAAAGCTCTAGAAGGAGTTCATTAAAGTACAACGTCTGGAAATGGCAAAAAATGGCAAGTTAATTCAAAATATCTGACTTCCTGTTCGGTTTCAGATTTTGCTCCAAGAGACTTTTTTGTAGGTATTGGGCTGTTAAACGTGTGTACCAAATTTCAAAATCTACGTGAAATGTAGCGCGAGCGGCACTTCGTTAGGTGGCGCTATCGAGCCATTTTGCCACGCCTAATTCTGCAACCCATAACAGACATAAATTTTCACCACTTCTGACGCGTGTGCAAAAGTTTCATGAGTTTTCGAGCATGTTCAGGCCCTCAAAAATGCGATTCACTTTGGAGAAGAATAATAATAATAAACGGAGCAATTCCAATAGGGTCCTCACACCATCGGTGCTCGGGCCCTAATAATAATCCTTAGAAAAACAATAGGGCCCTGCGCCTTAGTGGCTTGGGCCCTAATAATAATCCTAAAGAAAACAATAGGGCCTTCAGCCCTTTACAGGGCTTTGGCCCTAATAATAATCCTTAGAAAAACAATAGGGCCCTGCGCCTTAGTGGCTTGGGCCCTAATAATAATAATCCTAAAGAAAACAATAGGGCCTTCGCCTTCGGCTTGGGCCCTAATTAAAGCTGCGAGCAGCATTTATCGGGGTTCAAGCATTTAAGGCCGTTTGCATAAAAAGGAATTGTCTTATTTAGCAAGCATGTAACCACTGAAATCATAGAGGAACAGCTATGATATATGCTAAAACAAACACACAGAAAGTAAAGGCTTAAACAATAATACTTGATACATATGAAGCATGCTTACACACACACACACACACACACATAAACACAGACACAGACACACATTTTCTTGTAGATTCAGTATTTGAAATACTTGAATGTTAAAGATGTTTTCTGCAAATCTCAGTAAAACATTTCCGGTTTCCTTTTACTTAATGTGGTACAACTGTTAAAACTAATACTCTAATTGAAATGTAGATGCATTTTGACAAAAAAGTGTTAGTAAATGTTAAAATAATGATTTTATTAAGTCTAAATATGAATTATAGAACAATATTAGTGAGTAGTATGACAAAATTACTATTTTAGACAGCAGGTGGCAGCAGAGGACCTCTTATTGGCTCACTTTCATTTTAAAAGTGTCTGTTTTGTTTAAAGTTTATTTTACATGTTAACTCCATTAATTAAACGTGCTTACACGCACATTTTGTTGCAGAAATGGATATTTGAAATCAATAATGAGGTAAGATAATGACGATTCCAGGTTTCCCCTTTAAAAATCATCATTTTCAGGTCTCAGTGTAATTTTAAAGTTTTATTACTGCAAAAACATACGTCAAATGAACAAATGAAGTGGTAAGCCTTGACAAAATGTGATTTGTAATGTTATTATAAGGATTTATATAGTTTAAAGGGATTATAAATGACAAAACCTTGAATTATATTAGTGGTCTTCTGCTGCCATCTGGTGGCACAAAATGACAGTGTCAGACAATTTAATGTAGAAAAATATGGTTTTAAAGGTTTTTCGACAGTTATAGCACCACCTATTGCGCTATCTTCCCCACTTTTTTGGGGTGTCCTCAGAGTGTGCCCATACATATGCGTGCCAATTTTGGTGAAAATATCTCATTTCGTTTTGAAGTTATAGACACTTATATATGAGAGCATAAAAAATGACACATGAAAGACTTTGATTGGATTTTTTTGCCACTTCCTATCAAAATTTTGACATTTGGGCTTTAAAACTTAGTAAATCAACTTAGGTTTTGTGTTTCCTACGGTGGTTTCGTCTCGATCGGACAAACGGTTTCGAAGATATTCGCAAAAGTTTTTTAAGCGCTAAATCACAACGTTGCACAAACCATAATCCGAAACCTGGCATGTCTGGTATCGTTGGACTCGGCAAGGATTCAGGAGTCTAAAGACATAACTCCTGTGAAAATAAGTCGACCACACCCAGAGTTATATACATTTTCATCCAAAAGCATTAAAAACACAAGTTTTTTAAAGTTTTCTAACAGTTATAGCGCCACCTATGGTCCGATCTCCATAAAAATTGGTGTGCTTCTTCAGAGTCGTATCCTGCATGTGCTCACCTATTTTCATGAAGTTCTGAGTTTGCGTTTAGGTTTTATAGGCTTTTGGGTATATTTAGCCACGCTCACTTTCTAAATGACTGTGTTATAGTGACCCAAAGGGTAAAGTTCAACTTTTTTTTGATAATTATTGATCTAGAGAGTCCAGAGAATTGTCCAGCACTGGTTTGGTTCCGATCGGGCAAAAAACCTAGGACTAGTTCACAAAAGTAGGTTTTTCACATATTTGTGAATATTTAATGAACGATTTGATTGACAGCATTGGTTCCTGAAGCAAAGTTGTTCAGCATGAGGAGATCTATCATATGATAGATATGCATATTGTGTGGATCTGTGAAACACCACGTGATTACAGATGCATAAAATCAGATTAGCGCCAACTAGTGGCCAATTTCTTTCAAAATTCTTACAGACCTCTAGGCCCATGAGTCAATCATGCACACCGAGTTTCGTTCCGATCGGCCTCCATTAACCTTGTCTAATAGGTGCTCAAAATTCATTGGCCGATGGCGGCCATGTTTTTTGAGATACACCAATGTCCTCGTAAACTGTCATGCCCCCTTGGACCAAGACACTGCATGCCAAATTTCAAGTCGATCGGACTAACGGTTCCATAGTTATAGCTGTTTTCATGTTTTTTTCGTGTTATAGTGCCACCTAGTGGCTAATCACCACGATATTTTTTATCGTGACCAAAAATGTAGCCCCTACATATGTGTACCGAGTTTGGTGCAAATATCTCATTTCGTTCTCGAGTTATAGCCATTTTAGTAAAAGTGGCTCTGCCCACATCGTACATTTTGGCGCCCCTTAGCGACCTTGAATCAAAATTTCAACTTTTTTTTGATAATTATTGATATTCACACTCCAGAGAACATTTCTGCACTGGTTTGGTTCCGATCGGGCGAAAAACCTAGGACTAGTTCGCAAAAGTAGGTTTTGGACAAAATTCAAAATGGTGGAAAATTTTTCCAGGCGGAAATGAAATCGGTTTTATAGGTTTTGTCCGCCAAGGATTCCAATGATATAAGACACTTGATTCTAGGACAAATGGTCTCAGAGTTATTAGCGATTTACAACTTTTGATCGCTGTAGCGCCACCTATTGGCCGATTGGGGTCATACTCTGTCAACCTCTCCTCGATTTCTCATCTGACAAAGTTTCAAGTCTCTAGCACTTACAGTTTGGGCTGCACGATGTGTTTTACGGCAGAAGAAAAATAATACAAATCTGAGCAATTACAATAGTAATAATAATAATAATCCTTAAGAAAACAATAGGGCCTTCACCTTTGGCTTGGGCCCTAATAATAATAATAATCCTTAGGGGATCAAGAGGGCTCTGCGCCACCAGTGGCTTGGGCCCTAATAATCCTTAGAAAAACAATAGGGCCCTGCACCTTAGTGGCTTGGGCCCTAACAATAGGGCCTTTGCCTTCGGCTTGGGCCCTAATAATAATAATAATAATCCTTAGAAAAACAAGAGGGCCCTGCGCCACCAGTGGCTTGGGCCCTAATGAAAAAAATGTTCTAAAAGTGGAAGTAAAGTGCCTGATGAGCGTTTAATAATAATAAAAGTATTTATAATTCTAATAAATATAATCATTTACAATGTATGTATTGTATCTTGTTAATGTACAACAACTGAGGTGCAAATAAGAATGTATCTGCCAATATAAAGTATAAATAGCATCTAATTACTATTTACACTTATTGCAAAGAACTGCCACTTTATACATGGTAAATAGAATATATTGCCATTTTTACTGTGTGAACAGCATCTAACACTAAGAAAATATGCTATTTCCACTTAGTGTAAATAGCCACTGCCTTATTTTTCTTACCCCATTGGCAGATAATTTGCAAAACAAGAAAAATGCACTTAAATTATTTATTTATTGCCCATGGGATACCATAAATTAATTTTAGTTCAATAACTTACCGTTATGCTAGTTTTCACCTCTGATATTATAACAGTGATAAGAATTAAACTTGTATTGACATGGAAGTATGTGGACGTCTTTTTGTTGGGTGCTGTTGCCATGGTGAATCGAAATATCGGAGCTCCATTGATCATGGCTTTTCATAGTCTTGGTGCATGCATTTAACTCAGAGTCAACCTACTCAGAGTTGATTGAACTAATTCAATTTAGCTGTTCTGTAACCGAAAACTTTGAGTTGACTTACCCTGAGATGGGAAACTCTGAGTTGAAGTTTTAACTCAAAGTTGGTTGAACCTCCTTATTGAAACGGGCCCCAGGTAGGATTGCCAACTTCAGGAAAGGAAAATAAGGGACAACTGTGTTTCTTTATAGGAAAATTAGGGACAGAATAAGACACACTCAAAATATTTGTACTGTACCATTCAGTGTATGTCATTTCAGTATCTGCAGTTAAGTATGTATATAAAAGATGTAAAGGTTCTCAGACACATTTGGATCATACCGTGTCAAATCAACCAAATTTCAGAAACTTTCCCCCGCTCAAATTTTTTATTTTATGAAGAAAGACAAACATAAATGAAGAAGAAAGGCAAAATATGAACCTTTTCACATGTAAGTTTAAAATAATCTTGCTGACCCCTCAGGGTGAGTTTTTTAAGGTGACCATTATTTTAGAATGTTTCACCTTATTATTTCCATGGCGATGCTTCATGCTTGTCATGTGACACACCGCAACCACATACGCTGTATGACAGATGTATCGCTTTTATTCCATTTTTCCTTTTCTTATTCAAAATATTCACAAACTTGTTAGCTAGTCAACCTGATATTCCGATTCTCAAATACATGTAAGTGAATGTGTTTTGTCATTTAAAAACCTTTATAATGATCATGTTAGCTGATCTGTAATGCTCCGCCATGTTAGTTTGCACAGCAATTCAGAGAATCGTATCTGTCAGATTTACAACACGTTAACTCCTCGACTTCTTCCGAAATACATGAAAGTAAGTGGCTGTTAGATCAGCTCAGCAGTCAATAAAACAGACAAGGGAGGTCATGTATGGGACAAATCAATTAGGCCCAATATAAGGGACATCCCGGCTAATACGGGACAGTTGGCAACCCTAAGACCAAGGTTCAAAACCCACTTTAGACACTCACCAGTACACCTCTGACAAGAGACCAGGGTTCTATTTCCCTGCCGGGAAACCATTAACAAAGAGAGAAAACAAAATAATGTAACTAGTGAACTATTCATTGGGGTGTTCACTTCATAGACTGAATTATCATTTGAAATAAGTTTATAATTTGCAACATCAGTAATGTTTTCCACTGGGTCAAGTCAAGTCACCACTATTTATATAGCACTTTATACAATACAGATTGTTTCAAATCAGCTTTACAGTGATAACAGGAAAATTATGCATTTCAGCTGTTGTTCAGCTGAAGTCAGTTCAGTGTTGATTCAGTTCTGTTCAATCATCAGTTCTGTTCAATCAATAAAAGATCATCAATTATTAAATTAGTAAATTTCATCTATAAAGCTCAGTTCTGTTCTCATACAACAGTGTCAACACAGTCAGATCAATAATATTGTTGAATATTGTTAGATGCTACATTGGTAAATAGAAGTAACTAAAATCAGATAAATATCTTGGTAACACAAGGAGAGAAAAGGCAAACAGAACAGAGCAGATCTAAAACAGCAGTGGTTCCCAAACCTGGTGCTTGAGTACCCCCAACACTGCACATTTTTGATGTCTCTCTTATCTGACACATCCATCTGAGGTCTTGGAGCCTTTACTAATGAGCTGATGAGTTGAATTAGGTGTTTGTTTAGGGAGACATCTAAAATGTGCAGTGCTGGGGGTGCTCCAGGACAGGGGTTGGGAACCATTGTCCTACAGGGCTTGCACAACTACTATTTTTTGGGTTTTATAATTGTTCAAGGCTTCTGCCCGGCCCTGATGGCTGCGGATTCTAACCTGTGTGCAAATTTTCAAGAGTTTGAGCATGGTAAGAAAAAAAAAATAATAATAATAATCCTAAAGAAAACAATAGGGCCTTCGCCTTCGGCTTGGGCCCTAAATATAGCTACAAGCAGCGATGACGGGCCCAAGCCCGGTGGCACCGCCACCCCGGTGGCTTCGGGGCAGCTGTGCACGGCGGGCAAAAGGGATTTAAAACGGTTAAACATAAAAGGTCTATGTCAAATTCAGACCACATTTACTGTAGCAGCTGGTGCCAATATGATTACAAACCACAACAGCCACATCCATGACATCATTTAAATGTATATGAATTTCCATGTCATAGAATGTCATATGTCAATTTCACATGAGTGCAGAATATCATCCTAATCTCACCTGCCATGTCTGTGTTTTTCTCAGACAACCACTATAAAAATTCCAGAGCAAACTACCTAATGTAATTTGCGCAAATTCAACAGTACTCTGAGAAATGTAATCTAGTGTAATGTGAATGTCTGTGATTGCTGATGTTGTATTACCCTAACACTTCTCCATGTGTTTTCTGACCTCCCTTAGCTGTTGTTTGTGCACCAATCTTATACACCAAAATCATGGTTTCATTTAATTTCAGTATGGGTGGTATTTGATGTGAAAATAAAAATAATATAAAATTAATAAATAGATGGGAGGGGAGGGGAGGAGGGTGTTATAATATCTGGTGTATAAAGCACACGACGAGGAGATATAGTCAAAACAGGTCTTTTACCAGGAAATCCAACAGGAGAGATCAGGAACATACACCAAAGTATACACGAACGATACCGGAAACTACTAGACAGGAAACACAGGGCTTATATACACAGGAACACAATGGGGTGATAGGACACAGCTGAATGTGATGATTAGGGTGATCAGTAACCATGGTGATAAACTAGTGGCAGGAAACGGAACACCACAAGTCCAAAACAAGTCCAAAACAGAGTGCACATGTAACATATCGCCCCCTCCCGGAAAGGCGCGTCCTCGCGCCGTGGAGAGGGGAAGATGAAGATGGGATGCTGAAGATGGTGTAGGAGGCGGCTCAGGAGGCGGACGGCTAACCGGGAGGAGGCGGAGTACAGGAGTCCAGGGTGGAGCAGGTGATGATGCAATCCAGGGAGGTGCAGAAGGTGGTGAAGACCAGGGAGGTGCCTTGAGCAGGAGAGTCCAGGTGGTGCTCCAGGCCAACCTCCAGGCTCCGGCGTTGCTGGAGGGAGGAGCTATGGTAGTGAGCGTCTCCAAGCAACCTTGGTGACGAGTGGAAGCAGCGTAGCCGATGGAGGTGGAGCCTGGGGCAAAGACAGAGAGCCAAAGGAGCGGAGTGATGCCGAAGGTCTCGGAGTCAGCGACGGAGTCGCAGCGACGGCCCCCCGAGGCGGAAGCAGGGTACCGGAGGGCTGAGGTGGAGCTGGAACAACTGAGGGCCGAGGCGGAGTCTGAGGGAAGGCGGAGCCAAACGGAGCCGTAGGGGTGGAGGGTCGGAGAGCATCGAACGACCCGTAAGTCCGTGGCGATGTAAAGGTGATGTCTGACCCAGGCGGAGTCGAGGGTCCGAGGGAGTCCAGTGGAGCCGAACGCTCGATGGTCACTGCTGTAGACGAGGGTGGAAGGAGCAGAGGCGGAGGAGTCAGGACGATGAGTCGAGGTGTAACGACGTGACCTGAGGCCGGAGGCGGAGCCGCAGGATCCTCATCGCCTGAGGCTGGCTCACAGCAGGCCCCAGGTGTAGCCACGCCACTGAGAGGAGGCTGGTGTAGAGCTGAGGGAGTGATGTGAGACAGCGATGGCTGGGTAGCAGGCAAGGTTGAGGGCTGGAGAACAGGTTGAATAGCAGAGGAAGAGAAGTAAACAAAGTCATTACCAGGGATTTGGAGAGGAGGTGGGAGAGGGAGGCTGGGTGGGACCAGTTCATCAAGAATGGGGTAGACAGTCTCAGGATTTACCAGGAATAGGGACTCCTCTCCAAATTCAAAATAGTCCATGGTGCTTGCCTGGAACTCACTCTCAGTGGCGGGAGTGTGGGCGGGGCTCCCTTCCAACCCCTCATCTTCCTCACTGTCTCCCTCGGCGATGGTAGCAGCAAACTCACATACCTGGTCAGACACGCTGGGCTCCGTCTCCGCGGCGATGTTACGCTCAGTCGTTCCACTCATCGCTGGCTCTTGCATCGCGGGCTCTCTGTCTTCGGTGGCGTTGCACTGACTTTCCACGCCGTCAGAGGGTTCCTGGCTGGGCACTGGAGTGGGACTGGCGTCGTTGTCGCAGAATCCCACGGTCATAGACGATCCACATGACGCCAGCACCCAATCCACGTATTCAGGGAAGCTCACTCGAGGTCCTTCCCTGGACAGCTGCGCTTTGGTGGCGGTGTTGAGGCCGGCATACAGGAAGTTGCAAAGGCTGTTATCCGGGAAATGTGTAGATGGTACTAAAAACAAAAAATCGTCCAAATGTGCCTCGAGGGAGCGGTCCTTCTGCTCAAGGCAGATTAACAGAAATGCGGGTGTGTACATTGTGACGGGGACGAAAAGTGAAACACGGAAAACAAAAACACGCCGCAATCTGTATTACTGTTTGGGTCCGGTATTCTGTTACAATATCTGGTGTATAAAGCACACGACGAGGTCAAAACAGGTCTTTTACTAGGAAATCCAACAGGAGAGATCAGGAACATACACCAAAGTATACACAAACGATACCGGAAACTACTAGACAGGAAACACAGGGCTTATATACACAGGAACACAATGGGGTGATAGGACACAGCTGAATGTGATGATTAGGGTGATCAGTAACCATGGTGATAAACTAGTGGCGGGAAACGGAACAACACAAGTCCAAAACAACTCCAAAACAGAGTGCACATGTAACAGAGGGAGGGGGTAGGGGAGTTTGGACAGACAGAGAGAGAGAGAGAGAGAGAGAGAGAGAGAGAGAGAGAGAGAGTGTGTGTGTGTGTGTGTGTGTGTGTGTGTGTGTGTGTGAAATCCACATTCAAACCAAATTTTCTGACTTCCTGTTGGTCAGAGCCAATGACTGTAAATTAGAAAGTTGTCTGGCTTAATGAGAACAATATGTGTACCGAGTTTGGTGAGTGTAGTTTAAACTAACACTTTTGTCAAAAGTTGTCGCTACAGAGGCCCTCCTCCCCGCCTGTTTCTATGGTTTTGCCCATGTCTACTGGTTGACATCTCTGACGTTTGTATCGAGTTTCATGCAACTTGAAGCATGATAAGCATCTCAAAATCATCCAAAACAAATATTGAAGTTTGATGCGTTGCCATGGCAACAGTGTTTGAGATATCACGATTCTTTAACAGGTCTACATTCGCCATGTCTTTACATTATTCTGATGAAGTTGGAAGCAAATCGGGTAAAAATAAGAGGGTGATCTCAAATCATTTTGAAAGTGACACACTTCCTGCTGCCAGTTGGTGGCGCTATAACTTTGACTCACATTAGTCACATCCATGTGATCGGGCTCCTACAATGAACACACTGCTGAAGTTTCATCAAAATCAATCAATGTATGCACAAGTTATAACACACTTCCTGCTTCCCTTTTCTCGCCATAAATTCGTTGCCTCGCTACGGCCAAACCGTTCGAGATATCAAAAATCCGCTGGCAATTTTACATCCTCAGTGTCTTGACTTCATGCTGACCGAGTTTGGTGGTGATCAGATTAATCGCCTAGAAGGAGTATATCAAATTCCAGAGCATGCGTTTTTCAAACCATAATAGCTGACTTCCTGTTGAGCTGGCATATAACTTAGAGCACGAAAGTTGTTCAGCCCGATGAGGTCTATATGTGTACGTAGTTTCATATTTAATCCAGTTCCATCTAGTTGACAATGGGATTCATCACGCCGGTATGGAAACAGTTTGTTGGGGATCTTTGCCACTGGCTGTCGTGTCGCACGTCCTGATTCTGCAGAGTTAGACGCGTTGCTGGGTCAACAAGGGAGGTGCTTAAGGTAAAATTGATCAACCAATCAGATTACTCACGTGACATCTGCCAGCTTGAGCGCCACTTTTTTGAGTTGTGCCCCGATAACGTCTCCTTCATTTCACAGAGGTAAGGGCATTTTATTTAAAATGTGCCATTTCAAATGTGTCCATCCCTGCTCAGCATAATGTATTTTTTTCAATTGCACAATGGATTCATAACTAACGCGAACATTAGCTAAACTGCTTATATAAGGTACAAATCGCCGAACCCCTCTCCTATCGGGCAGGAAGGCGCCCGCGACCGTCTCGCCCCGATCCGGTGTAGTGTTTCTCCCGTGATCGCGCCGTCGGATCTTTTCGTCCGATGATTTATATCACTTTTTTCATGTATTCGTTTAGCAGATCCGTTTGTAAAAGAGAAGCTAAACACTTTCGCGGATGGATTGCCGTTTGCCGTCCATCAACAGCTACGAAATATATTATGTTGACCCGGAGACATCATTAGTTCATCCAATATAAGACAAACATTAATCAATCACAGTATTTAAATAATAATAATAATAATATTAATGAAATATCTTATGTTGACTCATATAACTCAAGACAAACAACAATCTTTCACTGTATTTAAATAATAATACAATATCGAATTTAAAACAAACAGTAATCTATCTCTATATTGTTATAATAATAATACTAATATAATAATAATGAAATATCTTGCATTAATAATAATAATAATAATAATAATAATAATAATACAATATCTAATATAAGACCAAGAGTAATCTATCACTATATTGCAATAATAGTAATAGTAATAATAATTATAATAATAATAATAATAATAAATATCTTGTGTTGATCCAGGGACATCATTCCTTATAGCTCATCTAATATAAGACAAACAGTAATTACTGTATATTAATAATAATAATAATACAATAATCTAATATAAGACCAAGAGTAATCTATCACTATATTGCAATAATAATAATAATAATAATAATGAAATATCTTGTGATGATCCAGGGACATCATATTCTTATGTTGATCCAGGGACTTCATTCCTTATAGCTCATCTAATATAAGACAAACAGTAATTAATCACTGTATAATAACAATAATAATAATAATAATAATACAATATCTAATATAAGACCAAGAGTAATCTATCACTATATTGCAATAATAGTAATAATAATAATAATGAAATATCTTGTGTTGATCCAGGGACATCATTCCTTATAGCTCATCTAATATAAGACAAACAGTAATTAATCACTGAATAATAATAATAATAATAATAATAATAATACAATATCTAATATAAGACCAAGAGTAATCGATCACTGTATTGCATTAATAATAATAATAATGAAATATATTGTGTTGATCCAGGGACATCATATTCTTATGTTGACCCAGGGACTTCATTCCTTATAGCTCATCTAATATAAGACAAACAGTAATTAATCCCTGAATAATAATAATAATAATAATAATAATAATAATAATAATAATACAATATCTAATATAAGACCAAGAGTAATCGATCACTGTATTGCATTAATAATAATAATAATAATAATAATAATAATAATAATAATAATAATGAAATATCTTGTGTTGATCCAGGGACATCATTCCTTATAGCTCATCTAATATAAGACAAACAGTAATTAATCACTGAATAATAATAATAATAATGATAATAATAATAATAATAATAATAATAATACTACAATATCTAATATAAGACCAAGAGTAATATATCACTATATTGCAATAATAATAATAATAATGAAATATCTTGTGTTGATCCAGGGACATCATATTCTTATGTTGATCCAGGGACTTCATTCCTTATAGCTCATCTAATATAAGACAAACAGTAATTAATCACTGAATAATAATAATAATAATAATAATAATGATAATAATAATAATAATAATAATAATACAATATCTAATATAAGACCAAGAGTAATCGATCACTATACTGCATTAATAATAATAATAATAATAATAATAATAATGATAATGAAATATCTTGTGTTGATCCAGGGACATCATTCCTTATAGCTCATCTAATATAAGACAAACAGTAATTAATCACTGTATAATAATAATAATAATAATAATAATGATAATAATAATAATAATAATACTACAATATCTAATATAAGACCAAGAGTAATATATCACTATATTGCAATAATAATAATAATAATGAAATATCTTGTGTTGATCCAGGGACATCATATTCTTATGTTGATCCAGGGACTTCATTCCTTATAGCTCATCTAATATAAGACAAACAGTAATTAATCACTGAATAATAATAATAATAATAATAATAATGATAATAATACAATATCTAATATAAAACCAAGAGTAATCGATCACTATATTGCAATAATAATAATAATAATAATAATAATGATAATGAAATATCTTGTGTTGATCCAGGGACATCATATTCTTATGTTGATCCAGGGACTTAATTCCTTATAGCTCATCTAATATAAGACAAACAGTAATTACTGTATTTTAATAATAATAATAATACAATATTTAATATAAGACCAAGAGTAATCTATCACTATATTGCAATAATAATAATAATAATAATACAATATCTAATATAAGACCAAGAGTAATCGATCACTATATTGCAATAATAATAATATTAATAATAATAATAATAATGATAATGATAATGAAATATCTTGTGTTGATCCAGGGACATCATATTCTTATGTTGATCCAGGGACATCATTCCTTATAGCTCATCTAATATAAGACCAAGAGTAATATATCACTATATTGCAATAATAATAATAATAATGAAATATCTTGTGTTGATCCAGGGACATCATATTCTTATGTTGATCCAGGGACTTCATTCCTTATAGCTCATCTAATATAAGACAAACAGTAATTAATCACTGAATAATAATAATAATAATAATAATACAATATCTAATATAAGACCAAGAGTAATCTATCACTATATTGCAATAATAGTAATAATAATAATAATAATAATAATAATGAAATATCTTGTGTTGATCCAGGGACATCATATTCTTGTGTTGACCCAGGGACTTCATTCCTTATAGCTCATCTAATATAAGACAGACAGTAATTAATCACTGTATTTTAATAATAATAATAATAATAATGATAATTAATACTACTACTACTACTAATAATAATAATAATTACATTTATTTTGTTGTCCCACGGGCCAACATTCCTTATAGCGCATTCAATAAGTTTTCTCTCATTTTACAATTATCACTGCATGAAACCAATTTAAATTTCTTAATGTTAACATTACTTTTAATAATAATAATATTATTACTCTGGAACTCTGGAACAATCTTCCTAGCATTGTTCGGGAAGCAGACACACTCTGTCAGTTTAAATCTAGACTAAAAACGCATTTCTTTAACCTGGCATACACATAACACATTACCAATTTATATTTTCAAATCCGTTAAAGGATTATTAGGCTGCATAAATTAGGTCAGCCGGAACCGGGAACACTTCCTATAACACATGATGTACTCGTTACATCAGAAGAAGAATGGCATCTACGCTAACATTAGTCTTTCTGGTTATCCCGAGGTTCACCGTAGTCAACCGGATCCGGGCCGTATCCAGGTGAGACCGAGGACCTGCGCCTTGACACGACCACAACGCAGCCCTGAAGTATCAGCAGAGATTGAGTCAACTAGATCATCCACTGTGAGGGCCTCATCGACACGACAGCCACAACACAGTTCCTCAACAACCGTCCATACCGGCGTGATGAATACGATCCTCAATTGGATGGAACTGGAATAAATACTTTGAATGCTGCGATCCTATTGGACTTACGATGGCAACCTGAATCGTAACAAAGCACTGTTGGCCAGAGGAGAACTGGCCCCCCGACTAAGCCTGGTTTCTCCCAAGGTTTTTTTCTCCATTTAAACACCTATTTGCCACTTGTCTGCCACCTGATGTCACCTGATGGAGTTTGGGTTCCTTGCCGCTGTCGCCTTTTGGCTTGCTTAGTTGGGGACACTTGACATTTGACTTGACATTTGATATTCAACAGTGCTTTGATCTACCTGCATTGACACTATTCTTTAAGAGCTGCTGTGCAGCCAAATAATGTACCAGTTATCAATGTAAAGCTGCTTTGACACAATCTACATTGTAAAAAGCGCTATATAAATAAAGGTGACTTGACTTGACTTGACTTTTCTTCTTTGCACAGATAGTGTTCATCTATGGAGAAAGATAAAGGGTAAACATTAAACAATATTAAAATATTAAAATACAATTAAAATATTGTCTGTATATAAACCAGAAATCTGACTTTTTGTAACATTTGTACAAAAAAAATGTTTTTGTATTTTTTCCTTTGAGGTCCTTTGGTGTGCCTTTATTGACGAAAGAGTCACTTGCAACATTAGACGATGGAATGTGGCTGAATGACATTGTCATGGATATTGCATTGAGGTAATTCTTTTGAAGCATCATAAAACTACAAATCATAATATTCTTAGCAATAATTTTCTACTAAATCTTTCTAGGTCTGTTCATGATGAACTAGGACGTCATAAAAGGCGGAAATCTCTGATCTACCCAGTGCATTTTTACACTAAATTGAAAAACAGGTAGGAGTTACTGATATGTTAAGAAAGATCATTAAATTCAGAAAAAGGATCATTAAATTAATTTGAATTACACTGCAAGTTTCTCCTTATATGTTTGTAGATTATCATGCTACAGTATCTAGCATTGCATGGGCTTTGAAGAAGCCATGTACTGTCATAGTTATATATTGAATCGTATTATTGAAAAATTTCTGTAACCATATGATTTATCATGTCATCTATGCAATTGTAGTGGATTTTCAGGTGTCGTCAACTGGACAAAACATGAGGACATTTTTCGAAAGGACTATCTTTTGATAGTCGAGAATGTTCTTGGGTGAGAACTTTACATTATTTACTGGTTGTTATGACTTATTACACAGCTCAAATATGACTGGTCAGGCGCACCTACTTGCAGTCTGTTGATTCTTAGTAACAACACCTATTGGAGTTTATTATGCAATAACCAGTTGAATGTACTTTTCATATTACATATTACATGTCCATATAAATGTTTATAAAAAAGGAAGTGATTGTGCCCCTTAAAATAGTAGCACTGTGTATGGCACATATGCAATTATCAAAACTTAACTTACTTATATTGTCTATTAATGTTTTCAGAAACCACTGGAGACTCATGATTGTGTGCTTCCCTGGAAACGAAGAAGTGGAACACATCAAAAGGGGGCGAAAATTGGTGCAAACAAGGAGGTAGATATGTATGTTACATTGGGGTAATTACATTTGGTACTATTGCCCCTACTATGAAATAATGCTGCTACTTTTGATCATTTACCTAACATTTATAATATTCAATTTCTCAGTGTTTAATCAGTTGTGTTGTACATTTAGGCCTTGCATTTTAATGATAGACTCCCAATCTGAGCAAGTGAGTGACAGCATGGATGTGTTCCAAAACATTTGAAGGTTGGTTCTGTTTTATTTTTATGTAAACACAGCTCAAAATCCTATTTTTTTTTTTTTTTTTACTCATTTTGTTTTAAACATGCATGCCTTTCTTCTATGGAACACAAAGGAGGACTTTGAAATGGTTACATGGGATTAGTCATTACTATAACAGTGACAATTATAAGTATGTTGGCTTTTGAACTCCATATAGCATGTAAAAGGACCACAGGAGTAGTTGTGATGAAAAGTTGCAAAGTAGTAGTCATTACCCATTTATTATATTTCAAGTCTTCTTAAACCATACATTAAATTTGTAACAGTAAGAGATCAAATTGAATTATAATTTTACTATCAGCAATCTTGAAAAGTCGATAATGATCAGTAAACGATAATCTTAGTTTCCTAGCTGTCCTGTTAATTTTATAAAGTAACAGCTGTCCTGTTAAAGTGATAAAAAAGTGCCTTCTGTTTGGCAAAACAAAGAATTAGACTGTGGTCCAAAGACACTTTTATTACAGTCTAGGGCTGTCACAGAGATAGATGTAATTTCAGGACTGTTCATTCTCTATTATAAAGCTTGAAATAATTAAGCTTTATAATGACAATTGCCATTGACTGAGAAGGACAATCTTCAAAGATGACAATGTTCTCATGTTGTGTTCGGCAGAAGAAACTCATTTGAAGTTCATGAGGGTGATTAAATGATTGATAAATGATATATTTTTCGTTGTAGGGCGAGCTATCCCTTTAAGATATATGAGTAAGCGTAATGTTGCAAAACCAGGACAAGATATGCTTTAACAAAAAGTTCAATAAAATGTGGCTGTCACAGAGATATACATTTAATACGATTTTTTTCTCTTTCAGTTACTTAACAGAAATGTGGAAAAACACAAGAAAATGTTACGTACAGAAGGGAGCGGAGACACAGGTAAGTGCAAACAGAGTTTATTGGAATCAACAGAGCGTGCTGGCAGAGTGCAGGTGAGTGGAAGCAGATAGATACGTTGACTGGTCGTGATACTGGATCTGATACTTGTCTTTGTTTTCCCAGGAAGCGTGGATGCAGATGAACGGGGAGCAGACGAAACACACTGAACTCACTGAAGACGAGGAGACACGAGGAATCACGGAGAACACTGGAGACAGGTAAGTCGCTGTATGAAGGAGTCCTGAAGGTAAGCATAACAGGTAGTATGCATTAACGAGACCGGACGGAGAGTGAGTGTTGAGGAGTGTGTTTTAAACTGCTGTGGTGATGAGTGCTGATGAGTGTCAGGTGTGGCTGGTTAATACTCAGGAGAGGGAGTGCGTTGTGATTGGGTGAGTGTAGAGCCTGGCGTGTCTGTGACAGAAAAACACCCCGGATATTTTCTGCAGAGTCTATGCCAGCCCTGAAATTGAGGGTACCTGAACAGCAAGGAAACACTTCTGAGTGTGGCATATTTGTATTACTCTATGCAGAGAATTTTCTGAAGGTAAGTTCTGAAAGTAAAAAGTAAAATCATGGCACTGTGCATGTCACTAAAAGAAAACAAATGATTTATGTTTCAATTCCTTCCTCTAGGATCCTCCCAAAGAACTAATCAATGAGCTTGACTGTACATCCTGGTTTACACTGGCCGATGCATTTTCAAGGCGTGCACAGATCAGGGACAAAATGCGAAGCAGTTTAGAAGGTGTATTTTTTTTAAAAAAAATTTTATGAACATTACAGAATCCTTATGAAATTAATTCAGTTAAAATATCTAAAATCGTGTGCCACTATTTTCTTAAATTTTAGGAAGTTATTTTAAATACAGCATAGGGTGCACAAGCATAACATTCTGATGTTTTGATATGGCAGATGATATGTATTTAACTTGTGCTACATTAATCTTGTAATACTGGTGATTGACTGTGAGTTTTGCTTATGCAGCACAGAGAAGTGAAGCAGAGGAAAACAAAGCAGAAGAAAGAGAAAGTGAAGAAGAGCAAATGGTTGACAAGAGAGGTCAAGAGGAAAACATAGCCAAGAAAAGAAAAATAGAAGGTAGAGAGGAAGAAAACATACCTGAGGAAAGAGAAGAGGACAAAACAGCTCAGGGAGGAAACTATACAGTTCTGGGAAGACTGTCAGTGCCAGGCACCAAAAGAAAATACACAGTCACTCAAGAGGAACTGAAGAGGAGAATAAAGGCAGAAAACATGTCAAACAACATGTTGAGAAGCTTGATTAGGGTTTGTATATACTCTAAACCTTATAGCAATTTGCCATACTTTTACAGAACAAAACATTTATAAAACAGTAACATATTGGTTTACCCAAAGGTCCGTAAAGAGGATCTCCCTCAGGAGCTCAGAGAGCAACGGCCAATAAAAGCCAAGACAAAAATTAGCATATTCTCTGCTCTCAGTGAGGGGGAGGCCACAGATTTAGCCCAGGAGCTGGGAGCCATGCTTGGGAGGCATGTAAACCTAGGCATGCTTACAGGTGTTCCCAGTGCGCAGGCAGACATTGCAAAGTAAGTTGCTTTCCGCATATGGATATTTTTTTTTTTTTAAACTTGCTTCTTGCTTACAAATCTGTCTATTTATGTTTACAGGAATACACTCTGCACTCTCCAGTGCTTGCTCCGAGAAAAAATGGGAGAGGAATCTCCTTTTAGTCTGCTGACCCATACATTAGGACCACAAGTCATAGATGTTGTCATCTCATTTTTAATCAGTCAGTTTAAGTAGAGGTACACTGAGCCAGTGAACACAATAACAAATGAATGTTAAATTGTTACAAACATTGTCATCTCAGTTAATTAAGTAATGTTACAGTTAATTGATTTAAATATACAACATATCACTGTTAGAGAACACATTCAGACAGCAGAGTAATGTTAAACGTTCGTGGTTTACTTAGCTTAATTTACAATTAAAGATGGCATTATTTTTTTCAAATTTGTTTTAAAATATAGTAAAATAAACAAAAACAAAAAAAAAACAGCAGTCTCTTTCACTTCATTTCTCATATGCACACTTACATGCCAGTTAATTTTAAATGTATGTTTTACATTGTTACAGTGCCTTAGTTGTTTTTTTTTTCATATCTACATTCATTCTTAGAATTTAGTTAGTCGCCTTTTGAAATTCTTTCTATACTTTCGTTTCATGTTTTTTGCTCTGTGTGGAAACAGTGGTCTTATCTTTCTTGTCAAATCTGTAGTTACAGCTGTAAATGCCGTTCCAGTCACGCTGGCATTTGTTACACTGTCATGCAGGTTTTTAATTTGCTGGCTAATGTGCTGAGGAATGTTCTGCCATTTCTGCACAGTCTCCAGTATTTCATTTAACTTCTGCACTTCAGTTTTAGAGTGGTTTGCTTCAGTGATCACATTTAACTGCATTGACATGTCTTCTTGGCACAAAGTAGGTACATCTCTTGTTAATATGACATCAAATAATTCACATGCCAGTAGAAGGCAAGCACATTTCTCATTGTAAGAGAATGTACAACAGGTACACTGAAATGTTGTTGCAGAAGTGTGGTAAATCCTCTCATTACATAAACTTTTTACATCTACCTCTTTTGTGTCAAAGCACAGAATGGAGTAAAGCTTCTTTTGCTTAATTACATGTGCGTTTATTTGATAATTCAAAGCAGGAAACTTCTGAGAATCATGTTCACTCAGCAAATCAGTAAGTACAAGGTGTTTACAGCGATGTCCTCTGATTCCTATTGGGCAGCTACAAAAACTTTCAGATGGACAAACTTTGTAGGATAGACCAGGGGTTTGTTCTGATGGAACTTCATAAAGGTATGTGTCATGGGATATAAGATTAATGCTATCTTGCCAACCTTTTTCCACCAATCTAGAGGCTGACTTAAGTATTTCTCCTGACTTCAAAGAGGCATTTTTCATCCTTCCAACTGCCTGCAAATCATGAATGACCTGGAAGTATCCATCTGTCTTCTTGATGAGAATGCTGATAAGATCATCCAGTCTACGGTTCCTAATGCCACCCAAAAACTGATATTTTAGGTGATGGAAAAATCTAATTAGACAAGCAAAGAAAAACAATACATGTTTTAATATGATTGTGTTTGATTTTTGATATAACTACATTCCAAATTATTTCTGTTCTAACATCAGTATTTGATGGTTCACTGGTTCCAGAGTCTGTCTTTGAAAGCCAACGGACAATAGCCTGAAAACAGACATCAAATAACTTTTTTACATTTTTAAAATATAAAGAATATATAAATTTGTATATATACATACTTGCATAATATGATACCAGCACAGCAAGATATCTGACTCTGGGAAGACTTTCCGCAAGGCATTTATCTCACACATATCCTTGTCCACCATGAAGCACCTAGAGGAAACAACATAGCATACCAGAAGGATGAAAACACACATATACACTACGATTCAAAAGTTTGGGATCAGTAAGATTTTTTTAATGTTTTTAAAAGAAGTCTCTTATGCTCACCAGGGCTGCATTTATTTGATTAAAAATACGAAGAAAAAAAACTGTAATATTGTAAAATATTATAACATTTTAAAATAATTGTTTTCTATTTCTATATATTTTAAAATGTAATTTATTCCTGTGATCAAAGCTGAATTTTCAGCATCATTACTCCAGTCTTCAGTGTCACATGGTCCTTCAGAAATCATTCTAATATACTGATTTGATGCTCAAGAAACATTTAATGTTATTATCACTGTTGAAAACATTTGTGTATAATTTTTCTTTCAGGATACTTTGAAGAATAGAAAGTTAAAAAGAACATAATTTATCTGAAATAGAAAGAAAGCTTTTGTAACATTGCACACTATACTGTTCAAAAGTTTGGGTCAGTAAGTTTTTTTTTTTTTTCAGGATGCATTTAATTGGTAAATAGAGACAGTAAAGACATTTATAATTTTACAAAAGATTCTATTTGAAATAAATGATGTTCCTTTGAGCTTTCTATTCATCAAAGAATCCTGAAAAAAATTGTATACAACTGTTTTCAACATTGATAATAATCATAAATGTTTCTTGAGCATCAAATCAGCATATTAGAATGATTTCCGAAGGATCATGTGACACTGAAGACTGGAGTTAATGATGCTGAAAATTCAGCTTTGATCACAGGAATAAATTACACTTTAAATATATATTCAAATAGAAAACAGTCTCTGGTATCTAGGGCCAGAATATACATACCTTGGTGCAGTAGGACACACTCTCCTTAATTGCTGTAAAGCTATCTCTAGTGTTGCCTCTTTCTCATTGCTTGTTACTATGAAAGCTACTGGAACTCCATGGCCATGGTCATCTCTTATAGCCAGGGTATAAAGTGGAAAATTATACTGGTTGACGCAATGAGTGGCATTCAAAAATATAACGTTCTTTCCATGACTGTGTAGATTCTCTCTCATGTTGGGAGTCTGAAGGATAATTATGAGATCCTTCTCATGGGAAAAAGGCTGAAAAAAAACAACATTGTCCTTGACGTGACTGGTCAATAATTTGGCTGAACTAACAGCATCATCTTTATCCAAATGGCTTCGGCATACCAAGCATGTGCGTATATTCTCAATGTCTTTTGGAGTGACAAAGTACTGACGGTTGTTCAAGTTGGTGTGTCCGTGAGATCTGGACCATTTGTGGGCTTCCAGTAGAATGATATCTGGCTTGACACTCAATGAAATCCATTCTTCAATTTGTTTGACCAAATCTGGACACACTGTTTGAAAGTGTCCTTCTTGTTCAAAAGTTACATTGTGCCCATTGTGCTCTTTGCTGGTATGTTGTACAATGATTTTGTGGCTTAGCCAATCATTTTTAACCTTAAATGATGTGTAAGCCATACACCCTGAGGTCTTGTAACTTCCATCAATGGGGTTCCCTGACCGGAAACAGTAGAAAATGTAGTATCCATTATCCTTGTCCTTTTGACTTGCAGAATTTGTGTTTCTAAAGTTTGTTAAAGTTTTAAGTTTTTCTTGAATGAATGTTTCATGATTTTCTTCTTTCTTCAGGACATGCACATCAACTGTAATATTTTTGTTTTTTCCTCTTTGTCTTTCTTCACGCAACACTGTTTTCTTAATACAATCCTCCATTTCTCTTTACATTCTGGGGAGAAAAACATTTATCAATACTAAGGTTGTTGCCTAAGGATGAAGCTCTTGGTAACAATTTATAATAAAAACTATCACTAATTATTATATTCTTAAGATAGTGTAACCACCATTATTATTAATTAATACAACTTCATGATGTTCCCAGGCCAACATTAGAATGCTCTACATAATTTCACTCATAACACCCTCCCTCAGCACAAGATATTTCATTATTATTATTATTATTAATGCAATATAGTGATAGATTACTCTTGGTCTTATAATAGATATTGTATTATTATTATTATTATTATTATTAAAATACAGTAATTACTGTTTGTCTTATATTATATGAGCTTTAAGGAATGAAGTCCCTGGGTCAACACAAGATATTTCATTATTATTATTATTTATTATTATTATTATTGCAATATAGTGATAGATTACTCTTGGTCTTATATTAGATATTGTATTATTATTATTATTATTATTATTATTATTATTATTATACAGTGATTAATTACTGTCTGTCTTATATTAGATGAGCTATAAGGAATGAAGTCCCTGGGTCAACATAAGAATATGATGTCCCTGGATCAACACAAGATATTTCATTATTATTATTATTATTTATTATTATTATTATTATTATTATTATTATTATTGCAATATAGTGATAGATTACTCTTGGTCTTATATTAGATATTGTATTATTATTATTATTATACAGTGATTAATTACTGTCTGTCTTATATTAGATGAGCTATAAGGAATGAAGTCCCTGGGTCAACATAAGAATATGATGTCCCTGGATCAACATAAGATATTTCATTATTATTATTATTTATTATTATTATTATTATTATTATTATTATTGCGATATAGTGATCGATTACTCTTGGTCTTATATTAGATATTGTATTATTATTATTATTATTATTATTATTATACAGTGATTAATTACTGTCTGTCTTATATTAGCTGAGCTATAAGGAATGAAGTCCCTGGGTCAACATAAGAATATGATGTCCCTGGATCAACACAAGATATTTCATTATTATTATTATTTATTATTATTATTATTATTATTATTGCAATATAGTGATCGATTACTCTTTGTCTTATATTAGATATTGTATTATTATTATTATTGTTATTATTATACAGTGATTAATTACTGTCTGTCTTATATTAGATGAGCTATAAGGAATGAAGTCCCTGGGTCAGCATAAGAATATGATGTCCCTGGATCAACACAAGATATTTCATTATTATTATTATTATTATTGCAAAATAGTGATATATTACTCTTGGTCTTATATTAGATATTGTATTATTATTATTATTATTATTATTATTATTATTATTATTATACAGTGATTAATTACTGTTTGTCTTATATTAGATGAGCTATAAGGAATGGAGTCCCTGGGTCAACATAAGAATATGATGTCCCTGGATCAACACAAGATATTTCATTATTATTATTTATTATTATTATTATTATTGTTATTGCAATATAGTGATCGATTACTCTTGGTCTTATATTAGATATTGTATTATTATTATTATTATTATTATACAGTGATTAATTACTGTCTTATATTAGATGAGCTATAAGGAATGAAGTCCCTGGGTCAACATAAGAATATGATGTCCCTGGATCAACACAAGATATTTCATTATTATTATTATTTATTATTATTATTATTGCAATATAGTGATCGATTACTCTTGGTCTTATATTAGATATTGTATTATTATTATTATTAAAATACAGTAATTACTGTTTGTCTTATATTAGATGAGCTATAAGGAATGATGTCCCTGGATCAACACAAGATATTTCATTATTATTATTATTATTATCATTATCATTATTATTACTATTATTGCAATATAGTGATAGATTACTCTTGGTCTTATATTAGATATTGTAGTATCATTATTATTATTATTATTATTATTATTATTATACAGTGATTAATTACTGTTTGTCTTATATTAGATGAGCTATAAGGAATGATGTCCCTGGATCAACACAAGATATTTCATTATTATTATATTAGGATTATTATTATAACAATATAGAGATAGATTACTGTTTGTTTTAAATTAGATATTGTATTATTATTTAAATACATGAAAGATTGTTGTTTGTCTTGAGTTATATGAGTCAACATAAGATATTTCATTAATATTATTATTATTATTATTTAAATACTGTGATTGATTAATGTTTGTCTTATATTGGATGAGCTAATGATGTCTCCGGGTCAACATAATATATTTCGTAGCTGTTGATGGACGGCAAACGGCAATCCATCCGCGAAAGTGTTTAGCTTCTCTTTTACAAACGGATCTGCTAAACGAATACATGAAAAAAGTGATATAAATCATCGGACGAAAAGATCCGACGGCGCGATCACGGGAGAAACACTACACCGGATCGGGGCGAGACGGTCGCGGGCGCCTTCCTGCCCGATAGAGGGGTTCGGCGATTTGCACCTTATATAAGCAGTTTAGCTAATGTTCGCGTTAGTTATGAATCCATTGTGCAATTGAAAAAAATACATTATGCTGAGCAGGGATGGACACATTTAAAATGGCACATTTTAAATAAAATGCCCTTACCTCTGTGAAATGAAGGAGACGTTATCGGGGCACAACTCAAAAAAGTGGTGCTCAAGCTGGCAGATGTCACGTGAGTAATCTGATTGGTTGATCAATTTGACCTTAAGCACCTCCCTTGTTGACCCAGGAACGCATCTAACTCTGCAGAATCAGGACGTGCCTGTCAGGTCGATGAGGCCTTCACAGGAGATGGTCTAGTTGACACAATCTCTGTTGACACTTCAGGGATGCGTTGTGGTCGTGTCTAGACGCAGGTCCTCCATCTGATCTGGATACGGCTCAGATCCAAATGACTACGGTAGACCTTGGGATAAACAGTGGGACTAATATTAGCGTAGACGCCATTCTTCTTCTGAAGTAACAAGTACATCGGGTGTTATAGGAAGTGTTCCCGGTTCCGGCTGACCTAATTTATGCAGTCTAACAATCTTTTAACGGATTTGAAAATATAAATTGATCATGTGTTATGGGTATGCCAGGTTAAAGAGATGCGTTTTTAGTCTAGATTTAAACTGACAGAGTGTGTCTGCTTCCCGAACAATGCTAGGAAGATTGTTCCAAAGTTTAGGTGCCAAATAGGAGAAGGATCCTACTGCCTTCGGTTGATTTTGGTATTCTAGGTATTATCAACTGGCCAGAATTCTGAGATCGCAATAAACGTGTAGGTGCTGAATTTTCTATGAGCTGTAGTTTGTCTATTAAGCAAGCAGGGCAACCACCCAGTAGAGCATTACAGTAATCTAGCCTTGAGGTCATGAACGTATGAACGGCTCTGCTGCAACTTCAAGGCAACTGTGTACTGAACTACCTGACTGGCTGATTCTACCACAGTCTGAGGTTATGGTGTCTCAATATAGAGATGTCCTCGACCATCTGCGAAGGGTAGGCTTGAGAATCAATTCACAGAAAAGTGTGCTGTTGCTGAAGCAACAGACTGTTTTCTCACGATGGAATTTAATTCAGGCACAGTTGTTGTCTGCTTGTGTTCAGTTGTTTCGCGCCTGTCTCAGTCCAGAGTTAGGCAAAACAAGTTAGGGATGCATCCTTTATGGTAAGGCTGGGTGATTTTTCCGATTTTTTCGATTAATTCGAATTTAATGTTTTGCCTCGATTGTATTATTTTTGAAATCAAGAAATCGCGATTTTTAATAAAAATGTTAGCAAGCGTTACAATTAGACGTGTTGACAACACAGCAAAGATAGCCGTTAGGAGAAGAAAATGATCTGACCACATGATGGTGCCGGCACACCTGATTAACCGCTCTCATGTGACGCTCTATGAAAGTAGAACACATCACTATTCTTAAGCGGCTGTTCATTTAGAAATGCGTTATTGCGTTATAAAAATGAGATGCAGGCAGTGGAAAGAGAAAAAAAGGCAAAGTTATTAAATGCGATTTGAACTTTTTTTAACTTGACCGCCGTGTTTTTAGAATGCCGTTTCATGGGTGAGACACTGCAAAAGACGCGAGACATGAGTGCAACAGCCAAACATGTGCCAAACATAAAAACAATAGGACAAATAGCACAATGGAATGCAAAAACCTGTAAAGGACTACTACTGTATGTTTGATATTTCATGTTTACATGATGGTGACAGGCTGAAAGCTGCTGTTGTTTTCTGTTTTTACAAAGCATTTGCTGTTAATAATAGCCTATTATTGGTGTTATTTATTGCTATTACTTTTTGGCTAAGAAATATTTAGGATTTTTCTTATTTTATATTATTTCTAAGTTTGTAATGTGTTTTACAACATTTGCCTTCATATTTCAGGCATATTTTCTGCAAAGATATTTAACAAATTGTTTTACATTTACACCATGTTGATCACTTCATGTGTGGTGCACTTGGAATGGAACTTTTTTTTTTAACCAGATTGTTAATAAAGGGTCTCCGACCCTGTACTTTCAGTTTAAATAATAATAATAATAAATATAGCTGCAAGCAGCAATTACGGGGCCAAGCACAAAAGAGGCACAAGAAGCCTGCCAACATGGCTGTGAGCATCAGACCAACTGCAACAGTGAGCAATTAAAGACCTATTAAGATCATTTTAGGCAAAAGAGCTGAAAAATCACAAATACAGTCAATAATAAAGATTTACTGGTTTATCACTTTCGACCAATAGGTGGCACTGTGATTAAATTAATGAGGTATGGTCAGAGTGAGGTGACAATGACACTCGCAAAGTTTGGTGTCAACATGTCAAAGCATTGCAGAGATACAGACTCAAGAGTCATTTTGGCATTAAGCCTCTAATTTGTTGCTGTGGTAAATGAATAAGGTTTCGTCTATCAACACGAAATCCATAACATTTTACCAGTATGGTCTAAAGATGATATGATTCTATTTTGGTGAAAATTGGAGCAAAGGTTTAAGAGAAGTTCGAAAAAGTATGATTTTACAGAAAATCAAAATGACTCACAGGAAGTTTGGCTGACTGTGGCAAAATTGGCATCAATGTTCTCAGCATGACCCACAGAATTAGTTAAGACCAGTCTCATTACAATAGGCCACATTTATATAAAGCTATTAGCATTTTTTAAATATTTCGTTATAAAATTTGACCACAAGGAGGCGCTGTCTCAAAACCTATTGTGTACCTTCAGAGCATGATGCCGATGACACATCCTGAGTTTCGTAATGGTACATCAATGCATTTGTATAATATAGCATTTTTTATCATAATACTGTATTGTAGTTAATGTAAATTTCATGTTTTGTTCAATTATAGCGCCACCAAGAGGCACAATCCCACCAATTTTTTTATGTGTCATCATGGTGACCCCATACATGTGTGTATCAAATTTGGTGCAAATATCTCATTTCGTTTTGGAGTTATAGACATTTAAATGTAAGAGATCATAAAAAATGACCCATGGACGACTTTGTTTTGATTTTTTTGCCACTTCCTATCAAAATTTTGACATTTGGGTTGGGACATATAGTTAACCAGCTTAGGTTTCGTGTTTCCTACGCTGGTTTCGTCTCGATCGGACTAACGGTTTCAAAGATATTCGCAATCGTTTTTTAAGCGCTAAATCACCACGCCGCACAAACCGTAAGTCAAAACCTAGCATGTTTGGTATCGTTGGACTCGGCAAGGATTCAGGAGTCTAAGGATGTGACTCCCATGAAAATAAGCCAACCAGATCAAAAGTTATAAGCATATGAAAAAAGAAATTCTCCACTAGGTGGCGCTGGTCCGAAACTTCTCAGGCTCCTTCAGGGCATTGTCCTGATGACCCATACCGAGTTTCGTAACGATACGCTAATGCGTTCATAAAATACAGCATTTTGGCACAAAATTCAAATTGGCCGACAGCCAAAATGGCCGATATGGGAAAACTGGATATCATTCGACTCAGCATGATTTTTGGACAAACCCATCAGAAGTTATAAGCAAAAATACCCATTTTTCATATCTCCGCACCAGTAGGTGGCGCTGCACCGAAACGCTGCATGTTGCCTCAGGTCATGGTTGTGATGACATGTACCAAGTTTGGTCTGAATACGATAAAGCGTTGTGGAGATACAGCCTTATGTCTATTTTCACAAGCACTACATAAAATTCGTTCGCGTGTTTTTCGACAACGGTTTGAGAAATCAACTTGAATTCCATAACTTTTTGTCGGCATGGTCTGAAGATGATCTGGTTCTATTTTCGTGAAAATCGGAGTAACGGCCTAGGAGGAGTTAGAAAAAGTAGGTTTTTCAGAAAATTCAAAATGGCGGAAAAATTTTCATGACGGAAAATGACGTCATAGGGTGCAATCGATTTGTCTTGACCCAAGGAATCAGAGGAAAAATTTTGTTTCTAACCCTTACGGTTCAAAAGTTATTAACATAAACATGAGTGCAAATTTGGACAGCTGGTTGCGCTAGAGGGATTGAGCTAGAAAGTTTCTCAGTATTATGAGAAACAAAGTCATTATTACGAGAAAATAAGTCATAATTTTGAGAAAGTTTCTCAATATTATGACTTAAAGAATCATATTTTTTACTTAACTGTGGCGGAAACAGGCTTCCATACCAACGACCCCAACTAGCTCTTCTGATTGGCCAAAATTCTCGGATCTCAGAACAGTGCCCGCCGCTGCCTCTACAGATGCACAGCTCACTTTTGCTCCACATTTCCATAGATATATGGTGCAAAAGGCAGAGCTCCAAAACTTGTCACTTGAAAGTGAAAAACAGTGTTTGAGACTTGTTGCAGCAGATTCAAGCATTTGTATTTATGTACTTGTGTTTGTGCTAGAAAAATATCCAAGAAAAAAAAAGACATGTGATAAATTCTACAAGTGTGCAACTCCCATTTGATGAATTCCCATACTGATTTGCGGATGAGCAAAATTTGTCCGTGACTTCACATTTTTTGATGCGGGTGAGTAAATGCATTTTGCACCATATTCACTGCGTCAACTGTAGCAAAAATGTGAGCGTACAAGTTTCTTAATTTGTGTTTTGTAGAATAGGATTTGTGTACCTTCAATGAAAAATTTAAGAAGGTGTAACTGTTGTGTTGTGTTTGTGGGAGAGAAAAAAAAAGAAAAAAAAAGAGTTTGCAACTCTTAAAACATTTTTCTCTGTGACTTCAAATTTACTGATACACATGTGTGGCTAGTCTCTACAACTACAAATTCCACTGTCACAGGTGCTCAGCTGTTTTGCACCAAATATACCTTCATACCATGGGCTATGGCTAGGCTCAATTAAGTCAGCATCAAGAAGTTTCTATACTTGTTTGTGTATTTCCTCCCGTAGGACAGGAGATGTATGATATGCTCTCTGATGCACAGGGGATGTAGAGGATTTGTGCATGCTATGCTTATTCAAATCACTTCTACCTGGATCAGTAGAGGAAGTAATGAAGACATCACAGTTCCCTTGTAGGAGGGAGTTAACTACTTCTACCTCACTGGGAGCAAGAGTGTCTGTACCCATGTGAACATCAGGTATTTTGCATGAAGGGCTTGGAAGTCTAATCTGAGCTACAAGACTGTCCACAGGCCTATAGAAGGCATGTTACGCGCAGAGTAGAACTGACCTAAATGGGTCTGTTTGGACAGCTCAATGTCTTGGTGTGTAAAATTAAGTAGATGAACTACAGTGAGCCCGTTTTCAACATTAGAGAAGCTACGAGCAACAGCTAAATCTTTGTCAAATGTCACATTTGGTTCTAGGATAACTTGAAAACCATGGAGCTGACTTTCTGTTTCTGAGGCACATGCTACTGAGGCAGGAACAACAAACTCTGTCAAGGAGGGCGGGGGGACTGAGACCTGTGAGAGCAAGAACGCATTACAGCAAAAAGGCAATGCTTGGGAGGAACTGAGAAGAGAAATTTTGTCATTCTTAAACATGAAAGCACCAGAGGCTTTGTCAATTGAGGGACCATGTGCTTTGAAAAGTCCCACCAAAAAAGGCATCCTGTCTAGAGTCTCTTACAACACACGTTCATACTGAATATATGTGACCCAAGATATAATGTGACAGTTAATAAAATGTCTAGCCTAAAATGTCTAGTTGATGTCCTGTCAGTGTGTGTGCCACCTAGAAACTTTTTAGTAGTGGGTGATATTTCAGTGCAGGGATGCGATGACGTAAGGCCTCCCTAATGAGTGACAAACCAGCACCAGTGTCAAGGAAAACACTGATTTCTTGGTCCTCAATGAGTCCTTTTATGTATGGGATCCAGACTGTGGAGTTCTCAGATGTGACTGTGTTGTCGCTATAGGCCACTGACAGTCGAACTGAAGATTGGCCCTCATCTCCAGCTACCATTTGTTTCCCGAACACTGATGTTCAATGAAGTGTACATGCCGTGAATGGGGTCGTTGTGGAATTGGAGAGCGATGTCTGTAATACTGCTCACCCCTCCATCGATCTTGGTTCCCGCCTGGGCTGCTGTCATCCTTCGAATGATGCCTGTAGCTGGGTTGAGGTGTCACTGAGTCATCATATGCAGCATATCTTCGCTGAGGTCTAAAGTGGGTATCTCTACTGTCATAGAATAAGGGTCTGTCATAGCCTTACTGCTGATGATAACTTGACATGGGAAAAGACTCATTGGCTGCGGAACGTGCCCTCTCACACTGACCAGCTACTTTGATAGCATCCTCAAGTGTAGCAACACCAAACTCGTACAGCTCAGTTTGCAATGCAGATTCAAGTCCAGCTATAAAAAGGTCGCAAAATTTCACCTTTAATGGCAGATTGTCCATAATTTGGGAAAGCTTGGTAAACAAGGTAGGTCAATTCAGCAGCATACACTTCTAATGGCTCATTACTCAGATGCCGTCTGGCATTCAAGTATGTTTGAAAAGTTCTTAGTAGCTGTTTTTGGTCGAAACCTTCAGCCATTTTGCTACATGTACGGTCATAATCAACTTTTATGTCATCTGACAAACTATCCCAGTAACTGAATGCAGCACCTACCAGTCTTGAAGGAAGTACTTTGGCCAGCTGAGATTTGGCAATTCGTACCTTCGAGATGCAAGCATCTTCTTTTACTATTTTTCACCAAAATGAAATGAAATATTCAAATAAATAAACATGAAAAGAAAACTCACACAATGGTGAAAGCAATAAGGCTGCTCTAAAGTTAAATATAGTCCATCGGAATACAGTCCATGTAATGAAAACGCTGCACATTAAAGACCCCCTGTGGTGAAAATCAAGTTTTTAATGTTGTTTATATGGCTATGTGGTGTTTCAGACAAACCATGCGCAAATTCATATGTCAACACCATTGCTGAGTATTTTCTCTTTAAAACTGCAGTGAAAAAAAGACGGTCATGGTAACCCACTAGTAATGACTGAAATATTACCAAATCCTTCAGAAGGAATTACTAATTATTTGGATCAGTATTCTAAAGTGAGAAACATGATAACTCTCTAGTAACTACTGGAGTCATTGTAAACTTTTGAGGTTTTTGTACTTTTTTGTACAGTTTTGTACAGTAATTCCTTCTGATGTATTTGGTAACACTTAAGTAATTACTAGTGGGTTATGTAGTGATTTTACTTTCGCCCATCCAAGGACGCAAAGTAAAACGGATTGGTACTCACGTCACCGCTGATGTTGTGATTTTTGGATCACACGTCTCTTAAGGTGTGGTTATGAGTACATCAGATGACCTCTAGACAGGACCGCCCCCCCCCCCCCCCTTTTTTTCCTAGTTCAAGGCACCAGTCAAGGTCTTTTACCTTGGCAGTATGAGAACACTCTCAACAGGGGCTTTTCATTCATTTAGAATTAATGTAAAGTGGTCAGCTGATTTATTTGAAAGATTGGTGAGATTGCTAACTTGTAGAGCCTCTTCTGTATTATCAGCACAAGGAAGACACAAGTGTAATAAAATTTTATTAACAAAAGATAAACAAGAATAACTAACATAACTACTAAATGAATACCATGAATGATAAAGGAATAAAGTGCATAAGATACATAAAATACAAGTGATTAAGTTGGTGTGGCTATGGAAGAGTTATGTTATCTTGTGGAAAGATAAACTGTTTCTCTGAAAATAATAAGGTGGAGAACCTTATTATGCACTAAACAAATAAACGAAAGATTATTTGTTATTAACTAACATCAGCTATATTACATCTAATGGGAATTAGGAAATTACTGATATACAACTAATATACAACAATGCCAAGGTCTCTGGAAAGAGGTTTGGTTAAGTGATATTTACGTTCCCCGTTGTTAAGTCCAATGACGGTGACGTCTTCCACTGGTTGTGCTGGGTGACAATGCAGTTGGGAGATGAGCCAGAATCTGTTTCAACAGTCTTGAACACGAAGCTCTGTGGGATGCTGATCTCCTGGAGCACCAAAGGATCCTTAAATATGGAACACGCAGATGAGGCCCTGGCGTAGGTGCAGAAGGTCCTTAACAATCTGGAACATGGAGACGAAGGTACCTTGGAAGCAAGGTTTGCTCTCCTGAGCTTAACCTTGTTGCAAATGTCGTTACTGTCTCACTGGACGGAAACTCTGAACATAGTGTTTGTTAATGTCTCTTTCCTCGCAGGCTGGAGGCTCAGAACGTGGTCGTCTCTGTTGCTGCCTCACAAGCTGTAGACTCAGATCGTGGTACCTGTTGTTGTCTCTCTCTGGATGGACCAGAGGCTCAGAACGGTGTTGTATCTGTTAGTGTCTCAGCTTCGCAAGCCGTGACTCAGAACGACGTATCGGTTAGTGTCTATCCCCGTACAGGACAGAACGGTACATCTGTTGTGTCTCACCCGATGGGAGACAATATATCTGTTAATGTCTCACTCCTTACAGAGTTGAGACCCAGAACAAGGAGTGTCTGTTGAAAGGGTACCTTTATCCCTTTCCGATGAGGAGGAGATTGCAATTTGGCGCTTCTCCATTCGAGTGCTGTGATTGGCTGCTGGCATCAGAGGGGGGACACACACTGTGTGGCCCACCCTTCTTTCCCCTGTGGAACTCATTTGCATAAAGCACAAAGTTGGAAGTCTTTACAGTGTCTTTAAAGTTTACCAATGCATTTCTCACTTTCCAAACCACCACCAGAATACCTTTGGCAATATTCTAAACAAACAGAGACTAAACATGATGGAAAAAGATTGAACTGTCATGCAATCATTCAATTGTACATTAAATGCTGAATTTGTGTCTGATGTTGCATTACAAATAGCTGTCACTGAGAATACTTATTTCTGTGAATAAGTATGAAATGGATGTGTAGTTTGCATCAGTTCTAAGGTTTTTAAACATAGTTTTGAATGGATTTGGATGGATCTTTGTGATCTCTCTTTAGTCCCTAGATGGGTGAAGGGCAGAAGCTGCATGTGGACCAATGAGAAGTCCTGTCCTCCCCAGGCTTGGTACAAGAGGTCTTCTTCTTGCCCTCTAAGAGGTGTCTGGATGTTGTCCTTACATCTTTATCTGATGGCGTTGGACAGTTTGTTTGTGTTAGTCCACCAAGATCCAATCAAAATGTAGCAAACCTTTGTCCACTGTTACGGACAGAGAGGGGCCCGGCCATAAACTGGGCCCTGGAATGTGCTGTTCCCTACAGTTATATAAAGCACCATCACTTCAAAGGAATTACATTTGAAAGACTTTTGAGTAATACTGAAGATATTACTATAAATGACAGCAACCCCTCCCCCTTTGCCTTTCAGAGGAGGCTTGTGTTTATTACAGTAATCTTGAGGGGTGGAGTTATTTAAAGGAATGTTATCATCTGGTTTTAGCCAAGTTTCTGTCAAACACAGCACATCTAGTTTATTATCTGTGATAATATCATTTACAATAAGTGCTTTTGAAGAAAGGGATCTAATATTCAGCAACCCAAGCTTTATCATTTGTTCATCTGTATTATATCTGTTTTTTATTTGTTGAACATAAATTAAATTTTTACCCTTAAATGGGTTTGGGAGTTTTTAGTATTTACTAATTCAGGGAACAGACACAGTCTCTATGTGATGATATCTAGGTGAAAGAGTCTCTATGTGTTGGGATTTATCTGACTTCTGTGACACGAGACAGCTAGCAGACGGTTTAACCAGTCTGTCTGCTTCCTGACCTTGGCCCTCGGTCAAGATGGCCGCCACCACGCCTGAGCCCTCAGTCAAGATGGCCGCCGCCACGCCTGAGCCCTCAGTCAAGATGGCCGCCGCCACGCCTGAGCCCTCGGTCAAGATGGCCGCCACCACACCCGAGCCCTCGGTCAAGATGGCCGCTGCCACGCCTGAGCCCTCAGTCAAGATGGCCTCTGCCACGGCTATGAATCTCTTCCTTGTCCAGGATCCAGTCCCTGACCACAGTCCTATGATGGCTCCTGTTCCCATCCCGAGTCCAGAGGTGACTCCCTTCCTCATCCCAACTCCAGAGACGACTCCTTTCCTCATCCCGAGTCCAGAAGTGACTCCCTTCCTCGTCCCGAGTCCAGAAGTGAATCCCTTCCACATCCGGAGTCCAGAGATGGATCTAGTCCCAGAGCCCGCTCCTGTTCTGGTATTCGCTCTTAGCCCAGAGGACAATACAGTGTCTATAATGGCACTAGCAATTGTGTGTGTTTGGGCCACCCACACAATGGCTCCAGCCCCTGACCAGAGTCCAGTGATGGCTCCAGCCCCTGACCAGAGTCCAGTGTCAGTAAGGCCATGAAGGTAGCACATCTCTGGGCTCCAGATCTTCCTGCGCCGCCATGGCTCCCTGAGCTGCCGGATCCGCCATGGCTTCCCGAGCTGCCGGATCCGCCATGGCTCCCGGTGCCATCCTGGAGACGACCTGCCCTCATCACCCGGATCACCTGTCATGACTCCAGGATGCCCTCCCTCCCTCTCCGGCTGAACCATCTACGGCGCGAGGACACGCCTCCCGGGAGGGAGGAGTACTGTCAGCCATCAGCTCTGTGACTTTCCCCACACTACATTTCCCAGCATCCCTTCTGATCCTCACCTGCCACTGATCACTTACTCATCAATCACCTGCACCTGCAAGCCATCACCATTGTTAGCACTCATCAGCACACCCTACTTAAACTCCATGTTCACTCCACCACATGGTCTGGTCTTGTCTATACATCCCTTGGCTTGCGTACACAACAAGACTCCTTACCTGCTACTTACCTGTTTATTGGAATCCTTACCCCTCTTCAGCCATCTGCCATCCATCATCAGCCCTTCATCTACTTCTGTTCTATGCATCTGCAAGAGAGACATTCTATTACCACAAGCTAAGTCATCTGTCTATCTACATATTGATATCTACTCACCATGTCTGCACTCCTGTTTCAGTTCCAGTTATGTTTCAATAAACACTGTTTTATACTACTCACCTGCCTGATCCCTTCTGTTGCGTGACAATAATATCCAAGTTAAACTGTTTTTAAACAGTCCACAATTAGCAGGTGAATTGGTAATAGGTGAGGGTATCATGTTTGGGTGTAAAAGAGCTTCTCGGTCTTAGCAAGAAAAGATGGGTCATGGCTTACCATTTTGTGCCAAATGTCATGAGAGAATTATCAAACAATTCAAAATTCACATTTCTCAATGCAAGATTGCAAAAAAATTATGTTTTTCTCCATCTACCATACATAATATTGTAAAAAGATTCAGGGAATCAAGAGAAATCTCAGTCTGTATAGGGCAAGGTAGGACACCTCAGTTGAATATGCATGACCTTTGAGCACTCAGTTTGCATTACATTAGAAACCGTCATGTGACTGTGTTAAATAAAGCCACATGGACTCAGGAGTAGTTTGGAAAACAGTTGTCACTTAACAGTCTGACGCTGCATCAAGAAATGCAACTCGAATCTCTGTTACACAAGGAGAAAGCTATACATCTGTTCAATACAGTTATGCTGCCGAGTTCTCTGGGCCCAAGCTTATCTCATTCTGCATGTGATACATCAGAATGGTTTCTAGACACTCTACACCATAGAGTGGATGTGTCTGACTGCCTGCAGTCCAGATCTGACTCTTATTGAAAATATATGGCCCATCATGAAAAGGAGAATCAGACAACGATGACCACAGACAGATGTCTTGTATCAGGTGAGATTGGGTAAAAATTCCACTTGCAAAACTGCAACAATTAGTATCCTCAATTCCCAAATGATTAAAAATTGTAATTAAAAGGAAAGATGATGTGACACAGTGGTAAACATGGCTCTGTCCCAACTTTTCTGGAGTGTGTTGCTATGGAGGACCAAATTACTCAAAATGAAATAATTCAATAAATCATGAATTCAATAAAACAACGATTAAATGTACCAGTTTATTCTGAAATAATTTAATAATTATTAAATTAATTTAATTAATTATTAATTAAATAAATCAATAAATAAATGTATCTATTTATTTTGTAAAATTCCATGAAAACACAACAGTTATTGTTTAATATATTTCACAAAATCCTCTTTCACTATTATTGTTTAAATTATTTTTTCATAATTGAATGTGCTTTTTCAAAAAGCCGTTTTTCATAATTATATGCTGAATTTACTAATGACGGCTATTTGACAAATCATGTATTTCCAAAGCACGATTTTCCCAAAGATTCTTTTCATAATAATAGAGGACATTTCACAAATGCCAATCAACAGGCAGTGGGCGGTGCTTGGCGCTAATTGGCTAATCCTTTCGGATGAATTACTTAGGTCTGGCGAGGTGAACTGAACGTTCGATATGCATCGGCACCGTGCAGGCCGATCGGCGTATGACATCAACGTACCGTGAGAGCGATTCAAAAGCATAACGAGTCACATGCTCTCCAAACGCATAATGCGATCGACCTGCACAGCGCCGATGCATCTCAAACAAGCCTTGGGAATGAATATGGCTGTAGGACTTGATCAAGTTAAAAACGCACTGCTTTTATTTGCAGATGAAGTAGAAGGGAATGTTTTGTTTGGTGATGCTCTGTTATCTGGATTAGACGACATAAGGGATCTGCTAGTGGCAATAAGTGCATCAGAGGATCTAGAAATTGATGACTAGCCTACATATGGAACACTTTACCAGCACTGAACGCAGAGTTCTTGTAGATGAGTAGTTGTGTGACAGGCGTAATTTGCAGCTAGGATGTCCCCACCACATTTTGCCAGGGTCGATATTGTCCCTACCACTTCTTTTTTTTAAATCTCACTGTACGTATATATACCTAATGCAAATGAAACATATCCAGTTGACATTAATTTGTGTTAAAAAGAGGCGATCTGGCGCAGGGATGTGTTGATTTTGAAATCATGCTGAGTGTTCGTTGCCGCTGTTATCAGTGGCGGAACGTTCTATTTCGGTTCGTGCACAGTCTTCACACAGACGAGCGCGTGCGTCAATCTATCGCTAATGCCGCTGCGGAGGGTCTATTCTTTCCGGTGTAATCACAAAACAAAATGCACACAAATGTGTCCCCGCTTTTGATATACAATCATTGCTGATCATTTGATTTCAATGAGGAGAAAAAAACTTTATGAGGGTGGAACATGGCGTTCCGTGACTAATGTCACCAACCACATGAAGATCGATTTGTCATGTCTGTCCGCTCTCCAACTTTAAACCAGTTAGCGCCAAGCACCGCCCACTGCCTGTTGATTGGAATTTGTGAAATGTCCTCTATTATTATGAAAAGAATCTTTGGGAAAATCGTGCTTTGGAAATACATGATTCGTCAAATAGGTGTCATTCGTAAATTCAGCATATAATTATGAAAAACAGCTTTTTGAAAAAGAACATTTAATTATGAAAAAAAAATATATTTAAACAATAATAGTGTGTGAATGAGGATATTGTGAAATATATTAAACAATAAATGTTGTGTTTTCATGGAATTTTACAAAATAAATAGATACATTTATTTATTGATTTATTTAATAATTGAATTAATAATTAAATAAATTAATTATTTAATTATTTCAGAATAAACTGTTACATTAAATTGTTGTTTTATTGAATTCATTATTTATTTAATTATTTCATTTTGAGTAATTTGGTCCTCCATATGTTGCAGCCATGTCATGTTCATGTCTCTTGCACTTCAAGAAATCTGTTAAATGATGTTAGAACTTTATTCTGGAAATTCCTAATAAACATTACTAAAGCAAGATGCATTTTTTAATCATGTAGAAAAAATGGATGCTTTATTCAAGCACTTTAATAACTTTTAATGTATCTAATTACAGTCAGTAACAACACAAATCAAATGCAAATAACAAGTATGCAAAACAAAGGAACAGAGAAATAATAAGGTAGCTGCAGCATTGTTTGAAACTGTGTTAGAGAAGTCATGTAAGTATGTCAGGTGGATCAACACACAAGACTTCTGTATAGGATGCACCTATAATTTCTCTCTAATGAGGAAGCATCAGTTAGACTACTAAGAAGTGCACATGCAAAACCAAAATGGGCGTTTACCAACAAGTGGCCAATTTCAAACTACAATAGATATTTTTCAACCATTTTCTCAAAAGTTTACAATGACTTCATTAGTTAATAGAGAGTTATCATGTTTCTTACTTTAGAATACTGATCCAAATAATTAGTAATTCCTTCTGAAGGATTTGGTAATTCTTCAGTCATTACTAATGGGTTACCATGACCTTTACTTTAGAATTAATTATACATTATGCATCATTCATGTTAATTATGAAGTTTTCTGGGAGTTATGAAAAAACAGTAGTTACTAATTAGCTAATAGTGAACTACCACATTCAACTGAGCACTATTACTTACTAATTCATTAATCAGATTTTCTTGTTAGTTAATAGTAGTTGCTAGAGTGTTAATAATGCATTACTCATTTGTTCCTGTGTAGTTATTCATTAATGAAGGATCAGTATTCTAAAGTGTTACCTCATTTTCTACTATAAAGCGAAATGAGTCAGAGAAGAGTTCCATGTGAAAGAAGTTAACACTTTGGTTTGATTAATTAGGAGATAAAGGTTATCCCCTTCCGAAATACCTTGTTACCCCACTGGCAAACCCTGCAACAGTGCAGGAGTGCATCTACGCACACGAGCCACAGTGGAGCATTGCTTAAGGGCAGATGGCTCTGTCTTAGATAAACAAAGAATGTCACACTTCACACATAGCCCATGTCTTGCATCCATCAGTGCTTGCAGAGCACTTTGCTCTTTTAGTAGGAGTGAAGGCAGATGAAGATGGACAATTAAAAAAAAGAGAGAAGCACCCTCCTGATAATGCTGACATTGATTATACATGATTATATAATGATTATAGTTGTTGTTGACAGCATAATCACCTGAGCTGGGACTTGACGCTATCCTGTGCCTTAACTCCTGCTCCCTGATTACTGCTTAATCAGGTAATCATTCATATTCCTGAATCACTAATAAAGTTGAGGAATGTAACTGATTTCCATTCAGTTTAACCTGTTTCCACTGAAACACAATCACAAAAAATATTGTGTTTATTGAGAAAGTGACTGACATGGCTATTTTGTGACATTTAAAGAGATTAAGGTCCACATAAGGTGAATCTGCAAGCTTTAATGGGATAGTTCACCCCGAAATGAAAATTCTGTCATCATTTATTCACCCTCAAGTTGTTCCAAACCTATATGAGTTTCTTTCTTCTGTTGAACACAAAAGAAGACATTTTAAAGAATGTTGTTAACCATACAGTTGACCATCAACTGTCTGGTTACCAACAAGCTATTGTTGAAATAACTGTAGATAGTGAGGACTAAAGAAGTAGACATTTGCAGGCTACTTAAAGGCTGACAATAACCGTAAAAAAAACCATAAATTTAGATTAGACAGCTCAAAAATACATATGTACATATGTATACAAATTAACAAAAAGTGTTTTACAAAGCTTATTAATATTAAAATAATATTCTATGTAATGATGTATATATATTTTTTTGTAAGGGGTGTCAGGTTTGGGGTTGAAGGATGGAGGTGGACTGAGGACTGCAGAGTTCAGTGGTTTTTTGTGTGTTTTTTTTTTTTTTTTTTTTTTTTTTCAATAAATAAAACAAAAACATTACAACCAAAAACTACCCCCTGGGGGTAAACACAATTGGTGACAGGGCTCACAGGCAACACATGACAGCAACAATGATCTGGCACAAGATTGAGAACACAGGAGCTGCGTCTCATTTCAGAGGCTGCGTACTGTAGCGAATTAACTCAAAGGGGAAATATTAATAATTATTCATAACTCATTATGATTATTAATTATGATTAATTATGAATATGTAAATCAGTTAATCAGATTAACTGGATGTAGCTACATTAAGATTAATATTACAATCAGTTAACCTGTTCATCCAGTGAACACTCAGTGTTGATTGTTTATTAATTCTAAGAAATGTTCATTTCCAGGTTATGGAAAAACAACATTTGTATTGTACAGTACTACTCAGAGCATGTAGTCAGGATCTAAATCACTTAAGAGGCAATTTATTAGCAGACGGAGTCAGAACCAAACATGTATTGTGCACAATCTTTATTAACTAACTCACAAACACATAACTAAACTAACAAACACATAACATACACGCAGGTCACACACATACGTAGGTAAGAATGAGCAATGATAGAGTTGAACCGGGAATGGAGCTATAGGAAAAAGTCAGTTTCCTCAGTAATAAAACACCTTTGCTGACAAAGGTAAGTTTTACAAATCAATACTAAATCGCTGTTTAGTGTTCAAATGTACGATACTTGCAAGATGCCTTTAGGCTGAGGAGCATTGGATCTGCAGGCTGGGTTGTAATCTTGATGGTTCGGTCCAAAGTTGTTGTCAGTATCTTCTGCGTTAGATGAAGTACTATGAAACAACTTATAGTTGAGCACATGGCTGGGTTGTAGGCTGTGGCCTGCAGGCCTAGGCCTACAGGCCTGCAGCAAGAAGGGGGTCTCTTCAGTCGTCCAAGAAGCAAGGAAAGAGAGGGAGTGGCATTGTTCACTGGCTTTTAACCTCTGGTCAAAGTCACACCTCTTAGTTGTTGACCGGACCAATGAAGTCAGGGCTTTTACGACCAAGCAAGATTAACTGGCTGAAGTTTTGAAGAAGAACTATTAAAGATTCTTGTAATACTGATGTGTTGCACAGGTATGGACATACCGCATACACAAGCATTTAAATCTTCTCGATACGAACCCATAGACACTAAACATGGCATAATTGAAGTTACCTTAAATGTATCATAAAACGTGAATACAATGAGTGCAATACAACAACAGTAATAATGGATACCATTTCCTGGGGATGTGCATGTTCATTTATAGAACAGTCTGTCTATACATTAATGCAGGAAAGTCTGTGTTCTGTGGGGAAAATGCAGGAAAGATGCACGTTTCTGTGTCTCTTCTCTGCTCTTCCATGTGGCAGCCATATTCTTTAGCGCAATAAAACTTGTAACAGAGAACTTCTCGGGGGATGGGGGACAGGCCCCAGAGTGCTTTAAACAATTATTGGTTACCTATAACAAATAATTGTGTCTGATTTGTCTCAGTCGTTACAGTACTCTGGAGGTCGCATTTGAAGGCTGCATACGTCATCAAGGATGTCTTATTTAAGAAAAGTAACCATAATAAAATTGACTGATATTCATTGTGAGGTGTAAAATACTGTAATTTCTTTCTTACTTTGCAATCTAATGGTTATTTTTCTTAAATGGGACTGCCTCGATGATGTATGCAGCCTTTAAATGCAGCCTTTGAAGGGTGCAGCCCCTGAATTGGGACACAGCCAGGGAGAATAAACGGAAAGAAATTAGGAGGGTAACGAGGGAAAGCAGGTGGATTACAGGTGAAATCAATAATCAGGTGACAGGGCAGGGTTAATGCCGCGTTCCAGATGAAGTCGGAGCTGGGAATTTCAGCGGTGAAACGTCCCACTTCCAACCTAAATACGTCCCATTCAATCGCACGTCACATTTGCATAATCACCACGTGATGTCACCATGAGACACCGAAAACATTTTGGGTTCTTGTGCCAATTATGGCAAAAACAAAAACAAAAAGAACAGAAAATGTTTTCGCTTTGAAAACAGCTGACAAAATGCAAAAAATAAGGTATTATTATATATTGCACTATAAACCTAATATAATCTCAGAAATAGCCTTTATTACTAGGGTTCCCAATGACCAATGATCTTCCCCTTCATTTGTGATTACCAGATAATTAAAAGAATTGTGCATAACAGCAATATGTAACTAATTAAATATTTTATAGATAAATTTATATTCTCAATGGAAATTGCCATGAATTTGTAGTAGAACTCTAAAATACTTTAAATTTAAAGTATAAACCATGGGAAGTCTGTATAATACAAATCATTGTGCCCCTGTCAGCATTAAGATTTCACATTTAATATATTCTTTTGACTTTTTTTTTTTTTTTTTCTGGCTTTCCAGAAATGCAATTCTCACACAATTTACCCTGCAACAACAAACTATCTTGAAGCCAGGTATTGGGTGGGGAACACTCTTTGACATGGATGAAATAAAAAATTTTCTTCGTGTGACCCAGTCACAATTCCATTACCTGGAAAATTTGCTAAAGAGGCAGGGTCTGAATGTGGATCAACAGACTGCTGGTCCACCACAAATACCTGTTAAGCAAAAGCTTGCCCTTTTCTTATGGTATCTGGCCAACCAAAATAGCTTCAGAGAAATATCAGACAAGTTTGACATTTCTCAGTCAACAGCACATAGGTGTGTTGTGGAAGTACTTACAACCTTTTGCACCATGGTCCCATCATTCATTAACTGGTTCACTACATGTGAAAAGGAAGAAACCAGTGCTGCCTTCAGATTGATGTGTGGCATGGATGGGATTATTGGTGCAATTGATGGTTGCCTCTTCAAAATACAGTGGCCAAACATCAGAGGTGGTGACTACTTAAATAGGAAAAAGTATTACTCAGTGGTCCTACAGGCTATTGTGGATGACAGAGGGAGATTCCGTGACATCTTTGTTGGCGCTCCAGGAAAGGTACATGATGCTAGGATCCTAAAAAAGTCATGCTTCTTTGAGAAGTGGGAAGAAAAAATGGGAAGGTTTTTGCCTCTTGGGATAGTGATAGTGCCTACGTTGGGAGTGCCTACCAATTCATTACTACTCTTATACGTGACAACGGTACTCTCTCTATACAAGACCTACAGTTTAACTCCTAAGTGAGTCGTGGGCGTGTGGTGGTAGAACAGGCATTCGGGAGGTTAAAATGCAAATGGAGGCGGCTTAGAGATTTTCAGAACTCTAGGCTGGATGTGGTAGTCATGTTCATAATGGCTGCATGCATGCTGCATAACACGTGCACAGGACCCACAGTTCACTGTGAAGAACACCCAGGTAACTGCCATCATGAGGACAATGAATGCACATAATAAAAATGCATAAACTGAAAGAACCCCACATACAATAAAATATTAAAGTGCCCCTATTATGCCTTTTTTAAGGTTGCTAATATTGTTTTAGGAGTCTCCTACAACAGGTTTACATGCATGCAAGTTCAAAAAACACTTTCGTTTTCTCATAATATACATTTAATTTCACCTCAGTCCACCAAAGATTGGTAAACGATTCGTTTGAAGCAGTTCATGAATCAGTCTTTCTAAACCCCTCCTTTCCGTGAGCTTACACTGCTCTGATTGTTCAGATGGCCCAATCCTTTGTGATTGATCTACTGCGTGCACCGCACACCCACTGCTATAACTGAATGACAGCTATCAATTCGCAAGACATTGCACAACGTATGGACAGAAAAGATAGCATCGATTTTACCGTATCAATTTGAGCCTGAGTCCGACGATGAAAAGTCTGAAGTAGTCGATCAACCAGAAACTGATTCACGTTCACAACTGGAATATGACGTTTCTATATGGCAAGTGTCACCTAGTTATTTATAAGACGTGATAGCAGCGTCACTGTTATACTTTATGTAGGTGCACCTGTGGGAACTGTATCAGAATGCCAAGCGAAGCTGAAAACCTCTAACATAAGATAAACATTTAGGCCAGATGTGTACAGACTTTTTCGTCATAACAATTAACAAAGAAAAATGTTACGGAAAAAACGGAAACTTGGCTTACTACTGGGGACTTGAGCCCGTTTTCCGAATTGGTACCATCTGATTGCACTTTTTTAAACTCTCCACGCTGAGTACGTTGTGGGGGAGGACTGGCTTCTATTTTTAAACAGAACTATTGCTGTCGGATGTTAACGACTGATGTCTATTCTAGTTTTGAACTTCAGTTATTTGTTTTGGAATTGGATAATCCAATGGCGATTTCAGTCATCTATCGTCCACCTAAACCACACAAAGACTTTATTAATGAGTTTTCAGACTTTTTAGGGAGCATTATCCCCAGTTTTGATAGACTTTTAATTCTGGGGGATTTTAATATACATGTGTGTTGCCCAGCTAATATATTAGCCAAAGAATTTCTGAGCCTTATTGACTCTTTTGATTTGATACAGCTTGTGAATTTTCCCACTCATGTCCATGGTCACACTCTTGATCTAGTGCTTTCACATGGCCTATCAGTATGTGATGTTGCAATAGATGACCATGTTATTTCTGATCACAAGCCCATTACATTTAGAGTCCCCATCAGCTTTAATATTACAAGACCTACTAAAGCTGTTTGATGGCATGATCACGCCAACTACTTGTTCTGAGTTTTCAGCTGTTTTTAAGGAGTTGTCTCAATCCTCTGATTTACTTTGTGATAATTGGAGTGGTGTGGATTGTCTTAATCATTTCAACATTATCTCAGCAAATATTTTAAACTCCTTGGCTCCCATAAAAGCCAAACAACATAAACCAAAATCTGAGCCCTGGCTAAATGATGATACTCGTGCTCTTCGATGGGTCTGTAGAAGGGCCGAAAGAAGATGGAAAAAAAGATAAGCTGCAAGTATCATATGAAATACTAAGGGATAATCTGATACAATATCAGAAAGCGGTTTAAACATCAAAGTTTAAGTACTTCTCAGATCTGATTGAAAAGAATCATCACAATCCACGAGCACTCTTTTCCACTATTAATGCTGCTGTTAACCCCCCAGTTGGTCTCTTCCCTACAGAGACTCTAGCCATGTGTGACAAATTTCTTAATTTTTTTGTGGACAAGATAAGAGATATCAGGCTAAATATCCCCTTTTCTTGTCATGATCCTTCTGTTCCCCCATTCTGTACCAGCATCCTGAGTCAGTTTGAGCCTGTAACTCTGCCGGCTTTACAAGATATTGTAAGCCAGCTTAAACTTTCTGGATCTCCCCATGATGTTCTTCCCCCACGATTTTTTAAACAAGTCTTTGAGGTGATTGGGCCTACTGTTTTAAAGATTATGAACTGCTGTCTCGAAACAGCTATGGTTCCAGATGATATGAAGCATGCCATTGTCCATCCACTTCTCAAAAAGCCTAGTTTAGACCCAACAGTGCTGACTAATTTTAGGCCAGTCTCAAATCTTTCTTTTATGTCAAAAATTTTAGGAAAAATAGTGTTTCACCAACTGGAGAGCTTTCTGTTTAATAACAATATTTCTGAAGTGTTCCAATCAGGTTTTAAGAAAAAACATTCCACAGAAACAGCACTGGTTAAAGTTCTAAATGACATTTTACTGACTCTCGACTCTGGCAAATCTGCTGTGTTAGTGCTGTTAGACTTTGAGTGCGGCATTCGTTACTGTGGGATTACAAATTTAAGAATCTGTTTGAACATGTGACTAAATGAACAAACAGAGATTCCAAACACAAACTGAAACGTGACAATACGCCCCCTCCTGAAAAGGCCATCTTGGAACGAGACTCTGGAATGGCAGCCATCTTGGGAAGAGGCTCAGGAGTGGCGGCCATCTTGGTAAGAGGCTCAGGAGTGGCGGCCATCTTGGGTCGAGACTCTGGTATGGTGGCCATCTTGGGACAAGACTCTGGAATGGCGGCCATCTTGGGACGAGACTCTGGAATGGCGGCCATCTTGATCCCTGGGATGGTCTTGGGTCCTGCAGATGGAGGAAGGCAGGCAGACTTCAGCGCTGACCTGACAGATGTTGGAGACCCATTTACGTGCACGGGGAAACACAGAAGGGCAGAAATGGACAGATCCATTGGAGGCGTATGTAGAGGGAACCGGTGAGCTGGTGAGGCCACATGTGTTTCCGATGGGTCTGGATGAGGATAACACTCCCTTTCTCTAACTTCTACTTCAATATTTGAACCATTCAAATAGAGAATGAGATTAATCAACTTGACTAGAGAGAAATAACAAGCAGATTCGCTATAAAGAATTGTCTCCTCATCCAGTCCCATCCGAAAACACACATTGAGAGAGGCGTCAGGCCAACTCACCTGATGGGAGAGCTCAAGAAACTCTTCCACATACCTCTCCAAAGGACGACCATTCTGCCGCAGTCCCCACAGGCAGTCCTCAGCCAGGATCATTTTTTTTAGGCCCGGTCCTGTTTCTGTTTTGGGTCTAGCTTTCTGTCACGATGGGTGTTGCAATATTCAAATGCATGATGGAGATATCTTCAAGAACATTTAATGGAGTACTAAGGTGAAGTACATTGTATTTAACATTTTGAGGTAAAAAGGATGACTTTCTAAGAAAATCAGGTCAGGCAGCCCAGGTGTCTTTATGCACTTCCTGACCATTTGGCATGACAAGCTCAAGACACAGCTCTGCCTTTGTCTCTATGATAATGTGAAGGTATGGGCGATATTGTCAGACTGATTGGATTAGCACCTATGAATTTGAATGACACTGTTACGCTGATTAGATCAGGGCTGGGGAAATGCAGGGAACGGGCTGATTCCTGCACTGCATTTGCATGCTTTGTTTAGATTGTCTCCACCTCTACTGTATGTATCCCTCCCCCTTGAATGTATATAAACTACAGTGTACACTGCCTTAGTTGGACTTGGATGACTACAGCAACGCACAGCACGTTTCTCAATAAAGAGTAACTTCTGCTTGAAGATATCCCAACATCTCCTGGTTTCTGCTTCGACGAGGAAAAAGGTTCCTACAATACTATTGACCACTTTGTTCTGCTCTCTCACTTGGAGCACTGGGTGGGCATTCAAGGAAATGCCCTTAAATGGTTTCAATCCTATTTTAATAACAGAAGGTTCTCTGTTGGTATTGGTGAATTTACTTCGGATGCAGCTCCTCTTATGTGTGGTGTCCCCCAAGGTTCCATTCTCGCACCAATTTTATTTTCCTTGTATATGCTTCCCCTGGGGTCAATTTTTAAGAAACACGGCATCTCCTTCCACTGTTATGCTGATGATACCCAAATGTATCTGCCCCTGGGATCTGATCATTTGGGTTGGGATACTTTGGTGGCTTGTCTAGCAGATGTTAAGGCCTGGATGTCCTTAAATTTTCTTCACCTCAATGAAAGCAAAACAGAGATTATAGTCTTTGAATCTTCGGAAGCTGCTACCTCCCCTTGTCTAAATTTTAGTAATTTGTCTTCATGTGTGAAACCACTAGTGAAGAACTTGGGTGTGTATTTTGATAATTGTCTAAAATTTGACAAACAGATTAATACGGTAGTCAAAACCAGTTTTTTCCATCTTAGAGTCTTAGCCAAAGTAAAACCATTTCTTTCTTTTAAGGACTTTGAAAGGGTCATCCATGCTTTTATTTCAACAAGGCTTGATTATTGTAATTCCCTTTATATGGGTATTAACCAAGCATCTCTTAACCGTCTCCAAATGGTACAAAACGCTGCTGCTAGGCTCCTTACTGGTGTGTGTAAACCAGAGCATATTACCCCGGTACTGATATCTTTGCATTGGCTCCCAATTCATTACAGAATTGATTTTAAAGTTTTGTTGCTCGTTTTTAAAGCTCTGAATGGTATAGATCCGGTATATATTACTGATTTACTATCTGTTCGTAATCCTAGAAGGTCTCTTAGGTCTTCCAACCAGAGACAGTTAAACGTTCCTCGGGCTAGACTGAAATCAAGAGGAGACCGAGCCTTTGCTGTTGCTGCACCAAAACTCTGGAATAGTCTACCTGTTTTTATTAGAACTGTCTCTACACTACATGAGTTTAAAACAAAAGTCAAGTCAAGTCAAGTCAAGTCACCTTTATTTATATAGCGCTTTTTACAATGTAGATTGTGTCAAAGCAGCTTTACATTGATAACTGGTACATTATTTGGCTGCACAGCAGCTCTTAAAGAATAGTGTCAATGCAGGTAGATCAAAGCACTGTTGAATATCAAATGTCAAGTCAAATGTCAAGTGTCCCCAACTAAGCAAGCCAAAAGGCGACAGCGGCAAGGAACCCAAACTCCATCAGGTGACATCAGGTGGCAGACAAGTGGCAAATAGGTGTTTAAATGGAGAAAAAAACCTTGGGAGAAACCAGGCTTAGTCGGGGGGCCAGTTCTCCTCTGGCCAACAGTGCTTTGTTACGATTCAGGTTGCCATCGTAAGTCCAATAGGATCGCAGCATTCAAAGTATTTATTCCAGTTCCATCCAATTGAGGATCGTATTCATCACGCCGGTATGGACGGTTGTTGAGGAACTGTGTCGTGGCTGTCGTGTCGATGAGGCCCTCACAGTGGATGATCTAGTTGACTCAATCTCTGCTGATACTTCAGGGCTGCGTTGTGGTCGTGTCAAGGCGCAGGTCCTCGGTCTCACCTGGATACGGCCCGGATCCGGTTGACTACGGTGAACCTCGGGATAACCAGAAAGACTAATGTTAGCGTAGATGCCATTCTTCTTCTGATGTAACGAGTACATCATGTGTTATAGGAAGTGTTCCCGGTTCCGGCTGACCTAATTTATGCAGCCTAATAATCCTTTAACGGATTTGAAAATATAAATTGGTAATGTGTTATGTGTATGCCAGGTTAAAGAAATGCGTTTTTAGTCTAGATTTAAACTGACAGAGTGTGTCTGCTTCCCGAACAATGCTAGGAAGATTGTTCCAGAGTTTAGGTGCCAAATAGGAGAAGGATCTACCGCCTGCGGTTGATTTTGATATTCTAGGTATTATCAGCTGGCCTGAATTCTGAGATCGCAATAGACGTGAAGGACTATAATGAATTAAGAGCTCGCTCAGGTACTGGGGAGCTAAACCATTTAGTGCTTTGTAAGTAATTAGCAAGATTTTAAAATCTATACGATGTTTAACAGGAAGCCAATGCAGTGTTGACAGAACCGGGCTAATATGATCATACTTCCTAGTTCTAGTAAGAACTCTAGCTGCTGCATTTTGTACGAGCTGTAGTTTATTTATCAGGCGAGCAGAACAACCACCCAGTAAAGCGTTACAGTAATCTAGCCTTGAGGTCATGAACGCATGAACTAACTGTTCTGCATTTTTCATTGAGAGCATATGTCGTAGTTTAGATATATTTTTAAGATGGAAGAATGCGGTTTTACAGATGCTAGTAACATGGCCTTCAAATGAAAGATTGGTATCAAAGAGCACACCCAGGTTCCTAACTGACGACGAAGACTTAACAGAGCAGCCATCAAGTGTTAGACAGTATTCTAGGTTATTACATGAAGTTTTTGGCCCAAAAATTAGAATCTCTGTTTTTTCTGAATTTAGTAGTAGGAAATTACTGGTCATCCAATTTTTTATATCAGCTATGCATTCCGTTAATTTTGTGAATTGGTAAGTTTCGTCAGGGCGCGAAGAAATATAGAGCTGAGTATCATCAGCGTAACAGTGAAAACTAACGCCATGCTTCCTAATGATATCTCCCAAGGGTAGCATGTACAGAGTGAAAAGCAACGGTCCTAGTACTGAGCCTTGCGGTACTCCATATTGAACTTGTGATCGATATGACATCTCTTCGTTTACTACTACAAACTGATAACGGTCAGATAAGTATGATTTGAACCATGACAATGCAATTCCACTAATGCCAACATAATTTTCGAGTCTATTTAAAAGAATATTGTGATCAATAGTGTCAAATGCAGCACTAAGATCCAGTAACACTAATAGAGAGATACAACCACGATCTGATGATAAGAGCAAATCATTAGTAACTCTAATGAGGGCAGTCTCAGTACTATGGTACGGTCTAAATCCTGACTGGAAATCCTCACAGATACTATTTCTTTCTAAAAAGGAACATAGTTGTGATGATACTGCCTTTTCTAGTATTTTTGACAGAAAAGTGAGATTTGAGATCGGCCTGTAATTGACTAATTCTCTAGGATCAAGTTGTGGTTTTTTAATAAGAGGTTTAATAATAGCCAGCTTAAAAGTTTTTGGTACGTGTCCTAGTGATAAAGATGAATTGACGATATTAAGAAGAGGATCTATAACCTCTGGAAGCATTTCTTTCAATAGCTTAGTCGGTATAGGGTCTAACATACATGTTGTTGATTTTGATGATTTAACAAGTTTAGACAATTCTTCCTCTCCTAAAGCAGTAAATGAATTGAATTTTTCCTCAGGGACACTACAATGCACTATCTGACGCGATACTGTAGTAGACGGTTGCATGGTTATAATTTTTTCTCTAATATTATCAATCTTGCAAGTAAAGAAGTTCATAAAGTCATTACTGCTGTGCTCTTTGGAAACATCAGAAGTTGAAGCTTTATTTCTTGTTAATTTAGCCACTGTATCAAATAAATACCTAGGGTTGTGTTTATTTTCTTCTAAAAGTTTTGAAAAATAGGCAGATCTAGCAGATTTTAGGGCCTTTCTGTACTCAATCATTCTCTCTCTCCACGAAATGCGAAATACTTCTAGTTTTGTTTTCTTCCAGCTGCGCTCCATTTTCCTGGCTGCTAACTTTAGGGCCCGAGTGTGCTCATTATACCATGGCATTGGATTAATTTCCTTAATCTTTTTTAAGCGCAAAGGAGCAACTGAGTCTAATGTGCTGGAAAAGACAGAGGCAATAGTTTCTGTTGCAACATCGAGGTCTTCTAAGCTTTCTGGTATGCTAAGGCGATGAAACTGATCAGGAAGATTATTTATAAAGCGATCTTTAGTGGTAGAAGTGATGGTTCTACCATATTTATGGCATGGAGGCAGTTTAGCCGCCTTGACTAAATGTAGTATGCACGAGACTAGATAATCAGAGATGTCATCGCTCTGCTGCAGAATTTCAACAGCATCAATATCAATTCCATGTGACAATATTAGATCTAAAGTATGATTACGACAATGAGTGGGTCCTGACACGTGTTGTCTAACACCAATAGAGTTTAGAATATCTGCAAATGCCAATCCTAATGTGTCTTTTTTATTATCTACATGGATATTAAAATCACCAACAACAAGGACTTTATCTGCAGCTAGTACTAACTCCGATAGAAAGTCAGCAAATTCTTTGATAAAGTCTGTATGGTGTCCTGGTGGCCTGTATACAGTAGCCAGCACAAATGTCAACTTACATAATGTTACGTAAAGTACCATCACTTCGAAGGAATTATATTTGAAAGACTTCTGACTAATACTGTAAGTATTACTATAGATTACAGCAACACCACCCCCTTTGCCTTTCTCACGGGCATTGTGTCGATAATCATAACCTTGAGGACTAGACTCATTTAAAGTAATGTAATCATCCGGTTTTAGCCAAGTTTCTGTCAAACACAGCACATCTAGATTATTATCTTTGATAATATCATTAACAATAAGTGATTTTGAAGAAAGGGATCTAATATTTAACAACCCGAGTTTTATCATTTGTTTAGCATTATTATCTCTATTTTTTATTTGTTGAACATCAATTAAATTTTTACCATTAAATGGGTTTGGAAGTTTTTTGTTTTTACTAATTCGGGGTACAGACACAGTCTCTATTTGAAAATATCTAGGTGTAAGAGTTTCTATGTGTTGGGAGTTATCTGAATTATCTGACTTCTGTAACGTGAGGCAGCTAGCAGACGGTCGGTTTAGCCAGTATGTCTGCTTCCTGACCTGGGCCCCAGTTTGTCATGTTTCAGCTCTAAGACTATGTGCCATATTACTAGAGAGAAGAGCAGCACCATCCCGGGAGGGATGAATACCATCTCTTTTCAACAGGTCAGGTCTGCCCCAAAAACTTTTCCAATTGTCTATGAAACCTATATTATTTTGCGGACACCACTTAGACAGCCAGCCATTGAGTGATGATAATCTGCTAACTATCTCATCACTCCGACGAACAGGAAGGGGGCCAGAGCAAATTACTTCTCCTGACATTGTACTTGCGAGTTCACACACCTCTTTAATGTTAATTAAAACCCATCTCAAAACCCATCTTTTTTCTCTGGCTTTTAATTTTCGTTGATGTGTGCTGTGTCTGGTTTGTTTTGCGCTGTAATTTATGTTGTACATGGTGTTAGTTTGTTATACTGTACAGCACCCTGGTCAACAATTGTTGTTTTTATTGGTGCTATATAAATAAAGCTGAGTTGAGTTGAGTTGAGTAGCAGGAGACATACAGACTAATGTGTACGTTACACAACATAACATACAAAACTACGAATTTTGAACGATCGCTAGAAAATATAAACCTCAATTATTAATCATACTTACAGGTTGAGATTCAGAGGAGCAAGCTGGTCCAAATAAACTGGGCATAGATCCATATTTTAAGACAGAGCGTTTTGTGAATCCTGCGTTAAACTCCTCAAAGTTTAAGAAGCAGTCGTCAGTAAAATGACGGGAACACAACAAATGATTGTACTGCTGTGGTATTGTTGAAAAAATTCATTTTCCCTGGTGTCTGCACGCGCAGTAAGTGGGCGGGCAATATGCTAATGTTTTGATGTGACGTCATAACGAAACGGCTTGGGATTCGGTTTACAAATGACTCATTTAATTGACTGAGTTGACTCTTACATTTAAGAGACAATAACTTTATATACGGTGCACTTTCAGATTTAAAACTTTGCAGGTGTTCATTCACTTAGAACTATGTTACACACTACATGAAAGGTAATTTTCAAAAATCCATAATAGGGGCACTTTAAGAATGCACAAGCCTCACTGACTTTTAAAAGGACAAATTTATTTTTACCCCTTCCTGCTGTGGTTGTATATTTATGTTATTGATTTTGTGTCCTTTTTTCAATTTGTATATGATGCCAATTATTTTTCAACAGCCAAAAAGTAGTGAGATAAATAAACTAACAAATTTGAGCTTTATTATTTTGCATTATTACACGGCTCTGTGGAATACTTGATTCTGATTGGTCAATGGCGCCATCCAGCGGTGTGTTTTTCCCTGATAACAACCGCTGAAAACAGTTAACACAGGCTCATCCGGGTTACTGAAGTCTGCAGCGCTATATGCTTGTTAGGAACGGGTTTTCCTCGTGGAAGTTTTGCCTTTGGTGAGCTAATAAAATATTAAAAAGCAGTCAAATTTTGTGTAGTTATTTAATTATGTCATCCGGTATCGCGGACTCGCTCTCTCGTTTCATACAAACGCAGCTGCTGCCATTTTGCGACTATTGTTTTGTTCACTGTAATGGATTAAGATAACAAACAGGTATGATTTTAAATCAGTTTAATCTCAGATCAATATCTTATCCCCATAATTATTTATGTGGCAAAATGCCGTGTAATATGCTGTATGACTGTACCGTATCTCTTAAATGTGTTTGTCTAGTTTGAACTTGCCGCACGAGTAACTGCTCTCTCCGCAGAAGCGGACTCAGATCGACTCAGATTAATATTTCGTGTCTAATTATTTACTTATGTGGCAAGTAGCCGTGTAATAAGCGGGATAATGTACATCCATCCGGTTGTTATCCCAGAATAAACCCCGACAGGGTGATCAGGACCCCGACGCGAAGCTGGATGTGCATCATCCCTTACTTAACATGACATCGGATTTTATTCATTCATATTTTCATTTATTTTCAAAAAACAAAGAAAATGTCTCAATGTAAATAACAAAAAAGTTGGTAACACTTTAGATTACAGCCCGGAAAGTACTGCGTAATTACAACGAATTTACAGCGTAACTTTCGATAATTATACTGTACCTATAAAGTAAGTGTAAGTATAGGGGAACAATATGTAAAGTCTTGGGAATAAAGGGGTAACAACCAGGAAAATAACAAATTATTTATACTGTAAGTATTTTAGAACTAAGGGGTACTTATACTATTATGATAGACAACAATCTTACGCTTGGGAGCAATTTAACAAGAAAGTGCACTGATTAAGTTGTTTCAAGGCAAGTAGAAAGAACTATTGCAATCTTTTTTAATACATGTGGAAATATACTTTTGTTTCATGTAGTTACAGAGTAAGTATGACATTGCGGGCCGTAAATTAAAGTGGTGCTTGTTACACTCTTGTTTCATGTAGTTACAGGGTAAGTATGACTGTTACAATACAGAAGGGTCGGAGACAAAGGGGTACAGGTAACGGATATTTATTGAACACCAGCAGAGATAACAGGAGTGCAGGTAAGTGAAATGGTAATCTTGCAGATGATAGATGAATGGTAGAATAGTGATACTGTCCTTTCTGTTGCAGTGACGAAGATCCTGGAAGACGGGTGGATGGCAGGTGAGGCAGAGCAATGGAGACACTAGACAACTCACATGATGACAGGAGACACGGAAGGAGACTTGGAACACGCTGGAGACAGGTAAGTAGATTCACAGGAGTCCTTGAGGTAAGCATGAAGGCAAGTCTTAATGCGAACGAGACCAGACAATGACTAAGTGCGTGTGAGTGTCTTAAGTACTGATGGTGATTGGCGTGCTGATGAAGTGCAGGTGTGTGTGATCAGTACTCTGGTGAGGGAGTGCGCTGTGATTGGGTGATGTTGGAGCCTGGTGTGTCTGTGACAGTACCCCCCCCGACGTCGTGGTGGTCGTCCTCTTCCACGTGGGGCAGGTCTGTCAGGATGAGTAGCGTGGAAAGTGTCGAGCAGATCTGGGTCGAGTATATCATTTCTGGGTACCCATGAGCGTTCCTCGGGACCGTAGCCCTCCCAGTCCACGAGGTATTCCAAAAGACCACCACTGCGCCGGGAGTCCAAGATGTCGTGCACTTGGTAAGCGGCTCCGTCTTCCAGGATGAGAGGAGGGGGGGGGGGTTCAGCGGCTGCGCCAGGCTCTGTGGGAACAGAAACAGAGGGGTGGTGAGGTTTTAGCAGTGACACATGGAAAGTTGGATGAATACGATACTGTGGTGATAACTGGAGTTGATAGGTGACCGGGTTGATCTGCTTCGTGATGGTGAACGGGCCAATGAATCTGGGACTTAGCTTACGGCAAGGCAGATGCAGTCTGATGTCCCAGGTCGACAGCCAGACCTTCTGACCTGGCTGGTATGCTGGAGCGCTGGAGCGACGAAAGTCGGCTGTCATCCTGCGTCTGCGCAATGCCTGTTGAAGCTGGTGGTGTGTAGAGTCCCAGACCCTCTCGCTCTCTCGGAACCAGTGGTCGACAGCTGGTACATCCGACGGTTCCCCTGACCAGGGGAACAATGGGGGTTGGTAACCGAGTATGCACTGAAAGGGAGTGAGTCCAGTGGTAGGCTGACGTAGGGAGTTTTGTGCATACTCGGCCCAACCCAGGAACTGGTTCCAAGAGTCCTGGTGGCCATGACAGAAGGTACGAAGGAAGCGACCGATCTCCTGGATCTTCCTCTCCGTCTGCCCATTCGACTGCGGGTGGTATCCAGACGAGAGGCTTACGGTCACACCTAGGAGCGAGAAGAAGGCTTTCCATACTCTGGATATGAACTGAGGTCCTCTATCCGACACAATGTCTTCAGGAATCCCGTAATACCGGAAGATGTGGTTGAACATGAGTTCAGCAGTCTCCATGGCTGTAGGTAGTCCCTTTAAAGGAATCAGACGGTAAGATTTAGAGAATCTGTCAATAATCACCAAGACACAGGTGCAGTTATTGGAAGCAGATAGGAGTTGACTTCATAACCAACCTAGGTGTGACCAGGGTCTGTTGGGAACAAGCAGAGGATGGAGTTTCCCGGAGGGAAGATGGCAAGGACTCTTCAAGATGGCGCATTCCTTGCATCCCTGCACGTACCTTCTGACGTCGGCTGCCATATTTGGCCACCAGAAGCACTCCTTCGGCAGCGAGAGGGTTTCATTGACCCCAGGGTGGCCAGTGCCCAGTGACGTGTGGGAGGAGTGGATGAGTGGAGTGCGCCGTGTCCGGGTGATGTATTGCAAACCTTGTGGACAACCCGGCGGAGTGTTGGTGGAAGCATTGGAGGAGGGCATGGTTTCTTCGGACCAGGTGATGGGACTTACAATGAGCTTTTCAGGTATGATGGGTTCAGATTCTTCGGTGTTTTCCTCAGGATTGTGGAGACGAGATAAGGCGTCTGCCTTGACATTCTTTGTTCCAGGACGATAGGAGATGGTACAGTTGAAACGGGTGAAAAACAGCACCCAGCGCACCTGTCAAGGATTTAATCTCTTAGCGTCTCTAAGATACTCCAGGTTCTTGTGGTCGGTTAGTACCAGGAAGGGATGTTGTGCACCCTCCAACCAATGCCTCCACTCTTCCAGGGCCAGCTTGATGGCGAGAAGCTCCCTGTTGCCGATGTCATAATTGACCTCCACCGGGTTGAGTTTGCGGGAGAAGAAGGCACATAGACTCCCCTGCTGCTGAGATAGTACCGCTCCCACTCCTGTGGTTGAAGCGTCAACCTCTACGACGAATAGTTTCTCTGGGTCAGGATGAACAAGGAGGAATGGAGGAATGTCCATGGAACGTTTCTCAATGGGACTTTCGATGGAGGTGGCACAGACAGACAGATGTTCAGGACTTGGAGAGAATGGTCGTGGTAGTGCAGAGAAACAGTTCGGGTAACAATTAATCGCCCCACTTCAGGATCTCGCCAGTTTTCCATGAGATGACAGGGTTATGCTGCTCCAACCATGGGCGCCCTAGGATCACGTCAGCGGTGGATTCCTCCAGAACCAGCAGATGTTGTTGTTCGATGTGTAGAACGCCCACTTGAAGCTGTATTGGCCCAACACAGTGATGAACTCGTCTTCGGCTGAGAGGTTTTCCTAATATCGAGTGGATCTGGTAGGTGGACGGTGTAACTGTTGTCTTGAACTTAAGTTGGCGGCAGAGGGCGCCAGAGATGAAATTGCCTGCTGACCCAGAGTCAAGGAGTGCATTAACTGGAATGGAAATATCAGCAGCAGTAAGGTTTACAATTATGGTGAGTGGTTTCATCTTATTTATGGGAGGAAGAATGGCACTCACCATGGGACGAGGAGGACGAATGGGGCATGCGGCGATTACATGCCCAGAAGCACCACAATACAAACACAGACCCTGGGTCAGCCGCCTCTGCAGTTCAGCTTGTGGCAGCCGCATGTTGTCCAGCTGCATGGGCTCGTGGGCTGGTTCTGGAGGGCTGACGGATTCTGGTCGGCGGAGGGATGTTGTAAACGGTGGCTGGCCCTGGTGCTCTTCGAGACACGACTGCATACGAGTGGCGAAGCGGATGGAGAGTTGGATGAAACCTTGACGATAGGGGTTTAGTAAGGACTGCTCGTTCCATCCACTTGCGGCAGCGAGTGTCCTGAACTGAAGAGCATATTCATTCACAGTCATAGAACCTTGTTTTAAATGATACAACTGCTCACCAATCGATGAATCCCAGGCAGGTTTACCAAAAACGTCTTTGAAGTGGGCGACAAAGCTGGTGAGTGACTGGGTGATTGAATTATTTTGGGACCAAAGAGTTTCGGCCCATTGAAGCGCCTTGCCATTTAACTGTGAAATAATAAATGCTACCTTGGAGTGATCATGGGGGTATAAGTGCGGTTGCATCTCCAGGACCAGCGAACATTGCAGAATAAATCCGTTGCAATCCTCCGCCGAACCAGAGAAGGGCGCCGGTTTAGCCATGGGACTGGCGTACACAGGCGGTGAAGGAGTGACGGCGGTGTTGGCGGAGGTGACCGCTGGTGGATGTGCCGGTGGATTGGAGGTGAGTGCTCGGCGCAAAGCGTCAACGAGCTCTTGGAAGGGATCCGGGGTGCTCATGCTGGTGTTCAGCGGTTTTGGTCCGGTCTTCTGTTACAATACAACAGGGTCGGAGACAAAGGGGTACAGGTAACGGATATTTATTGAACACCAGCAGAGATAACAGGAGTGCAGGTAAGTGAAATGGTAATCTTGCAGATGATAGATGAATGGTAGAACAGTGATACTGTCCTTTCTGTTGCAGTGACGAAGATCCTGGAAGACGGGTGGATGGCAGGCGAGGCAGAGCAATGGAGACACTAGACAACTCACACAACGACAGGAGACACGGAAGGAGACTTGGAACACGCTGGAGACAGGTAAGTAGATTCACAGGAGTCCTTGAGGTAAGCATGAAGGTAAGTCTTAATGCGAACGAGACCGGACAGTGACTGAGTGCGTGTGAGTGTCTTAAGTACTGATGGTGATTGGCGTGCTGATGAAGTGCAGGTGCGTGTGATCAGTACTCTGATGAGGGAGTGCGTTGTGATTGGGTGATGTTGGAGCCTGGCGTGTCTGTGACAATGACATTACGGGCCGTAAATTAAAAGCAGAGCTTGTTACACTCTTGTTTCATGTAGTTACAGGGTAAGTAATTAAAAAAAAACGCAAACAAACAATCTGTTATCACTCCGAAACCTTTATTTGAAAAACAACTTATTTCAAAACAGATTTAAAGTTACAACACTTCTTATTCGTTTCTCTTGCTTTGCTACCTCCTCCTCTTGTTCCTCTTCTTTTTCTTTCTTTCCACTGATGAATCTTAAGAAGGAATCCCGTCATTTGCTATTCTGTATTAAAAGAAAATACAGCACACCCGGAAATGTGCTCACCGTTTACTCATCTTTTACCCTCATGCCATCTGAGATCTATACGACTTTCCTTCTTAAGATGAACACAAACAAAGGTTTTTAGAAAAATAAATCATATCTGGGAATGCTTTATAATGCAAGCTCATGTGTTCCTAAAAGTCAAAGCATCAAACAGCACATACAGCAATAACTACAGTAATCCACACGACCCCAATGGATGAATCAATGTCTTCTGAAGTGAAACGATACGTATTTGTACGAAAAATACCAAATATTTTAAAATTTTAAACTTTCGACCAACTGTCACCTGCGCGTGGATGCGAGGGTTGAGAGTTCATGTTTGACGTAACTTGAAGCGTGACGCAAGCATGCCGAGAAACTCACGTGAAAAGTCACGCGGATGTCGGATGCCGTCAGTTTATTATTATTATTATTATTATTATTATTATTATTATTATTATTATTATTATTGCTCACAACAAAATACACAGAATAACAAATAATGATAATGTGAAACAAACAAGACAGAATAACAGAGACGGCAGTTCTCGCGTGAGTTTCACATGAATATCCCGCGAGAACGTCATGAAAGCTTCACGTTGCTCATTACAATATCCTTCATCGAACGCAAAGTCGACTCTCATGCAGGCTGTCACAGAGACAAACTCCGTGGTTCCCTCCTCTGGCCACCGGAGGGAGCCATCACTGGAATACTAACACACACGCATACACTTGCACTACATTTCCCATAAGCCCGTACCTTGGACTGATTACACCGCCAGCTGTAACCCATAACCCGGACTATAAAAGACTGCCACTCACCTCAGTGCACCGCGAAGTCTTGTTTTGCCTAGGTGGACATTTCTGAGCGTTTATACCCTGTCTGATTGCCTGTTACTGACTACGTTTAACCCTGTTTCTCGACCCTTGCTGCCTGCCCTTTGATCCTTGCCTGGTTACTGTTTTGTGAGTGATATCTGCCTGTCCTGACTCCTTGCCTGTTTTCTGACCACGATATTGTTTGCCTCTGCCATTTCTGTTCGCCCCTGTCTGACCCAGCCTGTATGACCACTCTGTTTAATAAAGCATGCAAATGGATCCCAGTCTAAGTGACGATTCGTTACACAGGCGCTGGTGACAGTTGGTCAGATGCGAAAAGATGAATAGCCTAAACCATGAGAAAATTTCTGGGTGTACTGTATTTTCGTTTAATACAGAATAGCAATGGGATTCCTTCTTAAGATTCATCAGTTGAGAAACAAGAGGAGGAGGAAGCCAAGAGAAACAACAACAACAACAACAACAACAACAACAACAACAACAACAACAACCAAAAAAGGGACAAAACGTGTTACTTTCTGTCAGGACTTTAGAATTTGAAATGAAAAGTTGATTTTAAAAAAATTAATAAATGAATAATAAGTGTTGTAGACCTGTTTTTAATTAAGTTGTTTTTCAAATAAAGGTTTCCGAGTGATATCAGATTGTTTGCGGGTTTTTTTTATTTTTTTTTTATTACCCTGTAACTACATGAAACAAGAGTGTAACAAGCACCACTTTAATTTACAGCCCGCAATGTCATACTTACCCTGTAACTACATGAAACAAAAGTATATTTCCCCATGTATTAAAAAAGATTGCAATAGTTCTTTCTACTTGCCTTGAAACAACTTAATCAGTGCACTTTCTCTCTAAATTGCTCCCAAACGTAAGATTGTTGTCTATAAGTATATATTATAATAGTATAAGTACCCCTTAGTTCTAAAATACTTACAGTATAAATAATGTTATTTTCCTGGTTGTTACCCCTTTATTCCCAAGACTTTACATATTGTTCCCCTATACTTACACGTACTTACTTTATAGGTACACTATAATTACCGAAAGTTACGCTGTACTTTCCGGGCTGTAATCTAAAGCGTTACCAAAAAGTTCACTTTGTCTTTCACATATGCTTTCAGTATATAACTAAAAATGTATTCTGTCCCTCTTGGGAAACAATAGCAACGTCAAAAAATAAAGATGTACAAACTGCAAAACCACAGTAGAAATTTAAAAATTAGTCTACTGACTCAAGTCAATTTTAATTAATCTTATTTAAGTATTCCCTTATTATATTTTCAAAAGACATCTGTGAAGCTCTCATCTCATTTAGCAACTCTTCATGTCTCCTTTGACTTGCGGCTTCGGACTCACGCAAGAACTGTAAAACGGCAGTATAATATGTTCTTCTCACCCTATGCCTACTTGTGCCACCTTGCAGAGATTGGCTGGACTGACTAGGTGCAGGTGATTGTGTCCCCTCCACATTAACTACATTAGGCCTATGAATGTGATGCCCCTCTGAGGTTCCTACAACTGGGATCTCCACATTATGATTTGCACCTAATAGTACATCCATTTCATTCAGATATTTGAAACGCATACTACTTCTTCCTGCGCTCTTGTTATTGTCTTTGATCTTTTTGTATGCATCTACAAGTGTGTTCCACTTTCTGCAGACTCTGTCTGGATCAAAAAACCTGCCCAAACTATTCAGATAACTTTCCAGCCATGTCTGCCCACATCTGCTTCTTTGATCCCCTACCCCTCCTAATTGTAGCATTTAGCTCAGCTAGGTTTTGTGGAGGTCCGGACCCATCTAACTCAAAATGCTGTCTCATTAAATCTATTAAGTACATGGTTTTCTCCTTGGTGAAACCATCATTCAGTTGTTGCACATTTTCTGTCTTTGGTCCAACATTCTCCTTGTCCATTTCCTCATTGCTCTCTTCAATGCCTAAATGAAGAATTTGTCATGAGATAGAATGTGGTGGCTGACCAAAACAGCTAAAAATCTAAATAATGTTCAGCATAATTCTCCAACAAACCTTGTGGGAAAAGTTGCACCCTGATTGTTAGAGCTTCATCAATAAAATATGAATTAGGGTCCCATGCTGCTTGATAAAGAGGAGCTTTGAAAGCTTGAGATCTTCCCTCATCTAGAAAAAGTTGCATCTCTCCGTCTAGGTACACTGAAAGATAAAATAATACAATACTGTATACATATGTAGAAGAAACATACAAATAATGATATATAAATGGCATAACACCCTTAAAGGGATAGCCCACCCAAAAATGAAAATTCTGTCATCATTTACTCCCACTCATGTCACTTTAAACCTGTATGAGTTTCTTCCTTTTGCTGAACTGAAAGGAAGATGTTTTGAAGAATGCTGGTAACCAAACAGTTGACGGTAGCCATTGACTTGTAGGAATTTTTTTTTTTTTTTTTTTTTTTAAAAACTATACTATGGAAGTCAATGGCTACAGTCAACTGTTTGATTACCAGCATTTTTCAAAATATCTTCTTTTGTTTTCAACAGCTGAAAGAAACACATACAGGAACAACTTCAGGGTGAGCAAATAATAGAATTTTCATTTTTGGGTGAACTATCCCTCTTAAACTGGAATATTATCACTATACAATAGACACATAACCTGTCAAAAGTAATATCATGCAGTTATTAATATGCTATGTTATCACTAGATACATAGTAGCTATTGAAGTTCAGACATTCATTCCAACACAAACAGTTATTCTTGTATATTTCATGTAACATTTCTGTTAATACAGCAGGGTTGCCAACTTTTGAGTTCAGTTTGGATTGAGAAACATTCCTGCAGGTTGGGTGGGGATTGGTGTAAAAGCACAAATTTCACAATTAAATTTATAAGCTTGCGATTCGATTTTAATTTCGATTCAATTCAATATCAATTCATTTGCATATGGATAAATAGCACACTAATTTATTTATCAAGGAAAAAATGTTTCTAATGTTGTAAACTATACTGGGAACCCTTTCAGCTGTCAAATTATTGATGAAGATTAAAATTTACAAGTGATTTATGATTATATACAGTAAGGTCATTTTTATAATAATGACAGTATAATAATAACTATTAAAGGATATAAGAGCTCTGTAGAGTGCATTTTTCTCGCTTTAGCGTTTATGGACATTGAATGGCTTTTCTAAAGTAAATGTAACGTTACGAGACATTGTTTTTATTGACGTCCGCGGTTAAAGCACTGAGCGATTACATGAGACATGATTCATTCAGTAAGTTGTAGGCTACTGGTCCTTTCAACATGCAGTTCACGTGCCGCTTGATCTGAGGCGATACAGTGATCTGTCATGTCACATTAAAGAGCGCCAAAACAGTATTTATTGTTTGAATTTCGTAATAAAACTTACAGAATTTGAAAGTTGAGACTTTTTTTTTTTATATCAAAAGTAACCTGCTCTGTCTTGTCTGACAGCGAATTGTCAGTGTTCTTTGCTCTGCAATGTTTTTCACTGCGTTTGAAAATGTACGTGGACAGCGTCACGTCAATTGCGTGAAACTCGCACTGAAAGCGTGCGAGTTGGCAGCCCTATTCATTTCGTACTGTGAAAATACTTTAAAGTTTGCTTTTACGTTTCACATAAGGTAGCTCAGCGCTAATCTCACTAGAAGCTGAACAAGCCACCATGTTGGAAGTGACGTCAAATGATGCGTCTTATTGAGGTTGGGGTTGATCGATCTGCCCCGACTTCACAGGTCAGATGTCCCACTTCAAACAGAGTTCCAGACGTTATTTTCAAGAAGGAGGTGGGAAAAATCCTAATTTTGAGTTGTCTGGAATGCAGCATAAGACAATAGACAGTGGAGCACATGGCACATAGAAACAAACAAAAGAAAGCTATGCTATGCCCACACAAAACAAAACAAGAACACGCAGTGACACTTAACATTATTTGTCTGAAAAAGTCCACTTTTTCTTTTTTTTTATATAAACTTTTCAAAATACAAAAGGCATCTGAATCACAGAATGGGCTTCATTCAGAAACATTGTAAATGTATGAGTAAATTCTGAATAATGTGCGCATAAAACAGACCTTCCCAAAAACTCTGCTCCAGATTCACAAACGCTTCGTAAACATCAGATTTGATAGTTAAACGTGTGTTACACTCATTCACAATTAGCATAATCCCCACCTATGAATTACATCTACACAAATTATGTGTCCAGAAACACTGCAATCTTCTGGACTCCCTCCTCAGGTTTTGCCCATTATATTGCATAAATGCAAAAGAGACTAATAGGCCATATGCCTAACAATAAATATTCAATTAAAGTGTGTCCAGCAAAGCATTTTTAGCCTGCTAAAAAAAAAAAAAAAAAAAAAAAAAACTTCTGAAAATGGCCAGCTGGTGGCGCTTGCGAGCACTTGGGAGGCGCAGAGTTTTTCCAGCTGAGATGCTTTGGTTGCTATGATTTGGAATATATGGCAGTTATAAAATGCAAAAACCAGCAATATTACCGGTACCTTCTCTGTTGTTGTTTAGTCGTTGTTAGATCAGCCGGAACCGGGAACATTTCCTATAACACCCGATGTACTTGTTACATCATAAGAAGAATGGCATCTACGCCAATATTAGTCTCTCTGTTTATCAATCAGATCTGTAGTCAATCGGATCTGGGCCATATCCAGATCAGATGGAGGACCTGCGCCTAGGTACGACCACAACGCATCCCTGAAGTGTCAGCAGAGATTGTGTCAACTAGATCATCCCCTGTGAAGGCCTCATCGACACGACAGCCAGTGGCACAGATCCCCAACAAACTGTTTCCATACCGGCGTGATGAATCCGTACTTCAACTGGATTAAATATTTTGACTGTTGCGATCCCACTCTGACTTATGACCTGTAACGTTGCCTGAACCAAAAATCATGCATTGTTCGATGGTGGCCAGAGGAGAACTGGCCCTCCGACCAAGCCTGGTTTCTCCCAAGGTTTTTTTCTCCATTTTGTCACCTGTTGGAGTTTGGGTTCCTTGCCGCTGTTGCCTCTGGCTTGCTTAGTTGGGGACACTTGATATTCAACAATGTTTTTGATCTGCCTGCATTGACACCATTGTATGCAAACTGAACTGAGCTGCATGACGACATTACTGTTTTCTCCAGAGCTGATGTATAGATAAATGAACTATATTAATAACTATTGATTTTTACAAAGGAATGAATCAATACTGAATTTACTTAAGCTGGACAAGACACCATTTTCTTCTAGAGCTGCTGTGCAGCCAAAATTATTGAGAAGCATCTGGCTGCAGACATGCAATCTCAGACACGCATGTGCAGTCCGACACATGCATTCTCAGACATGCATGCGCACTCAGATACATGCAGTCTCAGCCGCACTTGCGCAGTCCGACGCATTCTCAGCAGCTCGTGGACACTCAGATAAATGCGCTTTCAGACGCACGCGTTTTAATGCACCTACAGGCCACTTGTAAGTATATTTATGCAATTCGTAAAAGATTAAGTTAAAGTAAAAGAGTTGTTCATTATTTGGTAAATGTTATCGAAAACGATCCTGATATTTATCTGATATATCCCACATGCACAGGTGTCGACGTTATGCAAGCATTTTAGAGGATTCAACGACCATTAAATTGATGTAAGTATATTTACCTCATTCATACAAAATTAGCTAGATGTAAAAGTGTTGTTTTAATCTATAAGATAATGACCCTATTGGAGAAAACAACTACTCGATCAATAATATGGCTCCCTCGACACACATTTTCATTATGCGGAACATTATCCATCATAAAAATGCATCAACAAACCAGAAGATGTTGGAGGGACAGCTACAGCGTGGTCACATACCTCACAGCATTGAAAATGTGGTCCTCTCTGACTTGGGACAAGCAATTTTAAGTCAGTATCCATTCTATTTCTGTTATTTCTAATCACTACTATTGTTAATAAATTTGCAGATCTAATCTTTTTTTTTTAATCATCTGTCTTTCTCAGCCCCATGTTCCACTGACAAGCAAATTTCTCCTGGCTTGGGGTTAGGACCGGAGCATGAGTCATTGAAACATTCACCACATGCAGTTGAGGACAATGGTAAGGATTTTTTTATTATTAATAATATTTTTTGTTCCTTGCTAATTCTTGGAAATTTTTTGTTTGTCTTGAAATATGCAGAAGAGTGTGGACCCCAATGCAAAGAAGTCACAAACTGCAAAAACATTACTGCCTGCAGAGCATCGTGGTCTTTAACATACCATTCAGCTCAGAAAGAACTGGTTAGTTTCATAAGATCAACAATACAACAAATCTGCATAAGTTTGTGTTTAACCTTGCATTTCCAAATATTGCAATTTTATTAGCTCAACTACATACTGGACATAGAGAACCTGCAAAGGAGCTGATTATTCGAACAGCAAAGGCATGCCTGACCCGTGCAGATTTTTGGACCTTAGGGTTAAACAGAGACATGGAGTCTACTGTAAGATATTGGTTGTTTTACATTTATGATACAATTTTTATTGTTACAAGTGAAGAGTTCAGATACATAACCCTCTTAAAGCCATCTGAAATTTAGCTCTAAAATTAGCATTATCATCAAGCTCATATGTCTCTTTTCAGTTATTTCATTTTAATGGCAATGAGAAGAACCTATACAATGATATTAAAGTAAAGTTACTGAACCTAAACACATCATCTGGCTAAAATGCTAATTTTAGAAAAGAATTTCAGATGGCTTTTGCGTCTGAACTTTTCAAGTTGTAAGAATTAATCCAATTAATTAACAAAAAGTGTAATTAAATTACATTAAATCAGAGCCGAATTAACTGTAAATGATTCAGAATTAATATTTAACACTTCATCAATTATTCGTCTACCGAAAAATTGAGGTTAAAGTATCTTACTAATTCTGGATAAAATATTATCCTGTGGCCAACGGTAATAATATTTTATTATGATTACTGACTGATTATGATTATGAGCAAGGTAGCAAAATGGTAGTTTAAGGCAGCAATTTGGTAACCACTGCACAAGACACTTGTATGCGTGAAAAATCAAACAAGACTTTATTGAACTAATCTACTACGCACAAACTAATCTAACGAAAAACATATACACACACACTCATTCATTCAGTTACAGGGAAATGGTGAGATTATTGTCCGGAGGTGAATGGATTCCCCAGTTGTTTTAACAAGTTTCTTTGACCGTAACTTGAGACAATTAATACACTAGCAATTAAACCATAGTTTCATTTGCTTAATAAAATTGCACCAGCTCAGCAAAATTAGGAGACCTGTGTTTACTTGCGTTGGCTGCTCCTGTAAGCGCGTGTTCCTTTGTGACGGAGTTGAAGGAAGCGGCGTTGCTCGGTCAAGAGTTCTGAAGGACGACGTCCCGTGGGGAAATAGTTGGCTTTGCAGAAAATGGAGTCTTCGTTGAATAGTTGCAGGGTTTACGCGTTGCTGCGTGGGTGTCTCTCTGCATCTCGAGGAGTTGCTGGAAACAAAGGACTTTGAGTGAGTCCTCGTCTGCGAAGTTCAACGAAGGTTCTTGCAGGGGTTTGAGTGAGTTCTTGAAGAGGTTTATCGTGCAATCAGGACGATGGTCGGTCCACGACGACTCAGCGAAGGCCAAGACAAAGGAGCACAATCGAAAGCAAAAGCCAAAACACAACGCGCGGTATTGGATTTTGAACAGTTTGTTGGTTCCGCCTTTCCGAGTGTTTTAGCCAATCAGGTCCTGTTTTGGGCGGGTCCTACGCCCAGTTCTCCTGTTCTTGTATGTAATTAGCATAATGTCCTTACAATTCTTTGTTCTCAAACTTTTAGGAATTTTGGTCAGAACTTTGAGAAGTTAACTTTGCTGGTTCAAAAGTCGTACATCTTACATAAATCAATTTTGCATCAAAATACTGGAAAGCATTTATCCATCACAACCATACCAAACAGTACATATTTTCTGTAATTGAAGTAGATTTTCTTCAAATTTACCTGTAATCAATATTTAAAACACACAGAGAGAATTACACAGGTTCCATGAACAAAATAAAACATGCTTAATACATATGATATGTTAGAGGCTACTTCTTGTGATACGTTCATATCTTTGGCAGTTTTTCTTAAATTGTTTCTGTTTAAAACAAAGAGAGTGGCTTCCTTGTCTGCCAGGGGAACTTTGGAATGTCTTTTGAAATGCAAAGTTGGGCTGCTGTGACTTTCACCTCGAGATGTGTCGCAGGTCTGAGTTTCCTGATAACAGTGGGAATTTACACCTTGTGTCCTGGTGTTTGCTGATCCAGCTGTTTTCTTAAAGTCAACAAAGTGAGAGGGAGTCTTTTTGATCTGTCTCTACAATCAATGGTCTCCAAATGGCAGAAATTGGAGAACAGGATTTTTCCGCAATTTTATGTCTCATGAATGGCTCGGTGGGGGAATGGGTTGATTCTCTTTGATCTTTGGAATGTGGAGTTTTTGGTCATTTAGTGGGCTTCGTTCAGGAATAATCCTACAAAGTGTTTCCTTAATTTAATTACCATTTTGTCCCGAATATAACCAGCCCAACTTGGCTTTTCAAATTACCATGGTTTTGCTAAAAACAACACTGTTATTGTAGTAAAACCACGGTCACCACAAATTAATCATGGTGTGGCTACAAAAAACATAGTTTAACCATGGTATTTCCATTTGTATTATCTGTTTATTAAGTCAATATACCAAAAACATGGATTTACTACAGTAAAACTATGGTTAGTTTTCGTAAGGGTTGTCATTCATGTTAATCAGTCACAGCTAGCCATGCATCATCTCTTACATATATGTTTCTCTAGATTGGAAATGGTTGTTTTCAACTCATTGACCAAATTGCAGCGTCAAAGGTACTTTCTAATCTATCAAACTCATCTAAAATTAAGATTAGCCAGACTGATTCTTCACACAATATTCTGCAGGGAAAGGACATTCATATTGTTGACCTGTTTATCGTACCAACACGGCTGCCCCCAAACAACTGTAATCCAATGTTGAATCTGCCTGTAAGTATGCATTTTTTTCATTCCCAGTTATGCTCACAAATCATATGTTTGGACTAAAAATCTTTCATTGCTGCTCTAGGATGATGCTCACTTAAAAGATGCTTTGATGATTCCCATTTGGACACCAAGACACTATCAGTTGTGTGTACATAATGAAAACCTTATGATTCAGAAAGTTACACATTATAGCATTTTGATAATTGTATGAAAGCATTGTCATATTTATGGTAAATGCAGTATATGTTTATGGAGTACATGTCATTATAATAGTTTTATTTAAAGTGAATTTCTTTAGGTTTTGAAACCAGCACAGAGAGTGATTCTCTATCTAGATTCTAAATGTTATGAGAGACCGCATGGATTTGGTGACCAGAGATACAAATCACTGTTTAGAGAAGGTCACGTTCTTATGACCTTTCTTTGTTCAGGTTCATTGATCAAGTTCATCTGTTCAAGCAGGTTTCTCAGCCTTTTTCATCAGGGCCCCACTTTCTTTTTAGAGGTACAGATGACAATTGTCAAAAAAAAACAAAAAAAAACAATTGTCATAAGTCACTCAGCACCATCTCATTCCAAATTCCAAACTGACGTTCCTAGGTGATACAGAACTTCTGCTTAAGGCCTGACAACTCTGCATATAAAGGGTGTCAAAACTCAGTTCCTGGAGGGCCACAGCCCTGCAGAGCTTAGTTCCAACTCTTCTCCAAAACCATGTAGTTTTCAAATAAGCCTGAAGGACTTGATTAGCTGGAATGGGTGTGTTTAGGAACTGAGTTTGTCACCCCAGCTGTAGATGTTGGTTCTGCTGTTTAGAGCATTTCTGTTCCTTTTGACTAGTCTCTCTTCTGCAAGTTGGTTTGTAAATGAGAGTTCAGTTGTTTGCTTGAACTTTAAAGTTTGTTTCTTTTGTGAGCATTTCATGAGCAGGTTTCTCATACTGGGGTTCTCTATTTAATTCCGGCTTAAACTATTTTAATTTTGGCTTTATCACTGTATCGGTGGTGATTGCCAAGGCAGAAAAACAAACAAAAATTACACTGAGATTATGGATGTCCAGTGTATCTGAAACGGGCCCCCATTTGAGAGACACTGTTGAGAGACACTTGTAGATATTGATGTATGCAGAAAGGTTGTTGTACAGCGTTACATGTATTTGTCCTTTGCATTCTTGACAGGGACATTGCATACAGGATAATACCCAGACAATGGACAGAAAAAACAGGTCTTGAATTACAGGTTGGCTGTCTGTGTCTGTCTGTCTATCTGTCTGTCTGTCTGTCTGTCTGTCTATCTGTCTGTCTATCTATGAAATTGTGCTTATTCCCTCCTTTCATTATATTTAAGGGTTTTCCAGGACAGCCATATGGAAATGACTGTGGCATATCCATGTTGATGGTAAGGTGTACAATATGTTGGTGGTTAATATTATATTCATTTTGCCCTAATACTAACTTGTCTTTCATTTATAGTCTGCATTGTACGTTGTGCTGGATGCCCCATTTGACTACACAATTGTAAGTAATATTATAGTTTTCAATAACTTTGAGACAGTGTAACTTACAAAGGGCATAAACTTTTATGTTTTGAGCAGCTGGACATGGCAGAGGTGAGGAAATGGTGGTGCATCATGTTAATGGAGAACTTCGGACTGGATCGGTAAAGAATTGTTTGTTTTTTGGCTTTTGAATATTTAAAGCTTTCATGAATAAGGAACTATGCAATATTCAATCTTTAACCACTATTTTCCAGACATGGAAAACTGTTTGCCCATTATGCAGAAGAGTCCAAAGCCTTCCTGAGAGGTGATCAGCAGCCTGTATTTAGGTAGCAAAAGAGGAAGTTTGAACAAATCTCTCAGGTAAAAGCATATACTTGGGAATCATGAGGTTAAAAATGGCATGTTATCATAAAAAACTAGCTAAACTTGTGCTGTATTTTTTCCACTAACAGGAAAAGCCTTTCCACATACAACAGGTAACTCGTACCTTTTACTTTGTTGCAGCTCCTCAGAAAAAGTACCAGTTACTTTTTAAAAAGGTAGTACTAAAGATAACAGGTTCAAATTCAATCTTCATATGTTTTTTAGGAAGATGAAACAAATGGTTTCACCCCTGAGTCTGCACTGGAGAAGCAGGTGGCTCCACGAAAAGTAGGTTTTATTAGAGGGGTTGCAGCCATTATTGTTCAGCATAGTTTTAATTATCCTCTTTTGCATTGTTTTTTCTTAGGTGCTTATCATGACGGATCTTAAGATTGCCAGTCAGTGGTGCTTGGAGAACTGGGGTGATCTTCTTGGCTCAGTTCAGCTTCCTCGTATACTGTGCATGGAGGATGAAGAAGCCATTGAGGCCTTGGAACAGTTCTTCAGTGCAGAGTGTATAGAGGAAGATCTTGTAGAGCCACTGATGTTTGTCTTTACATTTATGCAGGACATGCATACATTTTTAGAGAATGTGGTGGACAACATGCACCTCAAAATCTTTTGTCGCACACAAAATTAAAAAAAAGAAACAGTTGTCCATTTCTTTGTTTCATGTAATGTTTTTCTATATATATATATATATATATATATATATATATATTTTTTTTTTTTTTTTTACAATGCTAAGTATAATCATTTACAAAACTCAACAATCACCAACTGCTGTGTGTTGATTTTTTTTTCTGGTGTATCAGTTTAATAACCAGTGAAGTTTTTTTGTTGTTGTTCTTCAAGATTCTTTAATGAATAAAAACAGCAGAATAGAGGTCTTTTGTAACAATAAACACTACACTTCAAAGGTTTGGTATCAGTTTTTTTTATTAAATTAAAAATTTAAATTAATTTTTTTTTTGTTGAAGGAAATTAATATTTGTATTCAGGATATATGTGTTCATTTGTTAAAATGTGTAAGTAAAGATGTTTTTTAGAGAAGAATTTAATATTGAATAAATTCTGTTCTTTTTTATTTTTTTATTTTTCAAAGAATCTTTAGAATAAAATGATAACAGGCTATAAAAAGAATTAAGCAGCAAAAGAATTAAGTTGTTTCCAACATTGATGATTAATCAGCGTATTAGAATGATTTCTGACAGATCATGTGACACTGAACACTGGAGTAATGGCTGATGAAAATTCATCTTTGCATGACAGAAATAAATACATTTTTAAAATATATTACAATACAAAACTTATTTTGAATTGCAATATTTCACAATACTGTATTTTTTGCATCTGTACTTTTCATCAAATAAATTCATCCTTGATAAGCATAAGAATTAAAAATCAAATAAATGAAAATCTTACTGATACAAACTTTTGAGCGGTAGTGTATATATATATTTGAGAGTGCATGTGTCGTAGTGCGCATGCGCGGCTGAGAGTGCCTCTTGTCTGCAGCCAGGCCCTATTTAAATTATTTGCCAGTTATCACTGTAAAGCTGCTTTGACACAATCTGCATTGTAAAAAGCGCTATATAAATAAAGGTGACTTGTACAAGTAGGACTGTTGGTCGGTGTAGTATTTGTCCCACCCCTCCTCCAATGTGATTGGAGAGCTGGGTAAAAAGTGACAGTGACGAGCGTTGCATTTTATTCAAAGTTGAACAGTTTTCAACCCTAACTACAAAAAAAAAAAAAGCCGGGGCTAACGATATCTTGCAATATATTATGGTGGATTTATTGCAGGAAAATGCAGTGTCATCAGAATGCCTAAAAGAACAGAGAACGTTCGAATGTTTTACTCACCATTTACACATCGTCAGGAGCATACCAACTAACATTTTGAAAATACGACCATTTTCATGAATCCGAAAAATTACGTCAGAACGGCTTTACGAAAAACAAAAATTCGTTCTGCTTGTGTTTCATGAATGAGATCCAATGACTCTATGCTTTGTGCCAGTGGTGCCAGTGGTTCTTGCAGTTCTCATTTATCCAATAGAACACCAGAGGGAGTGCGTGATTTGGTCGCATGCACTAGCCTAAGGCCACCACATCAGCTGAATTATATCACTTGGAATGTTATGACGGCATTATAAATAACAGCGCTGTTCAGTCAATCAGACTGAATAAACCAAATGTTTTACTTTTTTTAATTAATGATTTTTTCCTATTATGATTTATTTTCTATTATTCTATTATACTATTCTTTAAAGGATTTTCATATGTTTGGTCAATTTTCATAAAATACTGAGAGCTGCGTATAGGCGTATCAGTATAATAAGTTTCTCAGTAACCTACACACTGACGGACAACCACATGATGTGTGATGTTCATAAAGCTTAGGCCTAAATTTGGAGCAAAATGAGCTTTTTACATCTGTGGGTTTGAGTCATGTGATCGGTTTATATGACACGAAAGGGGGAGAGACAGTCATCATTTTCATCATTGCATTTCGAAGAGAAGACGGAATCAATAAAAGGCTCTCCTGTTTTATGAGTTTAGGCCTATTTGTTTTGTTTTGTTTTGTATTGTTTTTGTGACCGCTGCCTTCCTTGAGGACCACCATGCGTTTTTAGTCTTACAATTATGTAAGCGATTAATTACTATTTTGGTGAGTTTCAAATCTCGAAAACGCAGTTGCGATAGAATCTAAATGATTACAAAATGTAAAGCACAAATTTTATGACTCTTGGTCGGTATAAGTCTGAGGCTGTACCCAGTAAAGAGCGCAAGTTTGCGGACTTCGACTGTGCTGTGCAGCAGTAATATTGAAAGGTATAACATTGCTTCTGTTCATTTCTTATAGCTGTATTGTTTCGATTAAAATCTCTAAAATTAAAATATCTCATTTTGGACCTGCTAGAACTGGTCGTTTTATACTGGTCGACTTATACTGAATTGTCTATTAAAGGTGTGCTGAAGGAAAATAACATCTAACAGACTCAAAAAGGCTGAATGAGGACGGACACTATAGGAGCATGAACGACTCGTCGCGCCATCACTTCAGCATGAAACACATGGACTACATGTATAATACTAAAAATAACATCACTTCGAACAGCAGTGCAACTCCCGGTGACATGAATGCAACAGGCATCGCCCAAATCATGATCCCTCAGGAATTGTTTCTAATGCTCGGCTTGATCAGTTTGGTGGAAAACATTTTGGTGGTGGTGGCCATAATCAAGAACAGGAATCTCCACTCGCCCATGTATTATTTCATATGCTGTCTGGCGGTGTCTGACATGCTGGTGAGCGTAAGTAATGTGGTGGAGACGCTCTTCATGTTATTGACGGAGCACGGGCTGCTGCTCGTCACTGCAAAGATGTTACAGCACTTAGATAATGTGATCGACATTATGATCTGCAGTTCTGTCGTGTCCTCGTTGTCGTTCCTGTGCACTATTGCCGCGGACCGCTATATCACCATCTTTTACGCACTCCGGTACCACAGCATCATGACCACGCAGCGCGCCGTGGCCATCATCGCGGTGGTGTGGCTCACCAGCATCACCTCTAGCTCTTTATTTATCGTTTATCACACTGACAACGCGGTCATCGCCTGTCTCGTCACGTTTTTCGGCGTGACATTGGTGTTCACGGCGGTTTTGTACCTGCACATGTTCATCCTGGCGCACGTCCACTCCAGACGCATCATGGCCCTCCATAAGAGCCGCCGGCAAGCCACTAGCATGAAGGGAGCCATCACTCTGACCATACTGCTCGGTGTTTTCATCATCTGCTGGGGGCCGTTTTTTCTCCACCTCATCCTTATCCTCACTTGTCCCACAAACCCTTACTGCAAGTGTTATTTCAGCCATTTCAACCTGTTTCTGATACTTATAATATGCAACTCGCTTATAGATCCTCTCATTTACGCGTATCGCAGTCAGGAGCTGCGCAAGACCCTCAAAGAAATAATTTTTTGTTCATGGTGCTTTGCAATGTGATATAGCCTATTCTTTCTAGAGTTTTTTTTTTTTTTGAAACGCGTGGAGGATAATCTGCGCTGACATAAAAAAAAATCCACTTTTCAGCCTTCTTTTCTCCCTCTCTACAGAAAAGACTGGATACTGGGGGACACAAAACTTTTTTTTATAAAATAACCATTTGATCAACTCTATTTTTGATTTACTAAAACAATGCTTAATTGGATAGTTTAAACCCCCCAAATAAAAGCATCATTCATTAGAAAAAAGTGGGGAAATTGTATTAAGACAGCATCCGTAGATGCCTCTGTCAAAGAATAAAAGCTTTGCATAAAAGACAGTTTAATCTTAAGCAGCTTCAATTTATTGCTGGGAGAAATATACACTGTATGCAGGATATAGTATCAACTCACCTACCTTTAACGTAATACCACTACACATTACCTTTGCTCTCCATGATTTGATCGGAACAATGTGCATGCCACAATCTAAATATTGGCCAGACTAACTAAGGAATTGTCATGACATCATGATTTTTAAAGACAACCTGATGAGTATTAGAAATCCATCTTCAAAGTGCTTATCCTCTGCAGGGTCACTGGGAGAATTAGAAAATTGATGGGGATAATTAAAATTGATGGTCGTTCAGTAGTGCATGCATTATTCAGGAGATTTTGTTTTTCATGTTTTTATAAATTATAATTTGACAACTCAAAAAAACAAAACAAAAAACAAAACAAAACAAACAAACCCAGAAACCTAATAGTGTACCTAACCTGTATGTTTCAGTTGTTTTATGAAATGTTTGTAATGTTCATAATGCTGTAATAAGAAAATATGAATAGCATATAGTAAATGCATCACCACAGTTTGCAAATCAGTGCTAATTACAGTTTCATTTGAACAAACACTGATTTGATGCAAAATCCTTTGTGTAAGAACAACAGTTGTCTGCTTAATGAATCCTACAGTTTCAGGCTTTAACCAAGTGCTGCTGTTGTCAGAATAGTCATAAAAATTCAAAATGTAATTTTTTTTTTTAATAAATAATATTCAAAAAATAATATTAACCAAGTCCTAATGTGATTCTTTTGAACAGAACTATGTGGTGAAAGCTTGACAAGCAGCTTTTTAAATTTGCTCTTCCACTCTTTTTTTTTTTTTGTCTTTTATCAGTCTTTTATCACTTTTTAATCCATTAGATACTCTATTGACTTTTTTGACTCTTTTCCTATTTGGTGTAATTTAAGCTCATCACAAGCTTTTTCACGTGTTTGCGATGTGGCTGTGGGCAAGAGAACTGATTTGAGTGATGGCAGCCATCAGGGCCACATGCCATTTCATTAAGCCACTAAATCTTCTGTCCCTCATGGAGAACACTTGGTTCTCTTGTTTTAACATACTTACACTGAATCCAAAGCTATTCTCTTAAAAAAAATACTACAAAGACTATGTATAAAAAAAGAGACTTTAAAAAAAAAAAAAAAAAAAAAAAACTTTTACCAAACAGCATAACCTTGGTCAGATTGGTACAGTTACTATTTATGGAGAACTTGACTATATACCCTGTTAATAAACCAAAACTTTGTACAGAACAGTCTAAATCAGGACCTGTTATCTGTCACAAACAGTGACAAATTGTGGCTTAAAGTACTAAAACAACAACCAGAGAGAACTAATATTTCTCTCACAAATCTTTTCTCTCTGACTTAATGTTCGCCCCTTTATAAGGTAGGTTAGTAAGTGGCCACTAGTACATGGGCATCAAACTCATGACTTACATACGTAGGCCATTTTTAATTAATAAACACCAATGGTGAGCACAGACATACATGCCATTTTATTGTGGGCTAGTAATATTATCGCACATCTCTATATATAAAGTTAGATATACAAGTATATCCAACTTTACCTGCATGCATAAGGTATATTCATGTAAAGCAAATTGTGAACCAGCTCTAATCTGCTAAATGCAACAATAAGGCATGAAGGTATTAAGATATTATTAACAATACCATCATGATTTTTTGTAACAATGTGTATTGTGAATATGCTGTACAAATAAATTTGGCTTGACATGCACAAAAGTCCAGAAGCAAGTTGCTTTAATCACCAGTATTTTGATTAAATAAATGTGAGCACATGGTATGTACTATTTTCAAAGACCAGAAGCTAGATTGGATAAATGTAATAAAACTGTTAATATTAAAGTTACACTGCATTTTTTGGTCAGTGTATAATCTGTGTTCAAAACTGTATTCATGCCTTAATTAAATTTTAAGGTATTTCAGATTTAGGAGTAAATTTTAGTCTCACATCATTATCTGTCCTGCGTATTTATGTCGTATCTGTAAACAGAAATAAAGAAATGTCATCCCCAACTCATTGGAGAAGTTTGGCTTTACTGCAGTATGTTATAACGAACTACTTAGAATGTAGGATATCAAAACAGATAAAGAAAAAATTCAGTATACACAAAATAAAATATCATATCTGAGAGACATGCAAGATATACAAGGGAAGTTGGGGAATTGCAAAACTGTAAAGCAGAATAAAATAAGCCCTGCCCTATCAAGACCCGAAGCAAAATCACAACATCTCAGACAAAATCTGGGGTAGGTTCTAAAAAAGAAACAAAGGAGACCTTATTTATCCAAGCAGGGCTTATGAAATCATAGACTGAAAACAGCTTACAGTACTATAAAAAAAAAAAAATATTCCATCCTTTCCTAGTCTGTTCGCCAAGTGTTCTTTTTATTGGCCATGCATAAAATTGGATTATTTTGCTTGTAAAACATGGTCCTATTGTAGAACACCTACTATGTGTTTCTAGATGTTCATGATGCATGTCTGTGAGAAAACAACCTTTTAACAAAGTAAAAGAAAGAAAGAAAGAAACAAACAAACAAACAAAAAAGAAAGAAAGAAAAAAAAAGGAAAAGAAATTCAGTCACCTGTTATTGTCAGACCAGCCATTCAAGAGGTTGGACTGGAAAGCATATTTTGGCAATGTTAAATTTGCACATTTGTTTGATATGTTTAAACATTGCATTGGAAAATCTTGTGCAGCCCTTAATACTGTATATATAGAGTGAAATGTAGGAGACCTTTGTTTTCTTACAGTTTTTAACACATATAGAAAAATACCTCCACATTTGAGGGAAATAATCTCAATAAAATAAAATAATCTCTCTTCCACTACACTCTCACGTGCATTTGGTGTATTTACATTTCCAGAGACTAACTAGAGTATAGTTTTAATCTGCTGTATTAATTTTCACATTCCCTGTGAAAATTTTCTTTGGTTTTTCTATATGGGTAATGTGTAATGTCACTTGTATTTAGTGTTTATGCCTCTTATTTTGAAGTATAGTTTTGTTCGGTTGTATTTGAGTGTGTGCGTGCACACATATCTTCCTTCCCTATAGTCTTCCTTAATTGTAAGTTCTTGTCTTGACTAAGTAATGTTAAGCTTTGTATAAGTTTTTCTTTGTATATTGTTTTTGGATATATTCACCTTGTTTATCTGAATAAAAGCTATGATTAGATCAACACCTTGATATACACACTTTTAAATTGTAGCATTTACATGTACAACTTTCTTTGAAAATATAAGTTAACAGTTCAGTGGTTCATAACTGGCTTAACAGCTTCATTAGCCTACAAAGTATGTAGCTCATTCAGCAGACTCCAGCACTAAACTGTCCGGTCAGAGTCATATGACTCTATTGGCTATGGAATGCAATAATGAAAGTGCTTAATTAGCTCAAGTATGTGGGTGGAGGGGGGGGTTACAATTAGATTTAGTTAAGCCAGTTGTTGCTCTATTTCTTATAAACCAAGGGTCTACACTGTCACATAACTTTTATAAGCCTTTATGTGCTACTTTAAAAATCATTTTCCAAAAAAATTCCTTTGAGTGATTTATTGAAAGCAAAATGTGTTTGATCCTTAACTAACTTAACTAATAACTAATCCATTTATCTGGCACAGTTAGACAAATCCACTTTATGATGTCACTGATCTTTATAGTTAAAACACTGTTTCAGTATCTGCAACACAGAATACCAGTAATGTGAATTATGTAAAAACTGTACCTTTATAATTTTAATGCATTTGGGAATATCATATACACAAAGGTTACTATGGCTATCCAAATTACGCTGTGACATCAGGGCAGTGTGGGCCGTCTTGTGCGTTGAGAGACCCCATTTCGCGTGTCGGTGTACTTTAGTAACCTGTAATACCTTGGACTATGGATGGGGCTGCGCTAACGCAGATTGATGCTGAGGATTCTGAGCGTACCGTAGCATTCTCAGCCTGCTTGAAATATGCCATAGTAGAGAAAGAAGCTCTATAGCCTGTGTCTTGTACAATCCCCTCTAGTAGTAGCTCGGATAGATGAATTGCGGTTTTATCAGGAGGCAGTTGATATGTGAGATAATCATGGCATTAATGTATAACTTTGAGGCCTAAGTAGTATTAATGTATAACTTTGAGGCCTCAGTAGTATTAATGTATAACTTTGAGGCCAAAGTAGTTAAATTATTCATGTAGCTAAAATTTACCAAATTAACTTTTATTTTGTTCCCAACTTTTTTACCTTGTTTTTTGAATGTAAGTTGTGAGTCTATTATGCCTAAATATTTACTCATGCACTACTGATAATCTTTTTTAAAGGAAGAGTTTTAGTTAGTCTCTTATTGCAATGGCCTGATTAACCAAGGTCTCCATAAAACCAGCCCTACAATTTAATAAAATAAAACATCTTATACAGACACTTCATATGGTATTCGATGATTTGTTAATAGTTTTTAATAGATTACACTTTCAATAAGGTGTTTTTACATATGTTTTGGCTGAATTTTCATTGCATTTACACTGTTCTGACCAGCAGGCATCACCAGCGTGTGGTGTTTCGCACGCTTTGAACCAGTGAATAAATTTGCTATGCCATAGCAAAGAGTATAGAAGCCAAGAGGCGAAACTCTGATGCTTTTTTGGTAACAGCCACGAGGTGGCGCTTCGCGAGCACGGCCACCATTTTGAGGTGAAAATGCCAACAGCATTCTGTCTGTTTCTGTATATCTATACAGAAACAGACAGAATGACAACGAAAGTCACCCACTATCGGCGAATCTCACAGCCAAACCAGAAGCACAATAGAAAATTTCTCAAATTAATATTTGATATACCACTTTGATATTAATATATCATCAGTAAATTTTATGACACCTACAGTAAATGTTGTATTGTCTTATAGTGCCTTCCGTAAGTATTGAAACAATAAAGACAAAATTGCTCTGTTAGCTGTGGTGTCAAGACATCTATAAATATGATTAAAAGATTAATATGAGGCAGAATGTCACATTTTATTATTGACTGTTTCAACACAAAATGTTTTACCAACTAAGAAGAACAGCACTTTTAGAGTTTCATCCCTCTGCCTAATGTGAGCATAAGTATTGGGACGGTTTAACTTAAAGCAAATTTAAGATAATATTTAATTTTAAATCCCTTGCAAGCAATCACAGGAGCGAGTCTGTGATAGACATCATAGACATCACCACACTCTTGGTTTCACACTTTGAAATGCTTTTCCAGGCCTTTAATGCAGCCATTTTCATCATTTGCTTTTTTTGTGGAGTTTCTGCCTTTAGTCTCCTCTTCAGCTGGTGAAATGCTTGTTCAATAGGATTTAAATCTGTAGACTTGGCCAATCTAAGACCCAAAATTACTTTACCATAATAATCTCCTTTGATTGAGTTGGCAGTACTAGTGTTTTGGGTCACTGTCCTTGTGCCATATGAAGCACTTCCCAGTGAGTCTGGTGGCATTTTCTTGAACACTGGTAGGCAAGATTCTTTTGTACACTTCTGAATTCATTCTTCTGCTGCCATCACTGAATAAGTCATTAATAAAGATGAGTGAGCCTGTTCCAGAGGCAGACATGTATGCCCATGACATGACACTACCTCCACCATGCTTTCCAGATGATGTTGTAAGCCTTGGATCATTTTGGAGCAGTTTTTTTTTTTTTTTTCCTCCACACTTTTGCTTTCACACTTTGATAAAGATTAAACTTTGTCTCATCTGTCCATAAAACTCTGTTCTAAAACTCTACTGGCTCATCTCTGTGTGTTTTTGCAAATTCAAATTAGCTTTCCTGTTTTTGGTACTGATCCAGCCCATGTCGGAATTAAAGGGAATGAAGAAGAAGATAAATTAGCTAAGCAAGCAGTAGATGATGAAATGGTAGAAATTGAGCTACCACATAGTATAAGAGAAATAAAATCAGTAATAAAAGAGAAAGTGATTAAAAAGTGACAACAGTATTGGGATAATGAGAATAAAGGGAGACATTTATATGCAATACAAAAGAAAGTGGGAAAAAGTAAAAAAAAAAGTGGGAGAAATAGGAGGGAGGAAAATATAATTACAAGACTAAGAATGGGACATACAGGTTTGAATAAAACATTACATTTAATATCTAAACATCCAACGGGATTGTGTGAGAAATGTGGACAGTGAAACTGTAGAACGTGATTATTAATTGTAAGGGTTATGATGAAGAAAGAGAAGTGCTAAGAGAAGAAGTATGAAAGAATGAAGGAAAAGAGTTAACATTAAAGAATATATTAGACTCAGATATAGGAAATAGTATGGTAAATGTGTTGTTTCAATTTCTGAATAACACAGGTTTAATGAAGAGAATGTAGGATAAGTATATATAGAGAGGTAGATGCTGATATAGTGTGGGTAGAAGGGAAAGAATATCTGAAGGTTAAATAAGGATACAGTGGGATATTGGGAGTTAAAAGGAATTTGGGTGGAAACTGGAGGAGCTGAATATACGCAGCGGCAGTGTTTGTTTTTTTGTTTTTTTTCGTTTCTGATCCAAGCTACCTGATGATGGCAGTAACGCACTGTTAAAGGATTAGCTTACTTCTGAATGAAAATTTCCTGATAATTTACTCACCCCCATGTCATCCAAGATGTTCATGTCTTTCTTTCTTCAGTCGAAAAAGGTTTTTGAGGAAAGAAGGTTTTTGAGGAAAACATTCAAGGATTCTTCCCTATATAATGGACTTCAGTGGAGTTCACCAGGTTGAAGGTTTCAGTGCAGCTTCAATAGGCTCTACGCAATCCCAGGCAAGGAATAAGGGTCTTGTCTAGGGAAGCGATCGGTTATTTAAAAAAAAAAAAAAAACAAAACTAAAATTTATATACTTTTTAATCACAAATGCTTGTACTTGCACTGTGATGCGCCACGCATTACGTTGAAAGGTCACGCGTGACGTAGGAAGTACCACAGTAGGGCGAAAAACTTAATCTAATTTTCTCCTCCTACTTTAAAATCGTCCGATATCATTGTTTTACCTTTTTTTTGTAAAGGGTGTTTGGCTTAATCTTTGCACGTTCGCTTTGTAGACACTGGATCGGTACTTTCACCTACGTTACGTATAACCTTTGTAATGTGATTACGTCATGCGAGTGGATGAACCCCACTGAAGTCCACTATATGGAGAAGAATCCTGGAATGTTTTACTCAAAAACCTTAATTTCTTTTCGACTGAAGAAAGAAACACATGAACATCTTGGATGACATGGGGGTGAGTAAATTGTCAGGAAATTTTCATTCAGAAGTGAACTAATCCTTTAAGTGCAGTTGCCAATAAAAGAAAGAAGAAGAAGAAGAGCGGAGTTTTGCCGCTGTAGTGAACACTCACTGTTATTTACACTGCACACGTCTGCGGCGCATTACGGCTCTGGCGAGGTTTTGTTCCGTCCTCTACGTGGTGTCAGCTCACACCAGGAGCATTTCAGAAGCAAAGCGACTGGATTCGCTAGACCACGAGATTTGCCTGTCCAACATTGTTTTCCTTGATTTTTCGTGTTTTAAAGGTGCAATATGTAAGAATTTTGCAGTAAAATATCCAAAAACCACTAGGCCAGTGTTATATATTTTGTTCACTTGAGTACTTACAACATCCCAAATGTTTGCAACTATTTGTAAATCGTGAGAAAATTGCAATTTTAACCAAGGCTCCGGGACGTGTGAGGAGTCGCCTGTCAATTGCGTCATACCCGCATTACCCTCGGTTTCCGGTTTTATTTTGTAGAAACCATGGAAACACCAAAGACGCTTTAATATATTACGTTTTAATAGACAAGGGAACAACTGTTTTGATATATTTATAGACAGAAAACGAATTATTGTTATATAGCTCAACACGTTTAATCTTGTTTAAATCCAATTTTCTTGATTTTTTGTGAGTACCATGCTTTACCATACACTATTTTGTGAAGTAGCTAACATAGCATAATCAGATGCAGCTTTATTTTTAGTAACAGTAATACAGCATTTGCTCCATCATACAATACGTTTTAAAATTAATTGCATGCCATTTATCAACACAAGCTATCCAGCATTTAATATGATATTCTAAAATCGATCTAGCTTACTGCATTGTGCAACAAGTGTCTCACAACAGCCGCCAAGCGAACGCACAGAGTAACGTTATAACATCATTTTCAATACACTCAAATGTATCTAATATGATAAACAAAGCTGCATTACCTCATACTCATGACCGGAAAAGCGGAAGCGGCGCCGGCGACTGTGGCATAATAAAAGTTCCGCTGCTCGTGGTGTGTGTTGCGCAATCGCTCCAGCGGCCTCGTTCAGCTCCCACAACACTCGGTCCTGCTCATGAACATGATTTCTTCCCGAGTCCTATCCCAATTCTTTTCCACCGGCCGTTAAGGTGAAGACCACATGTCCCAAGATTCCGCGCTCAAACTTGGCGTCATCAAGCTACGCCTTTGTTTTGAATAGGCCTCTAGCGACATCTAGTGGACAGAAAATATTACATATTGCATCTTTAAATGGATAAATGGTTATATTTTGTCCAGTTTAATTGTGTTTAAACTGGGATGAAAGATTGTCGCCAATTTCTGGCTTCCTACTGATGTGAAATATGAGTGGGAGTCTACACAGGGTGATTGTTTTGACTTTATTTTGTATTTGAGCTGCGCAGCTTGGACGCAGCATCCGTCAAAAATAGACTTGGCGCCTACCTGTGCGTTCACACCGCCACCGGCGAGAGCGTCAAAATTCGCTCTGACTGCCCTGCCAACAACGCTGTACTGTGCGTTCAGCAGGAGCGTCAAAGTAACCGGCAACCAATCGGAATGTAGAAGTCCTCTGCTTGAGAGGATTCCAAAGAACGCAGAGAACAAATTGCTTAGTTGGAGAAAATAATGATAAATGTCATTAGGATTAAATATATAGTGCATACAGCTATATATATATATATATATATATGACACAACTGGGACAAACAGCACCAAAAGGCTGATTAGCATACAGTGCATCGATGTTGCATGAGAAGTTTTAACAGCAGGATGAGCTATGCGACTCTGCTGATTACAAACTTTTACAAAGTGATCGTGAACATATAGTGGTCAAAATTCTAAATAAAACATGCATTAAAGAAAATAAATAAAACACTAGTACAGACAATTCACATTAATACGGTGAAACTATGAACTTCATTCCATCATTTTACATATTTTGTATAAATGAAATAAAGAGAGAGAAGAAAGCAGCCCTAAAATGGCACAGTTACACAGGACAGCACGTGCGAGAGCATACAGCAGAGGTGGAAGTAAGTCACACATGTGCAAGTCGCAAGCAAGTCTCAAGTCTTAACCTTCCAGTCTCAAGCAAGTCCAAGTCAATTTTTGTGAGAATCAAGCAAGTCAAGTCACTGCTTTATGTCAAGCAATTTAAGTCAAGTCGTAGCATGGGTCAAACAAGTCACTGGCAAGTCATACAAATGTTTGATGATTTAACTGAATTTATATATTAAAATAAGTTAAAACTAAAGTAGTGGGAGTTTTATTTGCAACAAAAAAAAAAATTGCAATATGCATTTCTACTCAAAAGGTCCACATACAGCAGAGTTGTTAACACAATAAAAATCTAAAGAATAAATAAAAATTAAAACTACATAGCCTAAAATGTAAATGTAACTGAAATTAGGCCAATATAAAAGCATGAAAAGTATTTAGGTACAGCCGTTTCAATATGCCTCAAACATTGCAGAAGACCATAAAAAAGTATTAAACAATTCAAGTATAATGGTTTCTATGCCACCAAATGGCATTCTTCAAACAGGCATCCCCTTTATGGGACACGAACACAACCTTAAGTTAGATCCTTCCTTTTCAAAAGGAAGAATCACAAGAAAAAAAAAGAATAACAAGAAAAAACATTAATAATTGAATCACATGAACCTTGCACCTGTTTATCAGGTGGATTGACTATTGTACATTATTAATCTGTGTGTGTGTGTGAGGTGATTTTTAGCGAGTGTGATTTATTAATATTTGTGAGTGAGTGAATGTATGCGTGTGTATGAGTGAAAAGTGTATTGTTTGCATGTGCATGGTTGTGTTCGCAAATTTGATTGTTTTTTTCTTTTTATTTGTGTTTGTGAGAGATAGGGAGAGAGAGGTGATTTGATTGAGTGTAATTCATTAATATTTGTGAATGTGTGTGCGCATGTATGAGTGAAAAGTGTATTGTTTGTTTACATGTGCATGGTTGTGCTTGCAACTTTGAGTTTTGTTTTTTGTTTGTTTGTGTATGCATGGTTGGGTTAGCAAGTCTGTATGATTTTTTTTCTTTGTGTGTGTGTGTGTGTGTATACAATATATTTATGTGCATCCCCATAAACTATCCATAGGCTTTTCACTCAAAGTCTAACACTGAAGACCAATTATTACACATGCATATACTAAGTGCTATTGCAAAAAAAAAAAAAAATTCCTTATAAACAGTGAATAACCATTTACAATGCATTGCACTTGCAAAAAATTAAATTTGACAGAACTTTGTCACTCAATTGTGAGCGATGTGGTCGCATTATCACCCCACCATGGCTGAATACACGTTCGACAGGTGCACTTGATGCAGGGATGGCCATAACTCTTACCGCTACCTTGAACAAAGAGGGGAGGGTGTGCCTGTTCATGGCCCAAAACTGCAAGGAGTTCTGTCTGTCACAAATATCCAAATAGTGGTTCAGCTGAATAAGGGGACTGGAACTTGAATCTCTCCTCGGCTTCTTGCGGTAAGCTGTGAACAGTCCAGACTGATGCTCTGGCTCTGCCACCGTTATTTGATCCTCCTGCTCATGGGTGGGGGAAGGGACTGTGGTAGCCCTGTATGCCTCCTTGAGAATCAAGTCTGATTAAGCAAAAGCAAAAATAGGGATCACAAAATGTACGTGTGTTGAATACTGGGAACAAACAGTACCAACATGACACAGGTTTTGGCTAATTTAAAATAAGCACCCATGTAATGACAATATACCATATTTTTTTTTTTTATGTTACAGCCTAGTCCTGACGTGTTGATGTAAAAATTGTATAACATGCCTTTAATCATGGCAGACACAGCCTCCTTGGTATTTTCAGGGACCAAGACATCATGGGTCAACCACATGGTACCAAATGAAGGATCCAGCAGAGCAGCTTTTAGGTATAGAGGGTCAGAGAAGGGCAATAATGGCCCATCACGCTCTCCATCTGCCATCTTTACATTAACAAAGATCCCTCTGAATCTTCTTTTGAGAGATGTTTGCAAGCTACAGATCAAACCGCCCAAGTAGCACACTTTCTCCTTTTGATTTTCCAGGTGGTGATTAAGAGAAAGGACACAGGGAACCACAGCACTTATGGTCACATTTTTTTCTCCTTGTGTAAGATCTGTGGCTTCTGCAAAGGGTTGAAGGACTTGTACAAGTTCCTGTATCTGATTCCTGTAGCTGAGCACTGCTTTCAGTTGCCTCAGTGTGGAGTTCCAGCGCGTGGTAACAGAGGCAGGGATTCCACGCTGTCCAAACTCCTTCTCAAAGTTCTCCTTGAAAGAGGTACTTGTGTGGAGTAAGGAACTCATTCTGGAGGTTTTAGCAAGGGCCGCACTGATTAATTTTGTCTCTTTAAGGCCATCTCCTATGACCAACTGGAGAGTGTGAGCAAAACACTGGAGCCTTGTCTGGGATTTGGTGCTAAAAGATTTTTCAACCATCTCTTGCTCCTCATCTGTGAGGTCATTCCAAATGTCAGAATCATTAAGGTCATCTTCTCCATCTCCTTGTCCTGGAAAACATGTGCTGAATGCTTTTCTCATGTTTGCCGCGTTATCACAGATGATGTGTTCAACCCTTCTCCTGATCTGGAACTCTTCACATATCTGCTCAAATTCCTCACAAATCCTTTCTCCAGTATGAGAACCTTTGAAGCGGTCGCATGCAAGCAACTGTGATTTTAACTGCAGACTGTGATCTTCAATACTGAGCCAGTGTGCTGTGACTCCTAGAAAGCCTCTCATCCTACGATCTGACCATATATCTACTGTCACTGATACATTATCTGCCTTTGCTAGATCATTTTTTAACTTCAACTGTCTTTCTGCCACTAGATCATCTAGCTTTGAAGTAATAGTTCTTCGACTAACAGGGGAGTATTTGTCGTCCATTACTGATAAAAAGTGAAGAAAACTTTCATGCTCAATAATAGATAAAGGCATGTTGCAGTTTATAATTAGGTCTGACAGTATTGAGTGTGTAATGGCTCTCTGCTGGGGATGGTTGCAGCTGTAGTGTGGTATCCTTGATTCAATGAATTGGGAGATTGGAGGCTGATCTGACTCAAATGTGGCCTTGGTGTTGAGGTATTCTTCATATCTAAACAGAGGGAAGAGAAACAAAAATGACTTAGGCATATTTAATTTATTCATTGCATAGTTTATCATTACATTAAAAGCTGTAATTTGAATCACCACATTGTGTTTTAATCATTTAACAGGTATACTAGGTGAATCAGTTGGCTTGCTGTAGGGAACGTGACGTTTAGTGCAGCCTGTGACATGTTCGTGAGGGGGCAGGCTGAGTGTGCTTACTTTAAAGCCATTAAAGAGTCATGCTATTAATTAAATGATTTCTTGTTTCATTCGGCTTCCTCAGAAATTGTCTCATGACACCACTGATCATAAACTTGTGAAAATTAGTTACATCATTAATTTTACTTTTAACATTCAAGTCAACCATGGGATAGCAGACTCTATTGCTAACATATAACTAGACAGTACAAAGGGATGCACGCAGGTAAGAAAATCTGGAATATGGCATTTAACATTTTAACCCAATTTTCTGTTTAATGATTGCAATTCTTTGCGTGAATTCTGGATGTAAGGGATGATTCAGCTGATAAAAATCAATAATCCAAGGCACTCGAATATTATTGAAATTTTTTTTAAAAGCCTTTATTTCATCATGGCTTTAATATTTTAAAAACAGGTGACAAGTACTGCACACCTACGCATTGCGGCTGATGAGCCTTTGTCAGGGTGTGAGCAACAAACACAATCTGAGCTGCAGTCCGTAACTTTTGCCGCTCTAGCAGTTAATAAACAGAAATGCACGCGTCTTGCGGAAGAATTGTAGACGGAGCTACTTTTCTCTGTTTATGTCTATGACGAGTCACACAGTTACTGTGATACTCCGCAGCGGTTCCTACCAGACCGGTCTAAAATAGTCTGAATATAAAAACTTATTATAAGTGTACCATAATGATTCAGGCTAAGACAAAAACACGGTTTGGAAAATGGTTTCATGTTGTACATCCTCATTATATAATTTTTGTAAATTTTGAACAAAAAAAGTTACATACAGCACCTTTAAGTAGCAATTAATTAGTCATTTAACGATCACCTGGTCATGCTGTACAGAACAAGCAGAAGGGAGAAAATTTAAATAATACAAAGAGAACTTATCTCACCCAATATAGAATTAAATCGAGAAAAAAACCCAAAAACAACTAAATACAAATCAAAATTAACAATCAAAAAAACCATGAATGAACAGAGATACATAAATCAAGATCCACACATCAAAAATGCATATAATATTGGGTGAGATACGTTCTCTTTGTATTATTTGAATTTTCAAATAATTTTTGATGATATAACTAGTATAACCTTTGACTAGCCAAGACGTTAGCTGAAAACAGTGGGACTGACTTTGTTACTTACAATTTTTTGTGGGATTTGAAGTGTCGAATAAAATTCGAAGAGGTGGTGGTTGTATCACCATCGCGTTGCAGGCCTTGCATACTGCGGCGTGTTCAAAAACATACATATATACAGGTGCTGGTCATATAATTAGAATATCATCAAAAAGTTGATTTATTTCACTAATTCCATTCAAAAAGTGAAACTTGTATATTATATTCATTCATTACACACAGACTGATATATTTCAAATGTTTATTTCTTTTAATTTTGATGATTATAACTGACAACTAAGGAAAATCCCAAATTCAGTATCTCAGAAAATTAGAATATTGTGAAAAGGTTCAATATTGAAGACACCTGGTGCCACACTCTAATCAGCTAATTAACTCAAAACACCTGCAAAGGCCTTTAAATGGTCTCTCAGTCTAGTTCTGTAGGCTACACAATCATGGGGAAGACTGCTGACTTGACAGTTGTCCAAAAGACGACCATTGACACCTTGCACAAGGAGGGCAAGACACAAAAGGTCATTGCAAAAGAGGCTGGCTGTTCACAGAGCTCTGTGTCCAAGCACATTAATAGAGAGGCGAAGGGAAGGAAAAGATGTGGTAGAAAAAATGTGTACAAGCAATAGGGATAACCGCACCCTGGAGAGGATTGTGAAACAAAACCCATTCAAAAATGTGGGGGAGATTCACAAAGAGTGGACTGCAGCTGGAGTCAGTGCTTCAAGAACCACTATGCACAGACGTATGCAAGACATGGGTTTCAGCTGTTGCATTCCTTGTGTCAAGCCACTCTTGAACAACAGACAGCGTCAGAAGCGTCTCGCCTGGGCTAAAGACAAAAAGGACTGGACTGCTGCTGAGTGGTCCAAAGTTATGTTCTCTGATGAAAGTAAATTATGCATTTCCTTTGGAAATCAGGGTCCCAGAGTCTGGAGGAAGAGAGGAGAGGCACACAATCCACGTTGCTTGAGGTCCAGTGTAAAGTTTCCACAGTCAGTGATGGTTTGGGGTGCCATGTCATCTGCTGGTGTTGGTCCACTGTGTTTTCTGAGGTCCAAGGTCAACGCAGCCGTATACCAGGAAGTTTTAGAGCACTTCATGCTTCCTGCTGCTGACCAACTTTATGGAGATGCAGATTTCATTTTCCAACAGGACTTGGCACCTGCACAGAGTGCCAAAGCTACCAGTACCTGGTTTAAGGACCATGGTATCCCTGTTCTTAATTGGCCAGCAAACTCGCCTGACCTTAACCCCATAGAAAATCTATGGGGTATTGTGAAGAGGAAGATGCGATATGCCAGACCCAACAATGCAGAAGAGCTGAAGGCCACTATCAGAGCAACCTGGGCTCTTATAACACCTGAGCAGTGCCACAGACTGATCGACTCCATGCCACGCCGCATTGCTGCAGTAATTCAGGCAAAAGGAGCCCCAACTAAGTATTGAGTGCTGTACATGCTCATACTTTTCATGTTCATACTTTTCAGTTGGCCAAGATTTCTAAAAATCCTTTCTTTGTAATGGTCTTAAGTAATATTCTAATTTTCTGAGATACTGAATTTGGGATTTTCCTTAGTTGTCAGTTATAGTCATCAAAATTAAAAGAAATAAACATTTGAAATATATCAGTCTGTGTATAATGAATGAATATAATATACAAGTTTCACTTTTGAATGGAATTAGTGAAATAAATCAACTTTTTGATAATATTCTAATTATATGACCAGCACCTGTAGATATTACAATGTACGACACTTGAATGTATAGATATATAGATAATATATAAATATTACAATGTACGACACTTGAATGACATTTTCTCGTCAAAATGCATGCAGCTTTCCAAAATATTACATGACATAATAGCCTACTTCATACAACACCTGCCCTGGTTTAAGTCAAAGCCATTTGGCACCTCTCCTTTTATCTGCGTATTGCTTACTCTCCTTTTTGCAGCTTTGCCACTCTCTCCCGTCTCATCTTGACTACAGAAATGTTCAGCAGAGAGTGGCAAAGCTGCACAAGGCTGCAAAAGGAGGGTAGTGGCATGCAGAGTCACTCTGTAAGTCTGTAACATCCTTGTGAGTTTCTGTTGTAATTATGCTAACTGAATACAGATTTTCAGGACACTGTTGAAATGTTTTACAGCCGTTCAACTGCGGGTGATAGACTTGAGCAGATGTGTTTAATTCCTTGTCCCTTCAGGAAATCACTGAAGACAGATGAGACAAACTGTGTGTGGACTATTATCGGTCAGGATTCCCCTCACACAAGAAAACACTGACCAAGAATGTAAAAGTTGTAGCAGTGACATTAGCTGAAAACAACTTAAGGTCATTTGCTAAGTAATCCACCAGACATATGGCGAAACGACAATCATACCTCCATTTTTACAAACTGTCCCATGATATCCACCGCAACTTCTTGAAAGGGTGCGTGAGGAAGCTCAACAGGTTGCGTTGGAGCGGGATGTTTTCTGGCCATAGACTGAAAAAGAGATGGATACAGACACTTAATATTTAAAGGTATTAGATGATTAGTTAATTGCATTTGATAGATTATACTTTCAATAAAACATTTGCAGTGGGTTTGTAAAAGCTGTTTTCGTGCCTGTTTGGCCTGAATTTTTTTTTTTTTTTTTTTTTTTTTTTGCCTGTTTTGACCAGCAAGCGCCACCAGCGTGTGTTCGAATTAACGCTTCGAAACAGTGAATCATTTTGCGAAGCATTGGTTCAATTAATTCAAAGCTTTGAAAAGCTTCGTTTCTCCCATCACCTAGAGGTCGCTACAATCACGTACGCATTTAACAAGCATCACAACAACACAGCAGCTACTAGAGAACATATATCGAAGGAAATAATGACAGCTGCTATTGATTATTTATTAGCCTGTTATTTGTGGTGATGGTGATGAAGATGGTGATGAAGATGCGCTGCTGAAGCTGCGTAAAGCGTAAGATAAACAATATCACAAATTTTCTTAAGATGTGAAGCGGTTAGCACGTTGGCTAAATTTCTCGTTTTCGGCTTTCGCCATAAACTGTATTATACAAACATTTATTCTTCATCTATTTGACAAATTTGTACTGATGTCAAGATGAACACTTTGTTTGTGATGTTTTCAGTTGTTGCTGGTAAATAGCCCAATCATACAGCTCATGCTGATATATGTGATATTCATTGACTGCATGATATTACAGTTTCAGTCGAAATATATAATTTATTTTGTTGTTTTAGAGTTAATATACAATGTCGCTAGCTGTCATTCAAAGCTCATTTTGCTGTCATTGCATAAAACTTGAATCGGTAACGTGAAAGTCATCATGTATAACTGGAGTGAATATTTTCCTTATTCAAATACTATAACTATTTATAATAATATTTCAAAGACTATTACTACTATTTTAAATAAAACGTTTTAAAAATTTCTGAGTGCTAAACATAAAGAGGTGAGGTATATTAACTTGCTTTCAATATAATATTCATACAATTTATTTTTTATTTGGACCAGTTTAGGGATATTTGGAAGAATGGATTTGTTGATTTTTAGCTGTTTCAGGTTCTACAGAGTGTTCCACTGTGGTTCTACTGTGCTCAGATGTTAAAGGATATGCATTGCTAACCTAAAGTCCTTCAAATTGATACACGTTGGTGTAATATTGCTACAGGTTTACAGCAAGAGTTGTGTGGTGCCTGTTCAGTTTTAGACACATTTGTAATTTGTAATAAGTTTATATCTGATCCATTCGTAAAGTTCATATCACATGCATTTGTTATGGACACTCCACCCAAAAGTGAATTAATTTAAACTATTTGACTATTAAATAATATTTTATTTTAAAATATCCACACATTCACTCTTATTCTAATACACTCTATACATATGTAGTGCAAGTATATCTAATACGTTGAAAACGCAAAATGTTTCATGTCTCATCACAGTTATGACTCACATGAATCATATAAGGGTCAATGACGTGACGCCTAAATTTTCTGTCCGGTTGCATTTTTTTTTAAGTTAAATTTTTTTTTTTTAAATGCATAAAAAGATACCATGTAGTACATATCCCGTGCATTAACTCACTTTAACTTTTCAAAAAAACATTAGTTGTTTGTAATTTTCTGTTATTTAAAGTGTCAAAATATCATGTGGTGGGACTGTCCGGCCATAACTTCTGTTTTGGAAATGTCTTTGAAATTACTCTAAATTTATTCGAATTCATTTTTTGCACAATTTGGCATGATTTCCAACGTGTTTTGTAATCCTGTACAAAATTGCAAAGCATTTGTATTTATATTTCAATCATAATATACAAACAAACTTTGTCCGATGATGTCCATTTTATGAAATATCAATTGGTGCAACCATCAAAAAACTACCACTTTGGGACTTTCATGTTGAAATCCATTCAAAGACAGGAAGTTGCATCATATACCAATTTGCGAAGGACCCATGGAAGCAGCGAACAGGTTTGTAACTCTATAACTCAAATATATACTTTTATTACAAATTTCATAGTGACCTTTTGTGGGAAGCTAGCTTGTTTTGTTTAGGTGGCCAATTCTGTGCCTGTAAATTTTGGCTGAATTTGAAAATATCATGTGGTGCGACCACTGCAGAGTGTTTTCCATGATCAATATATGTCCTAGATTGGCAGATTTGTGCTTTTATATTCAATTGATGATTTATATACATAAAGTACTTTATTTTAGTATCAACTGGAATAGATTTTTATGCAGTTTGGGTCATTTTATAAAAATATTTCAGACAGTTTATGTTTGTATTGTACAATATGAGAAAAAATGTAAAACAAAATTGTTTAGAGCATGTAATTTCAGTTCGGTAATTATGCATTTATTAGTCATTTATTGTTTATTTATTTATAACTATTTCAATCTGTTTTACCAGATGCCACTGCCAAGCAAAAACCGCTGGCTATAAAACCGCTGCAGTGTTAATTCTGACCCTGCAGCAAGAATGGAGTTACACCTTGCTAGGAGAAGAGTGAAATGTTATTACAATTTAAAATATCTGTTTTCTATATGAATAAATAGTAAACTGAAATTTATTCCTGTGATCAAAATCTGAATTTTCAGCATCATTACTCCAGTCTTCAGTATCACATGATTCTTCAGAAATCATTCTAATATGCTGATATGCTGCTCAATTTTTGCTGATTTTTATCAATGTTCATATTTTTGTGGAAACTGTGATATATTTTATTTGCCAGGATTCTTTGATGAATAGAAAGTTCAAAAGAACAGCATTTATTTGAAATAGAATCTTTTGTAAAATTATAAATTTCTTTACTGTCACTTTCGATCAATTTAAATGAATGAAATTATTGATGAATTAAAGAATTAATTAATTTCAACTTAAATGAAAGTCAACTTAAATAAAATGGTGCCCTTATGTTTGCGATGTGATTTTTTTTTTTTTTTTAATATAAAAAAAGTTTATAAAATTTGTGTTCATGAAAATTCTGTGAAATTTTAATAAAATCTGGTTTAAATCTATTTTTTTTTTAAATCTATAAAATTGATTGTTAATTGATCTCTTTAAATAGATTTTTAATGAAATTTAAGGTCTTTGTGTCATTTGGAATGACCACACATCATGTGGTGTGACCAATAATAACAATAACTGTATTAAATTAAAAATAAAATATCTAATTTCTGTGGCTGAAATATGAATCACTGATACAGCATGCTTAAGTGAATGGTACTTTTAAAACTTTATCAGTTTTATGCGATTTACAGGAAAAATAAGTGTTAAACTACATTTAAGAAGGCAACTCTGAAGTTATAGAGTAAAAATATAAGGTCATTCTTTACAGAATCTCAAACGAACTGCAAATACTTTGTTTCCAAACACTTTAATTACTGAGAACTTGTAAAAAAAAATGTTAAGCTTGTTAGGGAAATGAATGAATGAATGAATTAATTAAATACGGTCGCACCATATGACATTTTTTAAGGCTATGGCCAATTCATCTAGATAAAAAAAAACACTAAAAAAAAAAGCCTGTCGAAAATCCTTATACGTCATTGACCCATAAATGATTTAATAAAAGTTTGCATCACTGGATATACTGTCAGTCGTTTAACATTTCTATCATGAAACGGTTGTCAAATATTAAATGGGGGGGAATGGTCTCTGATCTCTTGTCAGGTGTTCTCCAAACTCATCAGGCATTATAGAAGAAGACTCAGAGCTGTTATCTTGGCAAAAGGAGGTTGCAAAAAGTATTGAATAAAAGGGTATGATTAATTGTGAGCAATGTGTATTAGAGAAAAACATTTCTTTCATAATGAGATTTTCCCCCCATTTAAAATTCTTATTCTCCAATGAAAGGTTGGATTTTTGTAGATTTTTAAAATAAAAGATCAAAAGGATTAACGATGCAGATTTATTTTCATAGCCTTCTTTGGTCATATTTACCATGGGTATGAATAATTTTGACCACAACTGTATATATCTCAGTGGTGTGCGGTCCATATAAGCTGCAAATGCTCTGCATACCCAAGCCATTCGTGGATTCGTGCAATTAATATTAACAGTATACAGGTGCTGGTCATATAATTAGAATATCATCAAAAAGTTGATTTATTTCACTAATTCCATTCAAAAAGTGAAACTTGTATATTATATTCATTCATTACACACAGACTGATATATTTCAAATGTTTATTTCTTTTAATTTTGATGATTATAACTGACAACTAAGGAAAATCCCAAATTCAGTATCTCAGAAAATTAGAATATTACTTAAGACCAATACAAAGAAAGGATTTTTAGAAATCTTGGCCAACTGAGAAGTATGAACATGAAAAGTATGAGCATGTACAGCACTCAATACTTAGTTGCGGCTCCTTTTGCCTGAATTACTGCAGCAATGCGGCGTGGCATGGAGTCGATCAGTCTGTGGCACTGCTCAGGTGTTATAAGAGCCCAGGTTGCTCTGATAGTGGCCTTCAGCTCTTCTGCATTGTTGGGTCTGGCATATCGCATCTTCCTCTTCACAATACCCCATAGATTTTCTATGGGGTTAAGGTCAGGCAAGTTTGCTGGCCAATTAAGAACAGGGATACCATGGTCCTTAAACCAGGTACTGGTAGCTTTGGCACTGTGTGCAGGTGCCAAGTCCTGTTGGAAAATGAAATCTGCATCTCCATAAAGTTGGTCAGCAGCAGGAAGCATGAAGTGCTCTAAAACTTCCTGGTATACGGCTGCGTTGACCTTGGACCTCAGAAAACACAGTGGACCAACACCAGCAGATGACATGGCACCCCAAACCATCACTGACTGTGGAAACTTTACACTGAACCTCAAGCAACGTGGATTGTGTGCCTCTCCTCTCTTCCTCCAGACTCTGGGACCCTGATTTCCAAAGGAAATGCAAAATTTACTTTCATCAGAGAACATAACTTTGGACCACTCAGCAGCAGTCCAGTCCTTTTTGTCTTTAGCCCAGGCGAGACGCTTCTGACGCTGTCTGTTGTTCAAGAGTGGCTTGACACAAGGAATGCGACAGCTGAAACCCATGTCTTGCATACGTCTGTGCGTAGTGGTTCTTGAAGCACTGACTCCAGCTGCAGTCCGCTCTTTGTGAATCTCCCCCACATTTTTGAATGGGTTTTGTTTCACAATCCTCTCCAGGGTGCGGTTATCCCTATTGCTTGTACACTTTTTTCCTACCACATCTTTTCCTTCCCTTCGCCTCTCTATTAATGTGCTTGGACACAGAGCTCTGTGAACAGCCAGCCTCTTTTGCAATGACCTTTTGTGTCTTGCCCTCCTTGTGCAAGGTGTCAATGGTCGTCTTTTGGACAACTGTCAAGTCAGCAGTCTTCCCCATGATTGTGTAGCCTACAGAACTAGACTGAGAGATCATTTAAAGGCCTTTGCAGGTGTTTTGAGTTAATTAGCTGATTAGAGTGTGACACCAGGTGTCTTCAATATTGAACCTTTTCACAATATTCTAATTTTCTGAGATACTGAATTTGGGATTTTCCTTAGTTGTCAGTTATAATCATCAAAATTAAAAGAAATAAACATTTGAAATATATCAGTCTGTGTGTAATGAATGGATATAATATACAAGTTTCACTTTTTGAATGGAATTAGTGAAATAAATCAACTTTTTGATGATATTCTAATTATATGACCAGCACCTGTAAATTACTATTAAATCCCTTGTTTGAGGTGTACCATAAAGCATACGTGATTTGTAATGTATATGTCAAGTCAAGTCACCTTTATTTATATAGCGCTTTTTACAATGTAGATTGTGTCAAAGCAGCTTTACATTGATAACTGGTACATTATTTGGCTGCACAGCAGCTCTTAAAGAATAGTGTCAATGCAGGCAGATCAAAGCACTGTTGAATATCAATTGTCAAGTCAAATGTCAAGTGTCCCCAACTAAGCAAGCCAAAGGCGACAGCGGCAAGGAACCCAAACTCCATCAGGTGACATCAGGTGGCAGACAAGTGGCAAATAGGTGTTTAAATGGAGAAAAAAACCTTGGGAGAAACCAGGCTTAGTCGGGGGGCCAGTTCTTCTCTGGCCAACAGTGCTTTGTTACGATTCAGGTTGCTATCGTAAGTCCAATAGGATCGCAACAATCAAAGTATTTATTCCAGTTCCATCCAATTGAGGATCGTATTCATCACGCCGGTATGGACGGTTGTTGAGGAACTATGTCGTGGCTGTCGTGTCGATGAGGCCCTCACAGTGGATGATCTAGTTGACTCAATCTCTGCTGATACTTCAGGGCTGCGTTGTGGTCGTGTCAAGGCGCAGGTCCTTGGTCTCACCTGGATACGGCCCGGATCCGGTTGACTACGGTGAACCTCGGGATAACCAGAAAGACTAATATTAGCGTAGATGCCATTCTTCTTCTGATGTAACAAGTACATCAGGTGTTATAGGAAGTGTTCCCGGTTCCGGCTGACCTAATTTATGCAGCCTAATAATCCTTTAACAGATTTGAAAATATAAATTGGTAATGTGTTATGTGTATGCCAGGTTAAAGAAATGCGTTTTTAGTCTAGATTTAAACTGTCAGAGTGTGTCTGCTTCCCGAACAATGCTAGGAAGATTGTTCCAGAGTTTAGGTGCCAAATAGGAGAAGGATCTACCGCCTGCGGTTGATTTTGATATTCTAGGTATTATCAGCTGGCCTGAATTCTGAGATCGCAATAGACGTGAAGGACTATAATGAATTAGGAGCTCGCTCAGGTACTGGGGAGCTAAACCATTTAGTGCTTTGTAAGTAATTAGCAAGATTTTAAAATCTATACGATGTTTAACAGGAAGCCAATGCAGTGTTGACAGAACTGGGCTAATATGGTCATACTTTCTAGTTTTAGTAAGAACTCTAGCTGCTGCATTTTGTACGAGCTGTAGTTTATTTATCAGGCGAGCAGAACAACCACCCAGTAAAGCGTTACAGTAATCTAGCCTTGACGTCATGAACGCATGAACTAACTGTTCTGCATTTTTCATTGAGAGCATATGTCGTAGTTTAGATATATTTTTAAGATGGAAGAATGCGGTTTACAGATGCTAGTAACATGGCCTTCAAATGAAAGATTGGTATCAAAGAGCACACCCAGGTTCCTAACTGACGACGAAGACTTAACAGAGCAGCCATCAAGTGTTAGACAGTATTCTAGGTTATTACGTGAAGAAGTTTTTGGTCCAAAAATTAGAATTTCTGTTTTTTCTGAATTTAGTAGTAGGAAATTACTGGTCATCCAATTTTTTATATCAGCTATGCATTCCGTTAATTTTGTGAATTGGTAAGTTTCGTCAGGGTGCGAAGAAATATAGAGCTGAGTATCATCAGCGTAACAGTGAAAACTAACGCCATGCTTCCTAATGATATCTCCCAAGGGTAGCATGTACAGAGTGAACAGCAACGGTCCTAGTACTGAGCCTTGCGGTACTCCATATTGAACTTGTGATCGATATGACATCTCTTCGTTTACTACTACAAACTGATAACGGTCAGATAAGTATGATTTGAACCATGACAATGCAATTCCACTAATGCCAACATAATTTTCGAGTCTATTTAAAAGAATATTGTGATCAATAGTGTCAAATGCAGCACTATGATCCAGTAACACTAATAGAGAGATACAACCACGATCTGATGATAAGAGCAAATCATTAGTAACTCTAATGAGAGCAGTCTCAGTACTATGGTACGGTCTAAATCCTGACTGGAAATCCTCACAGATACTATTTCTTTCTAAAAAGGAACATAGTTGTGTTGATACTGCCTTTTCTAGTATTTTTGACAGAAAAGTGAGATTTGAGATCGGCCTGTAATTGACTAATTCTCTAGGATCAAGTTGTGGTTTTTTAATAAGAGGTTTAATAATAGCCAGCTTAAAAGTTTTTGGTACGTGTCCTAGTGATAAAGATGAATTGACGATATTAAGAAGAGGATCTATAACCTCTGGAAGCATTTCTTTCAATAGCTTAGTCGGTATAGGGTCTAACATACATGTTGTTGATTTTGATGATTTAACAAGTTTAGACAATTCTTCCTCTCCTAAAGCAGTAAATGAATTGAATTTTTCCTCAGGGACACGACAATGCACTATCTGACGCGATACTGTAGTAGACGGTTGCATGGGTATAATTTTTTCTCTAATATTATCAATCTTGCAAGTAAAGAAGTTCATAAAGTCATTACTGCTGTGCTCTTTGGAAACATCAGAAGTTGAAGCTTTATTTCTTGTTAATTTAGCCACTGTATCAAATAAATACCTAGGGTTGTGTTTATTTTCTTCTAAAAGTTTTGAAAAATAGGCAGATCTAGCAGATTTTAAGGACTTTCTGTACTCAATCATTCTCTCCACGAAATGCGAAATACTTCTAGTTTTGTTTTCTTCCAGCTGCGCTCCATTTTTCTGGCTGCTAACTTTAGGGCCCGAGTGTGCTCATTGTACCATGGCATTGGATTAATTTCCTTAATCTTTTTTAAGCGCAAAGGAGCAACTGAGTCTAATGTGCTGGAAAAGACAGAGGCAATAGTTTCTGTTGCAACATCGAGGTCTTCTAAGCTTTCTGGTATGCTAAGGCGATGAAACTGATCAGGAAGATTATTTATAAAGCGATCTTTAGTGGTAGAAGTGATGGTTCTACCATATTTATGGCATGGAGGCAGTTTAGCCGCCTTGACTAAATGTAGTATACACAAGACTAGATAATGATCTGAGATGTCGTCACTCTGCTGCAGAATTTCAACAGCATCAATATCGATTCCATGTGACAATATTAGATCTAAAGTATGATTACGACAATGAGTGGGTCCTGACACATGTTGTCTAACACCAATAGAGTTTAGAATATCTGCAAATGCCAATCCTAATGCGTCTTTTTTATTATCTACATGGATATTAAAATCACCAACAACAAGGACTTTATCTGCAGCTAGTACTAACTCCGAAAGAAAGTCAGCAAATTCTTTGATAAAGTCTGTACGGTGTCCTGGTGGCCTGTATACAGTAGCCAGCACAAATGTCAACTTACATAATGTTACGTAAAGTACCATCACTTCGAAGGAATTATATTTGAAAGACTTCTGACTAATACTGTAAGTATTACTATAGATTACAGCAACACCTCCCCCTTTGCCTTTCTAGCGGGCATTGTGTCGATAATCATAACCTTGAGGACTAGACTCATTTAAAGTAATGTAATCATCCGGTTTTAGCCAATTTTCTGTCAAACACAGCACATCTAGATTATTATCTTTGATAATATCATTAACAATAAGTGATTTTGAAGAAAGGGATCTAATATTTAACAACCCGAGTTTTATCATTTGTTTAGCATTATTATCTCTATTTTTTATTTGTTGAACATCAATTAAATTTTTACCATTAAATGGGTTTGGAAGTTTTTTGTTTTTACTAATTCGGGGTACAGACACAGTCTCTATTTGAAAATATCTAGGTGTAAGAGTTTCTATGTGTTGGGAGTTATCTGAATTTTCTGACTTCTGTAACGTGAGGCAGCTAGCAGACGGTCGGTTTAGCCAGTCTGTCTGCTTCCTGACTTGGGCCCCAGTTTGTCATGTTTCAGCTCTAAGACTATGTGCCATATTACTAGAGAGAAGAGCAGCACCATCCCGGGAGGGATGAATACCATCTCTTTTCAACAGGTCAGGTCTGCCCCAAAAACTTTTCCAATTGTCTATGAAACCTATATTATTTTGCGGACACCACTTAGACAGCCAGCCATTGAGTGATGATAATCTGCTAACTATCTCATCACTCCGACAAACAGGAAGGGGGCCAGAGCAAATTACTTCTCCTGAAATTGTACTTGCGAGTTCACACACCTCTTTAATGTTAATTTTAGTGATCTCCGACTGGCGAAGTCGAACATCATTAGTGCCGACGTGAATAATAATCTTAGAGTATTTACGATTAGCATTAGCCAGCACTTTTAAATTTGCTTTGATGTCAGGTGCTCTGGCTCCCGGCAAACATGTGACTATGGTGGCTGGTGTCTCTATTTTCACGTTCCGTGTAATAGAATCGCCAATAACTAGGGCACTTTCAACAGGATTCTCAGTGGGTGTATCACTGAGTGGGGAGAACCTGTTTGATGTTCTTATTGGAACGGAAGAGTGGTGTTTTCCGCGGCTAGGCCGCCTCACCGTTACCCAAGTGCCCTGCTGCACGGGCTCTACAGCCGGAACCGAACAATGTACAGAGTTCACTAAGCTAGTCGCATCCAAAACAGTATCTGAAGCCCTTGCATTCTTACTATCCTCGATTAAAGTTTGGATGCGTGTCTCTAATTCTGAGATTCTCTCTGTCAGCCTGACTATTTCCCTACATTTACTGTCCGTAATTTATTTATTTGCCAAACGACAATAATTTTCTTTAAATCTGCCAGTTACGGAGACTTCCGGGTAAGCTGATCTACAGCAGCTTTTGCGCCTTCTTGCTTTTGTTATAGAACGCCATCATTGTCCCGCGTTCTCATTGGTTTGCTGGCCTATGGAGGATTCCATGGGCAGGATAAGCTGTGAGCAGATCGCTCACCCAAGAGGAAAAATGAGCTGCTGCCAAATGTCGATCACCGAAAATCACATTGTATTTAATACAAAACTAACTAGACTTAACCAAATGGGGAAAAAAATCATAACTAAAACTATTTTTATAGTATTTCATTTTCTCCATTCACTCCATTTTTTTTTTAATGAAAACTTATAAATTGTTTAAGACAGTCCTACTGTAACTAGGCCTATCAGAGGATGTTATTCGATAGTCTGTGCGTTTGTTAAAGTCATCAGTTTGCATAGTTTCAACTCTTTTTTTTAAAGAATACTGATATTTTCGTTTATTATAGCCTACTTATATTTATTATAATTACATTTTATTTTTTATTTATAATAGGCTGCTAATACTAATTATGTTATACTTATTTTTAATTATTAATTTAAAAAGTACTTCTGGCATACATTTAAATTGACGCCATGGTGTTTTTTATTTGTCGTGTCTGATTTAGATTTTTTTACATGACGCACCACCCAGCATACCCGGTTAAAAAAGTTACCGCTCGCCACTTATATATATTTATATACAGTATGTGTGTGTATATATATATATATATATATATATATATACACATACAGTGCTGCCTGAAAGTTTGTGAACCCCTTGCAGAATCTGTGAAAATGTGAATAATTTAAATATTTTTTTAGTACTGTCCTGAGTAAGATATTTTACATAAAAAATGTTTACATATGGTCCACAAGACAAAAAATAGCTGAATTTATAAAAATTACCCGCTCAAAAGTTTGTGAATCCTTGATTCTTAATACTGTGTGTGGTTACCTGGATGATCTATGACCGTTTCTTTGTTTTGTGATGGTTGTTCATGAGTCCCTTGTTTGTCCTGAGCAGTTAAACTGCCCAATATTCTTCAGAAAAATCCTCCAGGTCCTGAAAATTCTTCAGATTTCCAGCATCTTTTGCATATTTAAACCCTTTTCAGCAGTTACTGTATGATTCTCAGATCCATCTTTTCACACTGAGGACAACTGAGGGACTCAAACACAACTATTAAAAAAGGTTCAAACATTCACTGATGCTCCAGAAGGAAACACGATGCATTAAGAGTCAGGGGTGAAAACTTTTGAACAGGATAAAGATGTCCAAATTTTTCTTATTTTATTAAATATCTTCTTTTTTTTTTTTTTCATTTAGTACTGCCCTTCGGAAGCAACAGAAGACACTTAAATGTTTGCCAGAAGACAAATTAAGTACAATATTCCTTGATCTTCAAATTCAAAATTTTTTCACCCCCCGGCTCTTAAAGGAACACTCCACTTTTTTTGAAAATAGGCTCATTTTACAACTCCCCTAGAGTTAAACAGTTGAGTTTTACCATTTTCGAATCCATTCAGCCGATCTCCGGGTCTGGCGGTACCACTTTTAGCATAGCTTAGCATAGTTCATTGAATCTGATTAGACCATTAGCATCTCGCTCAAAAATGACCAAAGAGTTTCGATATTTTTCCTATTTAAAACTTGACTCTTCTGTAGTTACATCGTGTACTAAGACCGACGGAAAATGAAAAGTTGCGATTTTCTAGGCCGATATGGCTAGGAACTATACTCTCATTCCGGCGTAATAATCACGGAACTTTGCTGCCGTACCATGGGTGCAGCAGGCGCAATGATATTGCGCAGCGTCTCTCACAAATGTCTCCATGGTTGCAAGGCACGCTCCCTGTGCAAGCGGGGGGTCACAGGCGCTGCGTAATATCATTGCGCCTGCTGCACCCATGGTATGGCAGCAAACTTCCTTGATTATTACGCTGGAATGAGAGTATAGTTCCAAGCCATATTGGCCTAGAAAATCGCAACTTTTCATTTTCCGTCGGTCTTAGTACACAATGTAACTACAGAAGAGTCAAGTTTTAAATAGCAAAAATATCGAAACTCTTTGGTCATTTTTGAGCGAGATGCTAATGGTCTAATCAGATTCAATGAACTATGCTAAGCTATGCTAAAAGTGGTACCGCCAGACCTGGAGATCGGCTGAATGGATTTGAAAACTGTAAAACTCAACTGTTTAACTCTAGGGGAGCTGGAAAATGAGCGTTTTTTCAAAAAAAGTGGAGTGTTCCTTTAATGCATCGTGTTTCCTTCTGGAGTATCAGTGAATGTTTGAAACTTTTTTTAATAGTTATATTTGAGTCCCTCGGTTGTCCTCAGTGTGAAAAGATGGATCTCAAAATCATACAGTAACTGCTGAAAAGGGTTTAAATATGCAAAAGATGCTGGAAATCTGAAGAATTTTTGGGACCTGGAGGATTTTTTTGAAGAATATTGGGCAGTTTAACTGCTCAGGACAAACATGCAACTCATAAACAACCATCACAAAACACAATGTATATATGTATGTGTGTGTGTTTTTATTTAACATTGATGGAGCAACAGATAAAAAATGTAAAATAAATCATGTGTTTTTTTTTTTTGTTTTTTTGTTTTAAATCTTATAAATAAATGAGGTGGCAAGGTGGGCCTTTTACCCCACACATGGGTAAAAGGCTCACCAGCATGGGGCAAAAGGCACAAAGTAATAATACAAATACTTGAGATAAAATAATGTTTTTAATAATGTCTAAGTTAATACTTGTTCAAAATCTCTTTAGCAAAGTTTGTACTATTTTTTTTTTTTTTTTTTTTTTCAGTTTATTTTGATAAATAAACAAATTCATTTTTGTTAGGGATGCACCGAAATGGAAATTTTGGTCCAAAACCGAAAATTTTGGATGCACTTGGCCGAAAACCGAAACCGAAAATGACTTAAAAAAATACAGTAACAAATGAATTGCTCATGGTTAGTTCATGTTAGTTAACACATTAACTAATATTTAACTAATGAACCTTATTGTAAAGTGTTACCGATTTTAACAGATTTATTTTTTGAATAATTATCAAAATAAAGTATAGTCCTACAAAGCTATTATTATCAGAGCATGTGAGCAGATAGCAGGGAGTGGATCAATGAACAAGAGGGTAGCGTCATTTACCAGCATTGCCCAGCACGGCTATACCACACCATGTTACACTACAGTAGGGCTATTGCATGTCGGCACGTTATTTGAGCAGACTTTGCTTTTCCGGTGAGCGTGGTTGGCACATGAGTGGAGCGTTTGGGTTATGAGCAACTGAGCAGAGAGCGCACATGGAGCAGAACAATGAGCAGTCGCTTCGAAGTTGTGCATCTTCGGAAGTGGAGCTGCTCGCAAAGTTACAAAACATGCTGTGCGAGAGTGAAACCTGATCACTGAACACTGGGGCTGGGCGGCATAATTTTGTCTTATATTTTCGGCCTTTTTTCTCTTTCAGCTAAAAACCGAAAATGCCATTTTCAGCCGATAATTTTAGTGCATCCCTAATTTTTGTTCAATAAATATACTGTGATTAAAATATGTGTCACAGATTCACTAGGCTCCACCTTCACGCCATCTCAATGTTCACCGTCTCCTGAGTATTAACAAAGTCCCTTTCAAGGAAAGTCTGTTCACTTAGGCATAACATTATGACCACTGGCAGGTGAAGTGAATAAGACTGATTATCTCTTCATCACGGCACCTGTTAGTGGGTGGGATATATTAGGCAGCAAGTGAACATTTTGTCCTCAAAGTTGATGTGTTAGAAGCAGGAAACGTGGGCAAGCATAAGGATTTGAGCGAGTTTGACAAGGGCCAAATTGTGATGGCTAGACGACTGGGTCAAAGCAGCTCCAAAACTGCAGCTCTTGTGGGGTGTTTCCGGTCTGCAGTGGTCAGTATCTATCAAAAGTGGCCCAAGGAAGGAACAGTGGTGAACTGGTGACAGGGTCATGGGTCATGGCCAAGACTCATTGATGCATGTAGGGAGTGAAGGCTGGCCCGTGTGGTTCGATCCAACAGACGAGCTACTATAGCTCAAATTGCTCAAGAAGTTAATGCTGGTTCTGATAGAAAGGTGTCAGAATACACAGTGCATCACAGTTTGTTGCGTATAGGGCTACATAGCCGCAGACCAGTCAGGGTGCCCATGCTGACCCCTGTCCACTGCTGAAAGTGTCAACAGTGGGCACGTGAGCATCAGAACTGGACCACAGAGCAATGGAAGAAGGTGGCCTGGTCTGATGAATCACATTTTCCTTTACTTCACGTGGATGGGCAGGTGCGTGTGCATCGCTTACCTGGATTATATATATAATCTCAAATGTACATATCGCGATATATATCGCAACGGCTACTTCAAAAAGTTGTGAAAAGTAAAAGTTTTAGGTAGACGCATATAGCAGAGAATAGACGGCACGTGACTGTTACTTACTAGCTTGGTTTTAAAAAGAGTTAAGCGCAATATGCTGGGGAAAACAACTCATTGCTGTACTCGCGCTGTTTGTCTGACACACATTTGAAGCACACGCACAGAAAGGCCCTGTCCCAAATGGCACCCTAAACACTCGCGGTCTTCCTGCGAGTCTGCACTTTCGTGATGTAATGCCGCTTTGACTGTCAGGAAGAAGTCTGCTGCAGCAAAAGTGCGCATCGAGGGCACATATTGACCGCAAAGGGGGTGCTCGCGAGCACACTTCTGAAACCTAAAATGACAAATGGGATACTCTACGGTCTCATGGATTTAACGGACACACGCACACAGCAGCCATTTTAAGTCCACAAGGCCGTAAGTGCATATGAAGTGCCTCTTGGACAGCGTGCGATCCCAAATTCAGTTCTCTTCGCCGCTTATTGCACTTGAACGGTCAAATACACACACATAGTAATGTCAAAATGACTGTCTTGGCGAGTATTCACGTAAACACAGTTGGTTGCGTGACTTGCGTCTTAAGTGAACGTAAACAGTTGGGAAAGAATTTGTGTGTCGATATGATCAATAGGATCCGTGCATTAGGTCTTAAAGTGACAGCAGCCTAATACAGTATACCTGCTGCTGTCTGTCAAACAAAAAATCACTCACTGCTCTTGACTGTATAACTTTTGTAATTGAAAAACTTTTGTAATATTTACGAATTAATGTATATTTAATTCATGTGAAGACTATGCAGTGTTTTATTTTTACATTTGATTATTCAGTTTCTGTATTGTTTCTTACATGAATGCTACTGTTAAATAGATCGAATGTAGGCCTACCTGAAAAACTTAAAGCACTGCCTATTAAATTTGTATCTTTGTTTTTTTTGTATTTGTACTAATATTTGTAATTTGCCTCTTTGTTCTTATTTTTAATAACAAAGATAAATTAAAATAACAAAAATAACTAATCATCCACCCCTAGTTTCAGGTGTTTTTGTTTACCTGGATGTTCTTGCTGTTAAGTTTTCAGGTTGATATAACTATATATTACCAAGTTAAGCAAAGAGTTGTTGGTATTAAAATAGTTTTTGTTGTTGTTTTTTACATTGATGTTAAAATGACATTGTCAGATTTGTGATATTACTTTTTTTATGTAATGCTAAAACACTGCTGTTTTCTTTCAGAAGTTATAGTGATGCTTTGTTTTCCCAGAAAGAATGTGAAACATATATATTGGTTAGATCATTTTCAGTTTTTAAATATATTTAAATAGATTTTACACACTTGAAGCATTATCGTATAGAATAGTGCATTATTTAAAAAGTTATCGCATATTGAATATTTTGCATATCGAATTTTTCTTCAATATCATGCATCCCTAATGTCAACAATCACCTATCCCATATAGAGATTGCACTGTCAGTGTTTGGGAATATTCAAACATAATTTATACACATGATATGAGGAAAAAAAAAAAAAAAAAAAAAGTGTACCTTCTCGCTTGATTTTAGCGCACATCCTTGTTATCTTTAGCCCAAGCCTACATTTATTGTGCTAACCAAAGAGCCGAAAGTTAGTTTTTTTTTTTTTTTTTACTATAATCTAAAAAGGGAGTAAGATGTGACATGAAATGAGGACAGAGTTTTCATTTTTGTGTGAGCTATCTCTTTAAGTGTATTGTGTGATATATTGATCATGTGTCTGTCTTCTACAGATGTGACCAGTGTCATGGAATATAATGAAAGACTTGCTCGCTTTCGTCAAGGTCATGTCAACCCATTTGACAGGGGAGAGAACAACAGCAGCACTGAGGGGAAGAATCTTCTTAAACATGGTGTGTCAAATTTTATATTGAACATTTAAATGTACTCTTCCTCTTCTGAAGGTACAGGTCAATATGATTTTACAGAGAAAGATATTTTTTGTTATCATTTGTGTTATCATTTGTGAATCACACAATGTACATTGAAATATATGCACGACTAATGTGGTTCCAGCCATCTTGATCGGATTATAGTTAAAAATTAATTTGCCAAATTATTAGTTATTTCAAAGACTCTTGTAGCCTACCACAGCAAAAAAACAAACAAACAAAAAACCACAATGACACTGATGAGGTAAATAAATATGACAAACAACTGGATAAAAATTACAATTTCCTTTTTCCTCACACAAACAGACTCAGGTAATTTATAGGCTAGTGACAATGCCCCCAAATTTTTGAGGTACCCCTACTGGAGGTAGAACTAAACCCAACAATGTTTTTCCTCATCTCTAAGGTGTCCCATATATGAAATGGATTCTTGGCTAAAAATATTTTACTGCTAAGATTGTTAAATTAACAGATATTGTTATACACCCCAATACCAAAAAAGGACTAAAATATAGCCTGTCTGTATGGGAATTAAGGCATATAAACTAATGCAGATCAATCACACAAGCTCTGAGAGCTTTGAAACTTGACATGTTTGTAGTCAGGAAGTTAATTTAACTACTAGAAAAGACTGGATGTGAATATCTTGATGTATGGAATAAATAGAGACATATAAACACATACCTAAAATAAGCGGACATGCACAAATTGAATATTTATGCAGAATGTTTTCATTTACTTTGTGGTTGCTTTGCCAGGTATTATCATAGAAACACATATGATGGCTTGTTGGAAAGGTGGGGTTGTGCTGAATCCAGCAATACCAAATATGTAAATATAGCATGACAAATCAGAGTGTTCTGTCACTCAATGTATGAGGTGTCCAAAATGAAAGAACACTGGACAAAATAGTCTTAAGTCCAAATCACATTATGAGTGGTGAGAAGAATGTTGACAAATTCATTGTTACTGCAAAGTAAGTTACATTAGGTAAGTGCTGATCTATATTTATGATACATTTAATGATACATTTCATAAGGCACAGTATACTATACAATTCATATGAAACACAGATCCAATTGAATCAGGTTAACATTGGAATGGAACACCTTTATTAAAATATGTATATCCACTTGAATTTTGTTTTGGTCAAGTCATTACTGAATAATGGAAAATAATATTGTTAGCTTTTGTCTGTCCAGACCAGCAGTGGGCAGTAGAGCCTACACTGCTTACTTCACCCCATTGGTGTGATCTTTGAGTAAATAAGAACAAGATATTAGATATATTTTATAGGTGGAGTTCTTCTTTTCCAGGGTGATTTTTCAGGGTGATTTGCCATGACTTGTGGCAAAGAAATGACATTCTGCAGAAATGTTGAAGTCTGCTTTGTGGTGCATGAGGTTCTCAATATTTTTGAAATTCTTATACTGGCTTGCTGCTCCATCACTAAAGTATTTGACCCTTGTGATGCCTGGTAAAACCTTCTTGAGATGGCTGAAAACAAAGACATATATTTATTTTTGAAAGGGATCAACACAGCAAATGTTCTAAATTATGTTCATATATGCTTGCAGTTAACAATTAGGTATTTTAATTGAAAGCATTTTAAAAGTAATCACTGGAAAAGCAGATATGTTGTCTACAGAAACTAAAATTACCTGATGATCACTGAGAGGAATGAGTGTACAGCAACTGAATCATGTTTCATGTAGTCGCTTATAATGCAGAAGCTCTCGCACACTATTGCATCATCCTTCAAATGGTACACTGCAAAGGGATGAATTGTTGCTTGGGTGTTTTCCCAGTGATGTCCCGGAACTGCATCCTGAACAATGAATGAATAATTTTCAGCAAAGTCCAAGGGTACTAGTGCGGTGTCTGTTGTTAGTGATGCTTTACATGTTGAGAGGAACACTGCTTGTGACTTTGTGACTGTTATAAAGTGATGTGCTATCAAGCTGTCCATTTGCCTTGTGAGCTCCTCTACAAAGTCTGCCACACTTTCCATCTGGGTTAGTAATGTGGAGCCTTTCTCCAAGTGGGTCCACTGATTGAAGCTGACTATGTCCTCATCAGACATGTCGTCACATAATCAGTGAAAGCAGCCCTGCCTGGACACTGACTACATCTGTGTATCATGCACTCCCTATTCTTGTTGCTACATACCATAGCTGTCATGACTTCCTTGTAGCCCCTAACATTAGGGGTGACAGTTATCAGGAGTTTCACATTTTGATGAATCTCGCACACACTGTATGTGTTCCTCTTGCTCCAACAGTTACACACCATGGAGGACGTAGCTCACAAAACTTCTCTTTAAACTCAGTATACAATTCTCTTAAATTCACAAGCAGAAGTCTTTTCTGTTTTTTTTTGTTTTTTTCTTAATGGCTTTCATCTTTCACAGATTTGAACTCCTTTTTTCCGGGGCACATCCTTGAATACTCATCACTGTCATAAAAGGCAATGACCTTGTTCACAGTTTCCTGACTCAACTTCTTTGCTTTTTTCATGTCAACCTCAACCAACACCCCGGCACACTTTTGGAGAGATCTTGCTTTCTTCACCAGGTGAGTTGAAACATTGAATTCTGTTGCCATTCTCTCAATGGTCCAACTTGATGGGGCTAATGTCAGAAGCTGAAGTTTCCCCTCAATGTGGCATGTGTGCATCACCTTATCCTTCAAGGCAGTAATCATCTGATCAAAATTTGTACAATTTTCACACACACTTGTTTCTTTTCCCTCCAGGAGAGCTGGAGAAATGTTTAAGCTTGTGGCCACCTGAGAACAGACTGCACTGTTAGCCTCTACAGCCTTTCTTTTTCCATAGCCTACTTAAATCTCTCCTACTTATGTTTTTTATTTTGAGAGGTGAAAATCCTTCATTAATGAAGGACATTACTGCATCTGCAGAATGTTCTCTGAGACTAGAGAGTGCAGAGAGGTCTTCTCTGCAAGACAGCCATTTCAGCATGCATGTCTGATTCTTCCTCTGTGGACGGTTGTTGGTCCTGAGTGCTGTGTCTCACACATGTGAGACAAAACTTCTGCCCTGGATGGATTCTTTTCCCTGTGATGGTGCTGATATGGTCAGCTGTTTGGAGATCAATGGTTCGTAGGGATTTCCTTTTGGAGCTCTCTGGGTGGAGACTGAAAGGGTCACAGCAGACCTTCTGCAGAAAGTAGTACTTGCCAAGAAATACCTTTTCATGATGCAAACACAATGTTGTTGTGGAGTCAGGTATTGTAAATGAAGTCCTTCGAAGAATCAGCTCATGATCAGTTTCAGGAATATCAGAAAGTTTTGTCAGTCCACATTTTCTGGTAAAACTTTTGCTGTGGCACTCATTGTTTTTACCCAAATGTATTCCAGTGCAACACATGGTAATGTGTTGAAAATATTTGTTTCCGGGTTTAAGGTGATATTGTTAAATATACACCTTAACAGTGGAAACTACTGGATGTAACGACTGAGACAAATCAGACACAATTATTTGTCATATTTAACAAATAATTTTTTAAAACTCACCCTTAGGCTTGCGGGGGGGACAGGTAAGGGGTTAAAGCTGTTTGTTGTTTGATTAACATTAATGACTTCGACAGCAGCAGGTATTTAAAGGTTGCTGTCACTTGAAGACCGAATGCACAGATTCAATATAATGATACAGATCTGGTTTCTTTCTCAACTGTTTAAGTTCACTTAAGACTAGGGCTGTCAATTTAAGGCATTAATTTAATTAATTAGTTACAGGAAAAAAAATAACGTGTTAAAATTATTAAAGGATTAGTTCACTTTGAAATGAAAATTAGCCCAAGCTTTACTCACCCTCAGGCCATCCTAGGGATATATGACTTTCTTCTTTCTGATGAACATAATTGCAGAAATATTAATAAATATCCTGACACATCTGAGCTTTATAATGGCAGTGATAGGGTTCAATGAGTATGAGCTGAAGAAAGTGCTTCCATCCATATGCACCCATCATAAATATGTACTCCACACGGCTCCGGAGTGTTAATAAAGGCCTTTTGAAGCAAAACGATGTGTTTGTGTAAAAAAAAAAAAATCCATATTTAACAAGTTATGAAGTCAAATATTGAGCTACCGCCAGACCACCTTCCGTATACAGGTTACGAAGAAAGTGTAAACTGGCGTCGCGTCAGTTAAGCTTTTTCCGTATGTTGAATGGGGAAGGCGCGTGATGTAGCGTAAGCTTTGTGAACTGCAAGAGTTTTACACTTTCTGCGTACGTTGAATACGGAAGGCGGTCTGGCGGAAGCTCGATAATTGACTTCATAACTTGTTTAAATAGGGATTTTTTTTTTTTTACACAAACGCATTGCTTCGCTTTTCAGAAGGCCTTTATTAACACTCCGGAGCCATGTGGAGCACATATTTATGATGGATGGATGTGGATTGAAGCTTTTTAATTAGCTCATACTCATTGACCGACTCGGGTAAAGACCTGCGACTCTACCTGCGCGACTCCACCGAGCAAGTACGCCGGTAAGGCACTTAAGTAACTTCCTTTCCCTTTCTTTCCCACTTCTTCTTTTAACTCATACTCAGCATGTGCTTTCAATACATTCCTGTTGTCTCTCGGCAACATTCCACTCTCACACGTACAAGGCAGCCCAATGCTGCTAACCTGCGTCCTATCTACTCCTCTTCTAATACTAATACTCCTCTCTCTGTTTCTGTGGGTCTATGGAATTGTCAGTCAGCAGTTAACAAAGCTGACTTCATTCCAGCCTTTGCTACTAAATCTACTCTCAATATCTTGGGCTTGACTGAGACCTGGATTCGTCCAGAGGACTGAGCAACCCCCGCTGCTCTCTCTAACAACTTCACTTTCTCTCATACCCCTCACCAGTCTGGGAGGGGTGGGGGCACAGGTCTTCTCATTTCTGACAATTGGAAATACTCAACTCACTCTTCTCTATGCAACAACAATTCATTTGAGTTTCATGCTATTACAATCTCAACTCCTGTCAAAATTCATATTGTAGTAATTTATCGCCCCCCCAGGCCAACTGGGTACCTTTGTAGAGGAACTGGAGATGCTGCTGTCCTCATTCCCAGAGGATGGCAGCCCACTTGTAGTTTTTGGCGATTTCAACATTCATCTAGAGAAGCCTTAGACTTCCTCTCTCTCCTAGCCTCATTTGATCTCAATCGGCTCTTCACCACAAGTACCCACAAATCTGGCAACCAACTTGACCTCATTTACACGCGCAACTGTATAACAGACAACATTTTGGTAAAACCTCTGCACATTTCCGATCATTTCTTCATTACTTTTAATCTTCAACTCCCTATTTGTTCACCACCAACCCCTCTACCAGTTACCTTCAGACGAAACCTGCAATCTCTTTCTTCTTCTCATCTTTCCTCTGTTGTATCATCCTCCCTTCCCTCACCCACACAATTCTCATCTCTGGATGTGAATACAGCAACAGACACTTTGTTACACCTTAACCCCCAGGGGTCTGAGTGATTCTGGGGCCCTTGAGTTGTTTTGACATGCCCTGACATTTGTGCTTATTTCAGCTACTTATAACATACTATTGGCCAACAAGTAATTTAGCTGTATTCAGCACAAACTCTGCTACAATAATATGTGAGAAAAATAGATGTACATGTTTGTATTTTTGAGGAAATAATGTTTATGCATGGTTATTGAAAAAACAAAAAACTTAAGTCACTGAAATACGGCCACAAAACCAATTCTAAATATGTATTCACAAGACTTCTGGGTATTGGAGGTTGTAGGCTAGAGTTTTTGCTTCAAAATGATGTAAAAATTATCCTGCCTACTCGTTCATATAAAACAATATAATGATTTAAATTTTGTAAGACACTTTTTGTCAAGAAAGACAGTATGCGTGGAGGTGTGAATCTTCATGAATAATGCTGTGATTCACACCTGAGAAGACAAAGACCTGCATAATGAGCCCTTTCAGGTAGGAAGGCTATGTGAGGGAAAATTAATCAAAGTACAAAGTAGTTTTTTCTGGTAGTTTATTCAGAATATAGTTAACAATATAAATGAAACACATTTAGAATAAATGAGGGCACATTTTGAGTATACAGTTTTACCTGGAAATAAATCCTGTTCAAAGATATAAGTGAACATCACTTAGCTGGCATTCCAAGGTGTTTGTTGTTTCTTTGCACTGGAGAAAATGATTCCTGCTTCCAGTCAGTGATATACCATTATAACTGTTTCCAACACTGATAATAACTGAGTATCAGATCAGCATATTAGAATAATTTCTGTTGCTCCATAAACTCTTTATGGGACATGTTACCATGTAGCTCTTTGTGCAAAATAAAAGAGTTGGTGGAAACATGTCCAAGAAGTGCAGAAAAATCTTTCTGTACCACTTCATGGTTTTGTGCTGTGTTGTGTAGTACTGTATCAGCTGATCAGACAGGTCAACGCCCCTCATGTGTTTGTTCTTGGGATCTCTTTGGAACAGGTGTTTGGAAATTTTCATGGTCACATCACAAAAAAAAAAAAAAAAAAAAAAAGCGTGAGCATGTTGATAACACAATCACTATGGCTATGCATAACAAAGACAGCAGTTATTGTTATGTCATACAAGAACATATACTTGTATTATGACGATGTACACACACACAAAAAATGTTAGCATACATTGTCCAAAGTAAACTGATGGGCAATTAGTGGGTATGGGCTAACAATGTAGGCTATGTATATATCTGCTGACGATGGGCCATAGGACGGCCGTAGGCCGCCAGTATCTGTTGATGGGCCATATAGACCGCACGTATTTAGTGCATTTCAAACATTTACATCTGTATTCACAAACATCTGAATATTAGGCATAAGGCCATATTTTAGCATAAGCACAGAGTCATAGGCTAACCCAAGCCGATATAAATAAATCGTGTTTAGACATTATCATATTATTTTACCGTAGGCTAAGATATACTTGCTCTGAATCACATCATATTACCTTACACCAACAGATATTCGCAAACAAGCTACATTAGGCACGAGGCAGTATTTTAGCTGCAGTGTCATAAGTTAACCAAAACTGAGCGAAATATATTACGTTTAGATATTTGTAAGGGGCATTGTAAGGCAATATTTCCTGTAAGCTGACAAAAGCAAGCCAAAACTAGGCAAAATATAGTATGAAAATTCATACGAGTTTTATATTATCAGAGAAAGAATTATATAACACTAAACGACTTACCCCCAACTTTTATCCTCCTCATGGTCAATTCGCTGTTTAAAATGCAACCGTTCGTCATCTCAGTCTTGCTCAGAGGAAAAGGTGAATCCTTCCTCGCTGTCCAGAATCATCTGAAGGGTCTCTTTACCGGAGTACCGTGCCATCCTCAAAACGCGACGAACGTTCAGTGAATCTGATGTTTTTTGTGGCATTGACCGAGGGGCGTGTGCGATGCAGACAGTTCACCTAAACTATTTACCATGTGAACGGCGCGGGGGGTGTGGCGGTCTCAGCTCATTACAGATAATGAAGTGAGAAGGAAAAGAAGGAACCTCTCCTTGGTTTCAAACAAATTACATAAACTGAGAATATTTGTTTTTGATTTGACTTACTTCATTTAAAAGTAGACATTCCAAGCATTATGTAGACATGTCTCTCATGTCTGTGTGGCAAGTATTTGCTGAGTTTCAGTTAATTTTAAAACGCATTTCAGAATTGACTTCACTGAGAGGGAGACATCAGATCGCACATCATGTTCGTTTACATTATTTTGCGAAAAGCACAAGGTTTTTTTGTTTTTTTTTTGTGAATGTACATAAATAAAAGTACACACTTAACAGTTTAGAATGATATATAACACTGGTATGTGTGATCAAATTCGGCTAAATATTTTGAGTCTCTTTCACACTGATAAGAAAAAAAGCGAGGTGGTATCGCCGGCGCGACCGCCAACCCGTAGGAGTTAACTTCATCTCTTGACAGTATCTGTCCTCTGTCATCCAGGCCTGCACGTGCTACTCCCTCTAACCCCTGGTTATCTGATGTTCTTCGTGAACACCGGACCAAACTCAGGGCTGCAGAGAGAAAATGGCGCAAATCAAAAGACCAATCTGACCTAGGTAGCTATCAATCTCTGCTCTCATCCTTTTCTGGTGAAGTTCATGCTGCTAAGTCTTCATATTTCCACAACAAAATCAACAGCACTTCAAACACACGCACACTTTTCAAAACATTCAACTCTCTCCTCTGTCCCCCTCCACCACCACCCACCACCTCCCTTACTGCTGATAATTTTGCTATTTTTTTCCACTGACAAAACATCTACCATCAGCAGTCAGTTCTCAGCTCCACACACACAGGAACTCAGACCAACCACATACACAGCCACACATCTCCTCTCTTCGTTCTCTCCCCTCACTGAGACAGAAGTATCCAAACTTCTCCTCTCCAGTCATCCTACCACCTGCTCTCTAGATCCCATCCCCTCACACCTTCTACAAGCCATTGCTCATACACTTTTTTTCCAGCACTTACACACATTATCAACACATCTCTCCACACTGGCATTTTCCCTAACACATTCAAGCAGGCTCGGGTAACCCCACTGCTTAAAAAACCCACATTAAACACGTCACTTGTAGACAGTTATAGACCTGTCTCTCTCCTACCATTCATAGCAAAAACACTTGAACGAGTTGTTTTCAACCAGGTGTCATCTTTCCTCTCACAGAGCAATCAATTGGACGTCAATCAATCTGGTTTCAAGAGTGGCCATTCAACCGAGACTGCACTGTCGGTCACTGAATCCTTGCGAATTGCAAAGGCTGATTCCAAATCATCAGTTCTCAGTTCTCTCTATCTGCTGCCTTTGACACGGTGAATCATCAGATTCTTCTGTCCACCCTCTCATCACTGGGCATCACAGGTACTCCACTTCACTGGTTTGAATCCTATCTCACAGGTAGGTCTTTCAGGGTTGCCTGGAGAGGGGAGGTATCCAAAGCTCATTAACTGATCACGGGGGTTCAGTTCTTGGACCCCTCCTCTTCTCCATTTACACTACATCACTTGGTCCCATCATACAGGCACATGGTTTCTCCTACCATTGCTATGCTGATGACATGCAGCTCTTCCTTTCATTCCAACCAGATGATCCCACAGTAGCTGCACGAATCTCAAGCTGTCTGGCAGACATCTCGGCATGGATGAAAGAACATCATCTGCAGCTCAGCCTGGCAAAGACTGAGCTTCTCGTCTTCCCTGCCAATCCGAGTCTAAAGCATGATTTCACCATCCATCCTCAATTACCCCATCAAATTCGGCCAGAAATCTTGGAGTAATCTTTGATGACCAACTGACCTTCAAAGACCACATTGCAAAGACAGCTCAGTCATGCAGATTTGCACTATACAACATCAGGAAAATCAGGCCCTTTCTAACAGAACATGCAACACAACTTCTCGTCCAGGCCCTGGTCATTTCTAGGCTTGATTACTGCAATGCTCTTCTGGCTGGACTGCCATCATGCACAATCAAGCCTCTACAAATGATTCAGAACGCTGCAGCACGTCTCGTCTTTAACGAGCCCAAAAGAGCACACGTCACGCCTCTCTTCATCTCTCTGCACTGGCTACCACTTGCTGCTTGCATCAAGTTCAAGGCGTTGACTCTTGCTTACAGATCTACCACAGGCTCAGCACCCCCCTACTTCCACTCATTTTTACGAGTCTACATCCCTACCAGAAGCCTACGCTTACTAAAGGAGCGAAGGCTCGTGGTACCATCACAGAGAGGCACAAAATCACTCTCCAGAACATTCTCGTTCACTGCTCCATGCTGGTGGAACGATCTTCCTGCCTTCATCCGGAATGCAGAATCCCCGGCAATATTCAAAAGACAGCTGAAAACCCATCTCTTTTGTGAGCACTTAACCTCATCTTAAAAAAAACAAAAAAAAACTATCCTTTCATTACCTATCTTTTCATTTCCTTTAATCCCTCTCTATTGTAGCTTATGATACTCTGAGCAATGTCTGAAACTTGTATTGTGAGCACTTCTTGTGTCTATTTGCCTCTTCATGATGACTCGCTTGTTGTATTCCTCACTTGTAAGTCGCTTTAAATAAAAGCATCTGCCAAATGAATAAATGTAAATGTAAATGTAAATTGAACCCTATCACTGCCATTATAAAGCCCAGATGCGTCAGGATATTTATTAATATTTCTTCATCAGGAACAAGAAAGTCATATACACCTAGGATGGCTTGAGGGTGAATAAAGCTTGGGCTAATTTTCATATGAAAGTGAACTAATCCTTTAACACATTTAACGCACACCCCCCACCCCAGACCTACGTAGGTCATCTGACATTTCATACAGTTGATGGTGACGAACATGATGCAGGGCAACAACTCACTGCATGATGTAGACTATATATTATAGAATGCAGTTATATGCCCCTAAAATTCAAGATATTGGGGAAAAATGCCCCTGTATGAGTTTTCGTCTCATATTTATAACATATGATATAGTTAAGCAATATTGCACAAGCAATGAGTACTGTTTTTGTTCGGAATAAGGAGCAAATGTGATTCTGATTTTATACAACAGTTCAATAAATAAGAAGTTAATAATGTGTTATATTTTAGACACAGTATTGTTTTTATTTACTTATAAAGCCATAGCAGAACGATTGTGCATCTCTGAGAAACACAGCGGTGTTTCTAAATGAATTCGCGTTTTAAATGAATCAGGGGAACCAATGATTCAATGTCCCATTCATAAAGAGAGCCATTTACTTCATTCCTGAATGAATTAGCCTTTTGAACGAATTGAATGAATGACTCAATGACTTAATCTTTTAGTCATTTACTGCCACCTACTGGCAGTTTTAGTTTCTTATTTAGAGTATTTAAAAAAATCACATTCCATATTAATAAAAAACCCAAAGTTTTTTACCCAGTATAGTTTACCCAAATATGTAAATTCTGTCATCATTTACTCACTCACATGGCCTCATGGCCATTGTCTAAAAGGTTATGTGTAATAAATTCTATGTTGAATCAAATATATTTCTTTCTAAAGCTACTTTTTGTAATGTCTATTTGATGCTTTTCTCATTTAACACAATCATGACTTTAAATTATCTTTTGGGGGTAATTTCTCAGCCAAATTTGATGTGCGATTAATTTGCACATCAAATTTAGTGAGAATTTTTATTCATTTGGAAATGAATCAAATTTGGAAAAATTTTAATGAAAGTAATTACTGTAACGGTTTAGTTCTGTTCATAAGTTTCTAGTTTAGTTTTCAGTGTGTTCAGTTCTAGTTCTCCCAATGTGTCTGATTGTTGTATTCCTCTCACCTGTTATTTATTTACCTCGTTAGTCTTGTCAGCTATTTCTCATTTCCCCGATCAGTTCTCTGTGTATTTAAACCTTGTGTTTCCTTCAGTTCTTTGTCAGTTCTCAGTCGTGTGTAGTTGGTTGTTCTGTTCGTTATCTTGTTCTTCAGAGTTCTCCTTCGTTTGCCACCAACTGTGACAATTACAAAGTGTGGCGAATAATTAATCTAATTAATCGCCACACTGTGTAATTACTTTCATTAAAATTTTTTATCTCTTGACAGCCCTACTTAAGACACATGAGAATACGAGAATTCTTTACGAGAATTCTTGCCAAGACTGGTATTTTGACAATTTTGTGTGTATGTGTCTGTTCAAGCGCATGGAGATGTGAAACAGCAATCAATTTGCTGTTTGTGCGCTATCTGAAACACGACTCTCTGTGTGTGCGTGCTTTGGGTGTGTGCGGCTCTGTGCACAGATAACAACCGAGTACTGAATTGATGGTGAAACTTAGCAATTAATCTGCAAAACACGTGTGCGACCTGTGGGGCCTGGTCCGTATGGATCACGGATCAACTACGATCCGTTTAACCCCTTCTCATCACTGCACGTTTTAGATGTCTCCCTAATTAAACACACCTGATTCGATTCACCAGCTCCTTTTTAAAGACTCCAAGACTGCAAATGGATATGTCAAATAAGAGAGACATCAAAAATGTGCAGTGATGGGGGCACTCCAGGACTATGGTTGGGAACCACTCACCTAGAAGACAATAACTTGAATGGAAATCGCCCGACACCTATATTAGCTTCCACACCAATATATGATAATGTTCTGTTCATTGTAAGCATCCACTACAGTTATGTCATTGTCTGCTGCTTTAAATGTTCAAGCTTTTTAAATTTAGGTGAGTTCTGATTGGATGTCAATGTTTTTATTATTCATCAGATGGAAAGTGTTCTGAAAGTGATTTCAACAATGTAGTTCCGATAACTATTTTTTTAAACTTTATAGTTATTGACCTTGGTGTGAACACTGAAGGGAGGGACCTGAGTCATCTAGAGACCAGAATATCACAAGAGACTAGCCAGCAAACTAGCTACTAAATAGCAAAGCACTGGCAAACAACCACCCACAATACCCTTAGACAAAAGTGTTGGGACCTTTTAATTATTGAAATTAGGTGTTTCAGTCAGACTCTTTTTCACAGGTATATAAAATCAAGCACCTAGTCATGCAGTCTGCATTTACAAAAGTCGTTCTGAAGAGCTCAGTGACTTCAAACAGGATGCCACCTTTGCAGTAAGTCATTTCATAAAATTTCATCCCTGCTAGATATTCTATGCTCAACTGTAAGTGGTATTATTGGAAATTGGAAGCGTTTACTTCCAGTGAAGGGAAATCTTCATGCTCCAGCATACCAGGACATTTTGGACAATGCTTTGCTTCCAACTTTGTGGGAACAGTTGACTATGCTCAAGTACACAAAGTAAGGTCCATAAATACATAGTTGGATGAGTTTGGTGTGGAAGAACTTGACTGGCCCGCACAGAGCCCTGAACTCAACCACATTAATCACCTTTGGGATGAACTGGAATAGAGATTTTGAGCCAGGCGTTCTCGTCCAACATCAGTGCCTGACCTCACAAATGCTCTACTAGACGAATGGGCAAAAATTCCCACAGAAACACTCAAAATCTTGTGGAAAGCCTTCCCAGAAGAGTTTAAGCTGTTATATCTGCAAAGAGGGGACCAATTCCATAGTAATGTATTTAGAGCGTCCCTGTTGGTGTAATGGTCAGGTGTACCAATACTTTTGTCCATATATACAGTGCCTTGCGCCTACCCCTTCATCTTTTTTTCACATTTTATGTTGCTGCCTTATGCTCAAAACACTGGAGTTTGTTCAGTGCTGAGTTATGCAAGCTCGCAAATCCTCTCATTATAACAAAGTCCAGCCACGATGTAAATAAGAGATTCATTGTGCAGTGTAGACAACTTCATTGATTTTAAGGGAAATTTGTGAGATCGCGATGAACTGAGAAAAGTGACAGCTTTTTAATGATTATAAAGGGAGTTTGCAAATGTGATATTGATTTTATACAACAATTCAATAAACATGTTAATATTAAGTGATTTACATTTTAGGAACAGTATTGTCAGATTTTGTCAATGAAAATAGTTCCAAGCAAAATCACAGCTGAACCGCTGCGAATCACAGAGCAAACACAGCCACAGGTGTTTTATTATTCTAACTCTTAAATATAAATTTATAAATTTGACATAAAAGATGACATTTAATAAGGTTAGAAAAAATACCCTTACAAATGTTTAAAAAAAAAAAAAAAAAGCAAGTCATTTTAAACAGTCATATATCACCTCAAAATTAGAAGGTTAATTTCTGTCATTGATCAGAAGGTGCTCCTAAATTTTTGTCAGTACTCCTAAATTTTTTAAATTATGATCACAGGTGCTCCTAAAAAGAAATGTAAGTGTAGAGCCATGCAGTTCATAGGTGTGAGTGTGAATGGGTGTGTTTATTTCACAGCCTTCATGTTTTAGAGTGTCACCCCTTCACTGCTGTGAGCTTTTTCTGCATTATGACTGAATTATTGAATGGATTGCACATATTCTCAAAATTTTGCTCTGTGTTGCAGACACAGTGGTTCAGAGGTGTGTGTGTGTGTGCTTCTGTGTGTGAGTGGATATGACTGTATCACATTCTTGATGTTTTATAGTGTCATCCTTTCACTGCTGTGTACTTTTTTTCAGTATTGTGGCCAATTTGTCGATTATACTCACAAAAATTCTCTGTATTTTCGTATTTTTGTCCGATTCCTGTTCATTTCCAAAGGTTGACCGAAGACCATGAGTGTGACTGTTTTTTTTACGGCTACTTGGCCTGTTCGAATCATGCCCTCAAATTTTTTTTTTTTTTTTTTTTTTCTTTTCTTCCACATTCCAAGAGTCATAAAAGTCACCAAGTTTCGTACCATTCTGATGAAGCTGTGATTTTTAAAAATTCTTGGTACTTCATGGCATATTTAAATGTGTTTCATGCCATTTCCTGTTGTCAGCAGGTGGTGCTATGACTAACTGAATATTGGCATATAGATGTCTTTAGACCAGGACTCTTATCACACATGTGAAATTTGGGGCAGATCGGACACTGTATGCCTGAGTTACAACAGTTTCCTCTTTCATGTCGAAACATCGAACTTTGTCAGGCCGCCACGGACACGCCCTTCAGCAAAAACTCTAGATCTTCACAATTTAACGTCGAAAAGGCCTTTAGATTAGACTGACCAAATATGATGTTTGTCTGATAAAATCTCTAGGAGGAGTTTGTTAAAGTACAACGTCTGGAAATTGCAAAAACTGCAAAAATTTTGCAGAGAAAACTCAAAATACCTGACTTCCTCTTGGGTTTTCAGATTTTGCACCCAGGGACTTTTTTGTAGGCATTGGGCTGTTAAATGTGTCTACTGAATTTCATACTTGTCCATGAAATGTAGCACGAAGGGCGCTTAATTGGAATTTTGTAGGTGGTGCTATCGAGACACTTTGCCACACCTAATTCTGAAACCCATATCAGATGTAAATTTTCACCACTTCTGACGCGTGTGCAAAGTTTCATGAGTTTTCGAGCATGTTTAGGCCCTCAAAAATATGATTCATTTCGGAGAAGAAGAATAATTGACTGAGCAATTCCAATAGCAATTCCAAACCAAGAGTTTTCACTGAAGGGCGTGTTTGTGGCGGACTGACAAAGTTTTGCCATGAAAGAGGAAGCTGTTGTAACTCAGGCATACAGTGTCCGATCTGCCCCAAACTTCACATGTGTGATAAGAGTCCTGGCCTAAAGACATCTATATGCCAATATTCAGTTAGTCATAGCGCCACCTGCTGACATCAGGAAATGGCATGCTTTACACTGTAATTCACTCCTAGAAACACATTTAAATATGCCATGAAGTACCAAACATGCTAGAAACACGTTAAATCATGCAACACTTGGCTAAGTGCTAAATTATGCATTTAACGCCACGAAACAGGAAGTTGTTGTAACTCAGGCATACAATGTCCGATCTGCCCCAGACTTCATGTTTGATAATAGTCCTGGTCTGAAGACATCTACATGGCAATATTCAGTAATAGTCAAAGCGCCACCTGTTGGCAGCAGGAAGTGTGGCACGTCGAAATGACTTTGCTATATTTCTCCTGTATTTACTCGCTTACATGCATGTCACCCACTATTCGCTGTTTTCCTACGGCCACCGGGTGGTGGTGGCCCCGGCTGCGAGGGCCCTCTCATCGCTGCTTGCAGCTTTAATTATATATTTTGCTTAAGATAAGTATCTGCTAAAAGCAAACAAACAACGTACATAATCAAAATACTCTCATTATAAGCAGAAAAAATCAACTAGTTTGAACGGAGTCATACTGTATGTATGCATGACAGATAAAAATAACTATATTTGCTACATTCTCGTTTTCTGAAGTGTTTTAGTGAAAGTATAATATTTATTTATTTTATTTATTTATTTTAATGTTTTATTTATTTATTTTTTTTTACTGCTCACCCTGTTTCTGCTACATAAATGGCCCTGAGCGCTTGTGGTGTGAACAGCTCCGTTGTTTTGACACGCTACGCACTTTAAACTGTAGAAACTGTAAAATGGTGCTACAGTTATCATTTTGCCTTGCAAGTCTGCGACAGAACAAAATGTGAAAAAAGGGATATAAATACTTTTGCAAGGCACTACTGTATATATTATCATATTTTATTTGGAAAAATATTACTGTTTTACTGTATTTTTGATTAAATAAATGCAGCTTTTGGTGAGCATAAGAGACTTTTTTCAAAAACATTGTAATGTTTCCAAACTTTTGACAGGTACTGTATGTATTGTTTACTTAAAGTTTTGAAGCAGATGTCAGCAGACCACACTTTATTATATTAATTTAAATCTTGTGGAACCAGTTGAAATTGCTTGTTGTTTTTGTGTGTCACATTTATTTGGGGAAGTAAAACATGATAGCATATACATCATGTACACACTTTGTGCAGTTCACATATTTCTGCTACACACTATATACTTTGGTAACACTTTACAACAAGGTTCATTAGTTAAAATGAACTAATAATGAACTGCATTTCTACAGCATTTATTAATCTTTGTTAATGTTAATTTCAACATTTACTAATACATTTTAAAATCAAGAGTTGTATTTGTTAACATGAGTTAATGCACTGTGAACTAACATGAACAAACTATGAAGAGCTGTATTTTTATTAATTAACAAAGATTAACAAATACAGTAACAAATGTATTGCTCGTGGTTAGTTTAATACTCTCATTATAAGCAGAAAAAATCTACTAGTTTGAACGGAGTCATACTGTATGTATGCATGACATAAAAATAACTATATTTGCTACATTCTCGTTTTCTGAAGTGTTTTAGTGAAAGTATAATATTTATTTATTTTATTTATTTATTTTAATGTTTTATTTATTTATTTTTTTTACTGCTCACCCTGTTTCTGCTACTGTTGTTTAAATAACCACGTCATCTGCAGCTCTTGTAGAACTTTACGTCTTTAGTGGCAGCGGGGAGTGAAGCAACACGCACGGAGTGGAAATGGCATGAATGAAGCGTGTTTGGCTCTAGATAAAAATATTAGAGTATATACTGACGAATGATCATTGCCATAAACGGCCCTGAGCGCTTGTGGTGTGAACAGCTCCGTTGTTTTGACACGCTACGCACTTAGATCAACTGTAGAAACTGTAAAATGGTGCTACAGTTATCATTTTGCCTTGCAAGTCTGCGACAGAACAAAATGTGAAAAAAGGGATATAAATACTTTTGCAAGGCACTACTGTATATATTATCATATTTTATTTGGAAAATGTAAAAGAATGACAAAATGAATGTTTGCCAAGTCATTTAAACATTATGCCTTTGAGACAATCAATTGTAAAAGGATGTGAGACTATGAGAGGGAACAGTGAATTGGAACCAGAAGACAGAAGTGGTGACTGTTATGTCACTTCCTGGATCAAGCAGCAAATATGCACATTTACAAAAAAGCAAAGACTCAGTCTCCCTCTTGAGTTGGCATATTTGATATTCTCAGTAACATCTCTAAACTGGTGTATGTGTCAAAATGCTGTGCTGTGATATCTATGCAGGTTAGTCCAAACAGAACCTTATTTTCATTATGGAACATTTCTCTACTTGGCAATGTTTCTGGAGTAATCAGTTGATCGTTAAATTTAAATGTTTTTTTTTTGTTGTTTTTTTTTTATTATTTTTTCTTTTTTTATAAACAATAGATTCTATCATTTAAAGCTCCTGCTGTTATTATTACTATTATTATTATTATTATTATTTGTTTGTTTGTTTATGTGGTCTGTTTATAGTGCCTGTCAAAAGTTTGGAAGCATTTTTTTTTTTATTTTACATTTTTGAAAGAAGTCTCTTATGCTCACCAAGGCTGCATTTATTTAATCAAAATACAGTAAAAACATTAATATTGTGAAATATTATTACAATTTAAAATAATTGTTTTCTGTTTCAATAAATGTAAAAATGTAATATATTCCTGTTATGACAAAGCTGAATTTTCAGCATCATTACTCCAGTCTTCAATGTCACATGATCTTTCAGAAATCATTCTAATATGCTGTTGTTGTTGTTTTTTTGTTGCTCAAAAAAACATGTCTTATTATTACCAATGATGAAAACAGTTTTTGCTGCTTAACATGTTTGTGGAAACAATGCAACCATTCAAACATTTGTGGTAAGATTAAAACAAAAGAGAAATTAATACTTTAATTTATCAAGAATGTATTAAATTGATCAAAAGGAACAGTGAAGTAATGTTACAAAAGATTTATATTTAATAAATGCTTTAATAAATGTAATAAATGCAGATAAATACATTGAACATTCTATTCATCAAAGAATCCTAAAAATAACACCATTTCCACAAAAATGTTAAGCAGCACAACTGTTTTCAACATTGTTAATAATAATAATAATACTACTAATAATAAATGTTTCTTGAGCACCAAATCAGCATGTTAGAATGATTTATGAAGGATCATGTGACACTCAAGGCTGAAGGAATGATACTGAAAATTCAGCTTTGCCATCATAAATTGCATTTTAAAGTATTTGAAAACAGAAAAGAGTTGTTTTAATTCATAATGATATTTTGCAATATTACTGTTTTACTGTATTTTTGATTAAATAAATGCAGCTTTTGGTGAGCATAAGAGACTTTTTTCAAAAACATTGTAATGTTTCCAAACTTTTGACAGGTACTGTATGTATTGTTTACTTAAAGTTTTGAAGCAGATGTCAGCAGACCACACTTTATTATATTAATTTAAATCTTGTGGAACCAGTTGAAATTGCTTGTTGTTTTTGTGTGTCACATTTATTTGGGGAAGTAAAACATAATAGCATATACATCATGTACACACTTTGTGCAGTTCACATATTTCTGCTACACACTATATACTTTGGTAACACTTTACAACAAGGTTCATTAGTTAAAATGAACTAATAATGAACTGCATTTCTACAGCATTTATTAATCTTTGTTAATGCTAATTTCAACATTTACTAATACATTTTAAAATCAAGAGTTGTATTTGTTAACATGAGTTAATGCACTGTGAACTATCATGAACAAACTATGAAGAGCTGTATTTTTATTAACTAACTTTAACAAAGATTAACAAATACAGTAACAAATGTATTGCTCATGGTTAGTTCATGTTAGTTAATACATGAATTAATGTTAACAAATTAACCTTATTGTAAAGTGTTACCTATACATTTATATACTGATAAAGTTAAAAATTCATACTTTTGATTAAGATCTCTTTTATATGTAACCAGCACAGTACTTTGGCTCTCTATGGTATTGGTGTGTAATAATTATTCTCTGGAATACTTAATTTTGATTGTTTTGTACATTGTAATGGACTATTTTTTAAATAGCTGAAAAGATTGTTCTAAATTTATTAGAGTAATAGTAATATATATAAAATCAATATAATATAATATAATATAATATAATATAATATATAATAATTGTTTTAAATAATAATAACTGGAACTTGCTATTATGTTGCTCAGCTGTAAGAATCATTTTCCAATAATGCTTTATTAACTGAGTGAATGATTCAATATGCTCTGAAGAAATTAGTGGAAGGTCTCAGAAGTTATGATTCTGAAATTCAGAGAAAGGATCACACAACTGATTAAGCCAAGTATTCCCAAAGGCAGCCAAAGCATTTTAAAGACTAGAGTCAGTGAAGCAGAAAAGCATCACATGCCATCAGCTGCAGTACTGCAAACCACCAGAATACAGAACTGCCTTTTCTGTGACAGTTCATCACACAAAACAGAACTGTGTCCAGACACTAATATTGCTTCAAGAAAAGACAAATTGATGAAAATGGCATGATGTTTTGTGTGTCTTTGCCAAAGCACTTGCAAGATTCTGTAAGACTACAGTGTGCTGTAACATATATGGAAGCAGACTCCACAGAGCTGTATGTCAAGTCAAGTCAAGTCACATTTATTTATATAGCGCTTTTTACAATGCAGATTGTGTCAAAGCAGCTTTACAGTGATAGAGGGAACATAATTGTGGCTGTACAGCAGCTCTAGAAGAAAATGGTGTCATTGTCCAGCTTAAGTAAGTTCAGTATTGATTCATTCCATTGTAAAAATCATTAGTTATTAATTTATTCATTTATCTATACAGCAGCTCTGGAGAAAACAGTGATGTCATTATCCAGTTCAGTTCAGTTCGCATACAATGGTGTCACTGCAGGCAGATCAAGAACATTGTTGAACAGAGGTCGTGGAAGTTGAAAGTTGAACAAAGACTAGGGCTGTGTCCGAAATCGGTCCCTATACACTTAAATAGGGCACTATTTGAGGGGACAGCCATTTGTAGTGGTGTCTGAAACCATAGTGGACGATGTTGAGTGCACTCATTCAATCCTACAATGCACTGCAATAACGAGTGTACAACCGATGCACGCTCAACGGCTAGAGAATACCCATAATGCAACTTGGGGGCGGTCGTGGCCTAATGGATAGAGAGTCGGACTTGTAACCCAAAGGTCATGGGTTCGAGTCTCAGGTCCGGCAGGGATTGTCGGTGAGGGGAGTGAATGTCCAGCGCTCTCTCCACCCTCAATACCACGACTGAGGTGAGACCCTTGAGCAAGGCACCGTACCCCCAACTGCTCCCCGGGCGCCGCAGCAATGGCTGCCCACTGCTCCGGGTGTGTGTTCACGGTGTGTGTGTTCACTGCTGTGTGTGTACACTTGGATGGGTTAAATGCAGAGCACAAATTCCTAGTATGGGTCACCATACTTGGCCACATGACACTTCACTCACTCACTCACTCACTTCACTCACTTATAATGCACTGTGAGAGTTGCGTGCTGAATGAATTCCCGCGTCTCGCCAGGAGATGGCACCCGCAGCTGAATCAATCATCCATTCATTTTCCAAACCGCGCTGGTCCAGTATAATATCATACAAGTATAATTTCCTTTTTAATTGATCATTAAATCGTTTAATTAAGGTTTGTACATGCTAGTTTTCATGGCAGAGTTTAACATAAATATTCATTACTACTGGAGCTGCCAGTTTGCTACATTTCAAATGATTATTAAACAGCAAGCACAAACTATGCAAAATCGGCAGCCCTTCCGGCACACTCAGTGTCCGAATTGACTCATTCACTCCTTCAAGTGGACTATATTAGTGGAGTAATGTAGGGAATAGTGAATGAGGGTATAGGGGGCGATTTCGAACACAGCATAGGGCTGTGTATTGGCAAGGGCTTCACGATACGATATATATCACGATACATGGGTCACGATATAATATATCACAATATATTGCGATACAATACATATTGCGTTATATTGCGATATACTTTTTTTATATATATATATATATATATATATATATATATAGGCCTAAATCAAAAATGTAAAAAAAAAAAAAAAAAAAAAAAAAAAAAATGGAACTTGCATTTTTATTGATTTCTCAGCAGAAAATACAAAAAAAACAAAAAAAAAACAAAACACTTCTATTCTAATTTATTAGCAAAGGTATTTGTATTGCACCGGAGTAAGTGACGAGATGATTGACAAGACCATGGCAGAGGATTCCTTGCACAACAGAGCCTAAGCATCTGACAAATGTATTGTAGAATGCGCGCTTAGCACCGCCGCTCCCTCAATTCAAACATGATTTCAATACCCCTCATTTTGAAAGCGGCTCCCTGATGCATGCAAATAACTCCCGATATGAAAACTATCTTAGGCTGGGCTGTGTAGTTGTAACCATCTCTTAGCTCTGTATCATGCTTGATGAAAAATCTCCATACTGAACTTGTGATCGATGTGACATCTCTTCGTTTACTACTACAAACTGATAACGGTCAGATAAGTATGATTTGAATCATGCCAACGCAATCCCACTTATGCCAACATCATTTTCGAGTCTATTCAAAAGAATGTTGTGGTCGATAGTGTCAAAAGCAGCACTAAGATCCAGTAACACTAATAGAGAAATACAACCACGATCTGATGATAAGATCAAATCATTTGTAACTTTAATGAGAGCAGTCTCAGTACTATGATACGGTCTAAACCCTGACTGGAAATCCTCACAGATACCATTTCTTTTTAAAAAGGAAAATAGTTGTGATGATACTGCCTTTTCTAGTATTTTTGACAGAAAAGGTGGAATCGAAATTGGCCTGTAATTGACTAATTTTCTAGGATCAAGTTGTGTTTTTTTAATAAGAAGTTTAACCCTCTGGGGTCTGAGGATTTTTGGGGCCCTGGAGAAGTTTTGACATGCCCTGACATTTGTGCTTTTTTCAGTTGCTTATAAACATATTAATGGCAAAAGTGTCATTACACTGTATTCAGCACGTACTAGGCTACCATAATATGTGAGCAACATGTGTGTACATGTTTGTATTTTTGAGAGAATTACCTTTATGTGTGTTTATTGAAAAAACAAAAGGCCACCAGAAAAAACAAAAACTTCACTGAAAAAAGTCACTGAAATACGGTCACAAAATAAATACTAATATTAATATTAATAAAATAAATGTGTTCACAAGACTTCTGGGTATTGGAGGTTGTAGACTAGAATTTTTGCTTCAAAATGATGTAAAAATGATCCTGCCTACTCGTTCATATAAAACAATATATTGATTTAAATTTTGTAAGACACTTTTTGTCAAGAAAGACAGTATGCAGGAGGCGTGAATCTTCATGAATAATGCTGTGATTCACACCTGAGAAGACAAATACCCGCATAATGACTTGCATAATGACCCGCATAATGAGCCCTTTCAGTCAGGTATGTGAGTGGACACTAAAAAAATCAAGGTACAAAGTAGTTTTTTTTTTTGGTAGTTTATTCAGAATATAGTTAACAATATTAATGAGACACATTTTGAATAAATGAGGGCACATTTTGAGTATACAGTTTTACCTGGAAATAAATCCTGCTCAAAGATATAAGTGAACATCACTTACCTGGCATTCCAAGGTGTTTGGTGTTTCTGCACTGGAGAAAAGAAAAAAAAAAAAAAAACTTTCCTGCTTCCCGTCAGTGATCTCACCATTATATTCTTTCAGAATGTCCAGTGTGGGCCAATACCTGGTCACTATGATTTTCAAATCTGTGAGATAAAAGAAAAAACCCTCTGTGAGCATGCTGATAACAGATATTTATGTTTTTGAAAGAAGTCTCATGATCATCAAGCCTGCATTTATTTGATAAAAATACAGAAAAAAACAGCAATACTGTGAAATATTATTACGATTTAAAATAATGTTTTTCTATTTTAATATACTTTAAAAAATAATGTATTTCTGTGATGCAAAGCATCTAAACATTCATATTACCTATATGGTATATTACTATACCATATTACCTATATGGTATTTCACTCATCTCAGTATAGCAATACAGTTTGGGAATAGCTATGGCAATTTACTAAGTTGTGTAGTAAACAAAACCCCGTGTCGATCTGCCCCATTAATTCACACTGAGACACATAAAACTTGCAGGATTCACATTAAAACATTTTTTTTTGCGGTTTAATATTCACAGACACTAGGCTATATCACGATTAGAATAAAGAATTTAAGAATAAAAAACAACTTACCTTTCACAATCATCGGCTCGATAGTTGATCCTCGAAATGAAAGTGAAACCAGCTCTTCCTCTGAGGTAAATCCTTTTAGAATTATTCCTCACCACATCTCAAAACGATGAAAAGTACATGAAACTGACTAAACTTGATGCGTTTTTCCGAGCTGACGCAGGCGTTCACTCTGCTGCATTGATCGCCTCAGAATTTGCGTCTGAATAGTGTGAGCGGTCCGTGGGTGTGGCCGCATTAGCGGATAATGAGCTGAGCCGCCAACATCTGACATGTCTCTCTTTTCATACAGATTACATAAACAGTGAATATTTGTTTTCGATTTGACTTACATGATTTAAAACCTGACATTTCAACGTTTCTTTAGACATAAGTCTCATTTTTGTATCATTAGTATTCACTACGTTAGTTCATTTTCTGTGAACTCTCAGATTGGACTTCATTCAGAGAGAGACTGCGGCTCGCGCATCATGTTAGTTTTCTTTATTTTGCAAAAAGCACAACATTTTGTTTTTACTCTGAGTGTACACAAATAAAAGACGACATTTCACAGATTAGAATGGTACATAACTCTTAACTGATATGTCCAAAATTGACACAGTATTTTTAGTCTCTTTCACACTGATAAGAAAAAAACCGAGGTGGTATCGCCGGCGATACCGCCGACTCCAGGGTGTTAATAATAGCCAGCTTAAAAGTTTTCGGTATGTATCCTAGTGATAAAGATGAATTAATGATTTTAAGAAGAGGATCTATGACCTCTGGAAGTATCTCTTTTAATAGCTTAGTCGGTATAGGTTCTAACATGTTGTTTATTTTGATGATTTAATGAGTTTAGACAATTCTTCCTCTCCTATAGCAGCGAATGAATGGAATTTTTCCTCAGGGATACTACATTGCACTGTTTGACGCGATACTATAGTAGACGGTTGCATGGTTATGGTTATTTTCTCTCTAATATTATCAATCTTGCAAGTAAAGAAGTTAATAAAGTCATTACTGTTGTGCTGTTTGGAAACATCAGAAGTTGAAGCTTTATTTCTTGTTAATTTAGCCACTGTATCAGATAAATACCTAGGGTTGTGTTTGTTTTCTTCTAAGAGATTTGAAAAATTAAAAAAGTAGATCTAGCAGTTTTTAAGGCCTTTCTGTATGTAAAAATGTGTTCTTTCCACGAAATGTGAAAAACCTAGTTTTGTTTTCTTCCAGCTGCACTTCATTTTTCTGGCTGCTCTCTTAAGGGCCCGAGTGTGCTCGTTGTATCACTGCGTTGGACTAATTTCCTTAATCTTCTTTAAGCGCAAAGGAGCCCACCTAATGGCTCTGGTAAAATGGTGATAAATAATTGCTTATTTATCATTCAACAAATAATATCCCTATTATTTGTAACAAGCTGACCTCAAGTAACTGTTATCTAAACAGGTTAGAAAAACATATGCTGCATGTATAAACTAATGCCAAGGTCTCTAGAAAGAGGTTTGGTAAGTTTATATTTACGTTCCGCACAGTCGGGTGATCAATCCGGTAGCAGAGACGTCTTCCACTGATGATGCAGGCTGCGTGCATTGGGAGGGCGCGGAGTTGCGATCCAGTAGTCGTGCCACGCTGGGCTGGAGGATGCTGAACTTCGGTTGCGCCAAGAGGGTCTTTTAGGATGGACTGGGCAGCTGGGGTCAGATGAATCTTCACAGGTTCCTTTGCAGGCTGGCTGCGCCGCTGAGGAGCCGTGTGGTACAGGCAATGTCTGCCGATGCAGAGGTCCTTTGCGGACTGGGCTGCGCTGCTGTAGGAGCCGTAAGGGTCAGATGAAGTCCCTCAATGCTGGGGCCCTTTTTGCAGCTAGAGTGCAGCTGGAAGCAATGTGAAAGGTTTTGCTTGCAAAAGCTTAACCTTAACCTTCTTGTAGTCTCTTTCCTCGCCAGGTCAGAAACTCAGGACGTGGAGTGTCTGTTAATGTCTCCTTCCCCATCGAGCTGGAAACGCAGAACAAGGGTGTGTCTACCCGGGGGACATATTTATCCCTTTCTGATGAGGAGGAGATTGAAATGTGGCGCCTTTCTGATCCTGGAGTGTGATTGGCCACTGTTATTTGAAGCAGCCCCGGTGGTGCCCACCCTAGTGTGGAACTCATTTGCATAGCATAAAGTACAGTGTTAAATTAGTGTCTTTAACATTTTACCCATGCATCATTTCTTTACCAAACGTCTTTCAAATTATTAAAGGCATCGTAGGGAACAGATAGACACCAAACATGATATGAAATGGTTAAGTCATCGTCCATACATTTGTTTGTCTGTTAACAGGTCTGTCCCATGACCTGTTGTTTTAACAGTCAGTAACCATTAACATAAACTGTGCTTTGCATGAAGATGGAGTGGATGTGATGCAGTTTAAATCAAATTAAGGCCTCCAAACATAGGTATGAATGGATTAGATAGATCTCTGCGGCCTCTCTTTATTTCAGTCACTGCTGCTCCATCCAGGGGGTCCTGAAGGAATTTTTATGGCAGTCCTTGCCTAAACCTTAGGAATGAGTTTGGTGGTTAGAGTCAATGTGTCATCCAATGAGAAGTCCTCTCCTTGGTTTTGGTGCGTGCAGAAGGTCCCACTTCCTGCTCTGGAAGAGGTGTCTGGCAGTTGTCTTAACATCTTATCTGATGTTGCTGAACATTTGTTTATGTTCATTCACCAAAGATCCAATCACAGTGTGGCACATCTTCTTACACACCAGCAGTTAGAGAGGGGCCCTGTCATAAACTGGTCCCTGGAATGCCATCTTAACTGTTGCTCACAACAAGATGAAACTGATCAGGAAGATTACTTATAAAGCAATCTTTAGTGGTAGATGTGATAGTTCTACCATATTTGTGGCAGGGAGGCGGTTTTGCAGCCTTGGCTAAATGTAGTATACACAAGACTAGATAATGATCTGAGATGTCATCGCTCTGCTGCAGAATTTCAACTGCATCAATATCGATTCCATATGACAATATTAGATCTAAAGTATGATTACGACAATGAGTGGGTCCTGACATATGTTGTCTAACTCCAATAGAGTTTAGAATGTCTGTAAATGCCAATCCCAATCCATCTTTTTCATTATCTACATGGATATTAAAATCACCAACAATAAGGACTTTATCCGCAGCCAGTACTAACTCCGATAGAAAATCAGCAAATTCTTTGATGAAGTCTGTATGTTGCCCTGGTGGCCTTGTATACTGTAGCCAACACAAATGTCAGACAGGATTTGTCGCTTACGTTACATAACATTACATAAAGCACCATCACTTCAAAGGAATTATATTTGAAAGACTTTTGAGTAATACTGAAGATATTACTATAAATTACAGCCTTTCAGATGAGGCTCGTGTTGATAATAGTAACCTTGAGGCGTGGACTCATTTAAAGTAATGTAATCATCTGGTTTTAGCCAGGTTTCTGTCAAACACAGCACATCTAGATTATTGTCTGTGATAATGTCATTTAAAATGAGTGCTTTTGAAGAAAGAGATCTAATATTCAGCAACCCAAGCTTTATCATTTGTTCATCAGTATTATATATGTTTTTTATTTGTTGAACATCAATTAAATTTTTTCCCTTAAATGGGTTTGGGAGTTTTTTGTATTTACTAATTTGGGGTACAGACACAGTCTCTATGTGATGATATCTAGGTGAAAGAGTCTCTATGTGTTGGGATTTATCTGACTTCTGTGACGTGAGACAGCTAGCAGACGGTTGGTTTAGCCAGTCTGTCTGCTTCCTGACCTGGCCCCAGTTTGTCATGTTTCAGCTCTAAGACTATGTGCCATATTACTAGAGAGAAGAGCGATCCCAGGAGGGATGAATACCATCTCTTTTCAACAGATCAGGTCTGCCCCAGAAACTTTTCCAATTGTCTATGAACCCTATATTATTCTGCGGACACCACATAGACAGCCAGCCATTGAGTGATGATAGTCTACTAAGTATCTCATCACTCCGACGAACAGGAAGGGGTCCAGAACAAATTACAGTGTCTGACATCATACTTGCAAGTTCACACACCTCTTTAATGTTAATTTTAGTGATCTCCGACTGGCGAAGTCGGACATCATTAGTGCCGACGTGAATAATAATCTTAGAGTATTCACTGTAATGAATGGACGTGATCAAAATGCTTTAGGCATCATAAAATTCTTCATTTTCTCTCCTGTTGTTCAAACTAAGTCATCGGCTCCAAAGAGTCGCAAAACCTGTCTCGTCACACCCCTAGTAGATTCTAATTCAATTTTGATGGAGATTCGCCGATCTGATAGCCTCTTGACTTCGGTTACTTTGTCGGTTAGCGTTTTTTAACGCTGGTGTCATTATAAAATATCTTATACTCTTCTCCAATCTCTTTTGCCTTTTGATTCTTTCCACTTTGTTTCCTGTTTTCATGCAATGTCGACTCGTCTGGTCTTGAGGGAGTCGACTAACTCGCGTTGACGGCCAGTGAGCTTTCCGATATTGATCGTAGCAAATCATAGTGGGAATAGCTTCTTTAGTCTACTCTGTCCTTGAGTAGGTAGCCCTGGGATATTTCTCACGTCGCTCGGGAGAGGGCGGCGCGTGTTGCCTCCAGGTGGTGCCCTAATTTGATGAGCAAAGTTTTGAGACACGTAACCTACATGCATGTCAATCATTAAAGCACATATATATTAAACCTGCAGGGCATATATTTATTTAATTGAATCGCAGCCTTTGTGAATTCACAAAAGCACTATGCTATAGTATTTAAATGGTTTTTAAATGGATTTAATAGATTGTGCAGCCTTAGTAAACAGTCTAATAATGCGGTTCATGGATTCTCGTCCGTGGAATGCGCCACTTCTGGTATTTTGCTGGAAGGGGTACATTCCAATCGAGGATTTTTTAAAATCGGGTACTTGAATTTAATCGAGAAATCATGACAGCCCTAAATATCACTTTTCCTTAAATTCTCTTACAGCATCTCTAATAGCACTCTTAAACAGACTGCATACATTCTTGTTGCCAATTTTTGACTTGACTAATATTTTTGCTTTGTTTATTTTGCTGCCTGATACTCATAACATAGTGTATGCAGCTTAGCATGAAAAACAAGTAAACATTAACGTTAAAATTAACTAGAATTTTTATAGTTATAACTGAGTTGTACAACTCAAACACACTCACTTAACTACAGATTGTACTTTCCTGATGTTAATGATTATGTGAAATCACGCCATGTCACACTGGCACAGTAGCTAGTGGACATGTGATGTACAGTCAGAAACAGGAGCTCTTGCTCAAAGGAAAGATCTGAAGTGTGATCTGAATCAATATCCTGTGTCCACAGAGGTGAGGTCGGAGATATTTTCCTCTGAATCCAAATCTCAGAGTTCAGACCGTGCAATGGATCTGGGCTTGGCTGAAGACCACTTCTCTCGACCTGTGGTAAGCACTTACTGCTTTTAATTGCTCAGCTGATAGTGCTTGCAGATAAGCTTACTAGAATCTATATCCTGCTGATGGCCAGTATAATGCTGATACATGCATAAAACTATTTAATACTAGCAATTGGTATTTACTCAACATTGCTGAGAAGTGAGCACTTATGAAAACAGACAAAATTGCATTATTTTTGATAAAGCTGTCAGTAGACTATAGATCTAGAACTATTACATGCTTGGGAAATGTCACTTCTGTTATCTTCTATTTATATAAAGGGCGGACTGCTCTAACTCTACTGCATTGGTATATGTATATTTGATTTGTTAGTTTGCCATAAAAAGGGCCTCTTTAGAAGCTCTATACTGAAAACCCCATACAAAGTTCATTGTCAGTAATATTTAGAAGGAAGGTGCAAATCTGACAGACTAGCATGCACCTTCAGAAAGGACTTTGTTAACGGTAGCGAATATAAAAAATCTGCTTCGTCATTTTTTTAATTTTTTTTTACCAAATTTTTGGACTAAATTTTCTACTAAATTTTCTGACAAACATTTTACAAGATGCACTATATTGCCAAAAGTATTGGGACACCCCCCCAAATCATTGAATTCAGGTGTTCCAATCACTTCCATGGCCACAGGTGTATAAAATCAAGCACCTAGGCATGCAGGCTGCTTCTACAAACATTTGTGAAAGAATGGGTCGCTCTCAGGAGCTCAGTGAATTCAAGCGTGGTACCGTGATAGGTTGCCACCTGTGCAATAAGTCAATTCGTGGAATTTCCTCACTACTAAATATTCCACGGTCAACTGTTAGTGGTTTCATAACAAAGTGGAAGCAATTGGGAACAACAGCAACTCAGCCACGAAGTTGCTGAGTTTTACAGAAAGTGATTTTTTTCTATAAAATCACAGAGTGGGGTCAGTGCATGCTGAGGCGCACAGTGCGCAGAAGTTGACAACTTTCTGCAGAGTCAATAGCTACAGACCTCCAAACTTCATGTGGCCTTCAGATTAGCTCAAGAACAGTGCATAGAGAGCTTCATGGAATGGGTTTCCATGGCTGAGCAGCTGCATCCAAGCCTTACATCACCAAGTGCAATGCAAAGCGTCAGATGCAGTGGTGTAAAGCACACCGCCACTGGACTCTAGAGCAGTGGAGACGTGTTTTCTGGAGTGACGAATCACGCTTCTTTGTCTGGCAATCCGATGGACGAGTCTTGGTTTGGCGGTTTCGGGAGAACGGTACTTGTCTGACTGCATTGTGCCAAGTGTAAAGTTTGGTGGAGGGGGGAATATGGTGTGAGGTTGTTTTTCAGGGGTTGGGCTTGGCCCCTTAGTTCCAGTGAAAGAAACTCTTAATTCTTCAGCATACCAAGACATTTTGGACAATTTCATGCTCACAACTTCGTGGGAAGTTTGGGGATGGTCCCTTCCTGTTCCAACATGACTGCGCACCAGTGCACGAAGCAAGGTCCATAAAGACATGGATGAGTGAGTTTGGTGTGGAGGAACTTGACTGGCCTGCTCAGAGTCCTGACCTCAACCTGATAGAACACCTTTGGGATGAATTAGAGCGGAGATTGCGAGCCAGGCCTTCTCATCCAACATCAGTGCCTGACCTCACAAATGCGCTTCTAGAAGAATGGTCAAAAAATCCCATAAACACACTCCTAAACCTGTGGAAAGCCTTCCCAAAAGAGTTGAAGCTGTAATAGCCGCAAAGGGTGGGCCAACTCCATATTAAATCCTACAGATTAAGAATGGGATGTCATTAAAGTTCATGTGCATGTAAAGGCAGGCGTCCCAAAACTTTTGGCAATATAGTGTATAAGCTAAAATAGCCTCTTTTTTTGTTTTTAGATGTCATGATCTGTAGGTGGTGCCGTCATCAAATGTGGCAGCATACCAAGTTTTGTTTCACAGGATTGCAAAGATACAACTTCTCATCTGATTTTGGGTGGACATTTTTAACTCTGTATTACTGTAACTTTTAAAAGCCTAAATGCTGTTCGGTCAGCTCTATGCAACTCTGTCTAATGATAATCTGTGCAGATTTTGTTGATAATTGGGCAAAATTTGAAGTAGAAAACTGTAAAACACTACATTTTAAAATGGAGTCTTAATGCAAGACATTGAATGGGATAAGCATGAAAATCGTAATCAAATAAACTAAGAATTTTATTTCTAGTAGAAAGAGTTCAAAAATTACAACCAAGTCAGACCCATAGCCTTGTAGGCAGTGCTCCAGCATATAGTGCAACAGCAACCCAAGTTCGAGTGACGGGTTGTGGACTTTTGCCAATCCTGTGTCAAGTCAAGTCACCTTTATTTATATAGCGCTTTATACAATACAGATGGTTTCAAAGCAGCTTTACAGCGATAAACAGGAAAATAACGATTCAATGATGCAAACAGAATTCAACTCTGCTGTAAAGCAGCTCTAAAAAGACAATAGTAAACAGTCATTATTCAGTTGAAATCAGTTCATTGTTGATTCATTTCAGCTATAAAGCAGCTCTTCACAGAAGATTGTTCTAGTAGACACGAGACAGACAGACTAATATTAGCTCTAATCAAAGGCTCTACAATGTGAATCTCAAAAGCAAAAAACACTATTAAGTTTTTTTTATGTAATTGCACTGCATGTTATATTTATTAAGTTCAGATGAGATCATTCTCAGAAAGAAGCAATGTCTGGAACAGATGCAACTTCTTGCACAGTTTCTGACCACAGTACTTCTTGCAGTCTGGGAATGTGCCACACTGGATTTGAACCCGCAACCTGAAAGGTTCGGGGCTTGTGGCTTAGAAAGTTGCACCACTCAGTTGATGCTGATTCACTAGGCTGCTGAGGAGAGTTTTCAAGGCAAGAATACACACACCAAAGCATTAGTTAGCATATTAACCAATTAGCAAGCTAAGATAACTTGGGCACTAACTAAATTATGTTTAATCCACATTAAGAAAAAAATAGCCTCTATTTAGAATGCTATTTGATTGGCATGCTAAGCTATTTAGCATAGGACAACAAAGCATAGGTCATATTCAGAAAGTTTTTTTCTTGGGACCGGTAGCAAATATCAAAAATCCGTTCAGTAATTTCTTTGTGGATCGCTCCAAAGATCATCTGAGCCGATTTTGGACGAAGTTGAACAAAATTTGTAGGAGGAGCAGCGAAAAAAAAACTCTTTTTCATTTACTTCAATATGGCGAACAGGCAAATTAATGGAAAACGACAAGTGAAATGTTGTTATTGTGAGTGTACACAGATAAAAGATTTGCCATTTCAAATGATGTATTACTCATTTCTATATGACAAATAATGACTGTTATGAGGAAGAAAATCCAGCAGGATCATCCACCTCCCATAGGATGTGAGGGGAGGATGCAAGGAAAGAAAACAAGGAAGGAGATGTTATTTGTATATTGGAATGTTCTTGATCACTCAAGCGTCACTTCAAAGTGTCATCAGCTGTGCTCGAGGGATCTGCCCCCATGTTGTTAAGTTTGGTTATTTAAAAAATTCATAATAAATATTAATAATGCAAGATGTCCCGTTGAAATATGTGAGATGTAAAAGTTTATTTAAACTGCAAAAATAAAGCATACATTTAAATTATTGTGACATATGTGAAGGGGGTTTCTTTGTGCATCAGTTTTCTAGATGATAAAGACTTCTGAATAGGATACACCTGTGTATACTCGATCATAGCTCCTCGGGAAGCTTCCTCACTCTTCGTTCCTCGCCTCCTTGTGGTGTAATTAGAGAATTGAGATGTCCTTCAAGATGGCTGAGTTCGATCAGTATCCGGGTCACAGGTTTGGAGGATGTAGGAGCGAGGAAACGAGGAAGCATCAATTTGAATATTGAGAAGCACCCAATCATTCGTGGATATAATGAGGTTTAATAAATGAAACTACGGGGAACATACAACTAAACTAAACAAAAGCATATATACAGAATGAAGAAAAGTAAAGAAAAGAGAAAAAGAAAATACTAAAGCTGTGATATATTTACAAATCTGGATACAAGCATTTATGTTAGTTATGTTAGTTATGTTAGTTTTACTAACATAACTAAAGAGTTGTATCTAAGTTAATATAGCACAGAGACATGCATACAGTTGTGGTCAGAATTATTGGCACCCTTGGAAAATATGATCAAAGATGACTGTAAAAATAAATTGCATTGTTTATCCTTTTGATCTTTAATTCATAAAATTAGCAAAAATCTAACATTTCATTGAAGGAAAAGAATGAAATAAATGTTTTTCTCCAATTCATTAGTAATTTATCGTAAGTAATTTATCACCAAGACATTTATCTTCATTTAGTTCAGCATTGTTCTCACTGCCGGAATGGTACTTTTAATGCACACATACAGTATCTCACAGAAGTGAGTACACCCCTCACATTTTTGTAAATATTTTATTATATCTTTTCATGTGACAACACTGAAGAAATGACACTTTGCTACAATGTAAAGTAGTGAGTGTACAGCTTGTATAACAGTGTAAATTTGCTGTCCCCTCAAAATAACTCAACACACAGCCATTAATGTCTAAACCGCTGGCCACAAAAGTGAGTACACCCCTAAGTGAAAATGTCCAAATTGGGCCCAAAGTGTCAATATTTTGTGTGGCCACCATTATTTTCCAGCACTGCCTTAACTCTCTTGGGCATGGAATTCACCAGGGCTTCACAGGTTGCCACTGGAGTCCTCTTCCACTCCTCCATGACGACATCACGGAGCTGGTGGATGTTAGAGAACTTGCGCTCCTCCACCTTCCATTTGAGGATGCCCCACAGATGCTCAATAGGGTTTAGGTCTGGAGACATTCTTTAGCAAGGCAGTGGTCGTCTTGGAGGTGTGTTTGGGGTTGTTATCATGTTGGAATACTGCCCTGCGGCCCAGTCTCCGAAGGGAGGGGATTATGCTCTGCTTCAGTATGTCACAGTACATGTTGGCATTCATGGTTCCCTCAGTGAACTGTAGCTCCCCAGTGCCGGCGGCACTCATGCAGCCCCAGACCATGACACTCCCACCGCCATGCTTGACTGTAGGCAAGACACACTTGTCTTTGTACTCCTCACCTAGATGCCGTCACACATGCTTGACACCATCTGAACCAAATAAGTTTATCTTGGTCTCATCAGACCACAGGATATGGTTCCAGTAATCCATGTCCTTAGTCTGCTTGTCTTCAGCAAACTGTTTGCGGGCTTTCTTGTGCATCATCTTTAGAAGAGGCTTCCTTCTGGGACGACAGCCATGCAGACCAATTTGATGCAGTGTGCGGCGTATGGTCTGAGCACTGACAGGCTGATCCCCCACCCCTTCAACCTCTGCAGCAGTGCTGGCAGCACTCATACGTCTATTTCCCAAACACAACCTCTGGATATTACGTTGAGCATGTGCACTCAACTTCTTTGGTCGACCATGGCGAGGCCTGTTCTGAGTGGAACCTGTCCTGTTAAACCGCTGTATGGTCTTGACCACCGTGCTGCAGCTTAGTTTCAGGGTCTTGGCAATCTTCTTATAGCCTACGCCATCTTTATGTAGAGCAACAATTCTTTTCTTTCAGATCCTCAAGAGAGTTCTTTGCTATGAGGTGCAATGTTGAACTTCCAGTGACCAGTATAAGAGAGTGAGAGCGATAACACACCTGCTCCCCATTCACACCTGAGACCTTGTAACACTAACGAGTCACATGACACCGGGGAGAGAAAATGGCTAATTGGGCCCAATCTGGACATTTTCACTTAGGGGTGTACTCACTTTTGTGGCCAGCGGTTTAGACATTAATGGCTGTGTGTTGAGTTATTTTGAGGGGACAGCAAATTTACACACTCAGCAGACTTAAAGATTCTGTCGATGAAGACTTTGCTGCTGGTTGCATTGGCCTCCATCAAGAGGGTAGGGGACCTGCAGGCATTTTCGGTTGACGAATCGTGCCTAGAGTTCGGGCCGGGTGACGGCCACGTGGTACTGAGACCCCGGCCTGGCTATGTGCCCAAGGTTCCTACCACTTCCTTCAGGGACCAGGTAGTGAGCCTGCAAGCACTGCCCCCGGAGGAGGCAGACCCAGCCCTGGCTTTGCTCTGTCCAGTTCGCGCTTTGCGACTGTACTTAGACAGAACTCAAAGCCTCAGGACCTCAGACCAGCTCTTTGTCTGTTACGGAGGCCAGCAGAAGGGAAAGGCTGTCTCCAAGCAGAGGATGGCCCACTGGATAGTGGACGCCATCGCCTTGGCTTACCAAGCACAAGGCGTGCCCTGTCCGCTCAGGTTGCATGCTCACTCTACGAGAGGTGTTGCATCCTCCTGGGCGCTGGCTTGTGGCGCCTCGCTGACAGATATTTGTAGAGCTACGGGCTGGGCGACAACTAACACGTTCCCTAGTTTCTATAGCCTTCGTGTTGAGCCGGTCTCCTCCCGTGTTCTCACCTCAGGTCAGAGGCACAGAGAGGCCTCGGCTTAGTGTCGGCTTGCTGCGCTTACATGCGCTTATTACTCCAGAGAGTCCTTACAAGGCAGACCCTGTTGAGTCCTCCGATCTCCCTTCGGCAGCCGGACGTGGTGGAGCGTCTGGCGCCAGGCCTATACTCCGTTGTATCCTTGTGAACCGGATTTAGGCTGGGTACCATATGTGTGACCCTACGGGGATCCCATATGTGTAGTTCCACGGTTGCTTCTAAACGAAGCCCGTGTCTTTCCCTCTGGGAGAACCCACCTCTCATCAGGTTGGACTCACCCCAGTACTTCCATATATAGTACAGCCCTACGGGGTTAGTCCATATGTACTTCTCTACATAACTCCTTCGGGGAAGGATGTGGTTTCCGCAGCGTTCCTTTCCCAGCGAAAGGGTACGCTTTCCCTGTGTTATCCAATAGTCTCACTGTATGGGTTTACTCTGTGTTAGCCCTGTCCCACTGTCCTTAGGCAAGGGGGTTCAGGTGGCTTGCAACAGAGCGCTGGAAGGGGGCAGCTCCTGTGGCGCTTTGGTAGGGATTCCTATTCCTCGGTCTGTCCAACGTACGTCGAATGTGACCAACTGAATGGGAACGTCTCGGTTACATAGGTAACCCTCGTTCCCTGAAGGAGGGAACGGATACGTACGTCCCGTCGCCGCAGTTGCTGTACCCCGCTGATGCTGCCGCCTAACCTGTTCGGCTCCTCAGCGAAAACCTGAAGATGCAACGCACCTGCTGCTCATTAAATACCCGCGCTGCAAGGCGAGCAGCTGATGCATATGATTGCATGCCAATGTACATTGGCTCGTTTAGTTACACTCGAAGCAGATTGGCCTCTCTAGCGAGATTCCTATTCGTTGGTCTGTCCAACGTACGTCTCTGTTCCTCGTTCCTTCAGGGAACGAGGGTTACCCTTTGTAACCGAGACGTTTGCACCAATTCTGTAGAATGGCCCATTTTCCATACATAAATTTGAAAAAAGTCTAAAATTTTCGACAATGTTGATAATGGTTTGGCTTTTTATCTAAAAATTTTCTGTTTATACAGAGATTTTAAGGGTTTAATAACAGTTTCACCAGCTTGACCCCAACAAGTCAGACAGTATGACATAAGAGAAAGAATCATAGTGTGCGTAAAAGTCTTAGCTACATCATTAGTGAGACGATTGTCTAATTTGTCTGAAATTCACCACATTATATTTAATAGTTCTAACCATTTTCTTTATATGTTTTTTAAAACTAAGATTTGAGTCTAATATTACCCCAAGATAATTAAACTCATTGACTATTTTTGTATGTTCAACTTTAATAATAATAAAAAATCTATATTAAAAGAATGAACATTTGTTTTAGAAAAAAATGAAGATAAATGTCTTGGCATCTGGCATGTTTATAAAACCAATCAGATAATCGAGTAAATCGAGAGTCAGCGAGAACCTTATTTGATTGGCTAAAAGAAGGTAGACCCACCTTCCTCCTCATGCTTGCAAAACTTGGGTGAGTGAAAATCATGCCAAAACTGTAAGCACAGCTAAAAGAAAGTTGGAACAGTACATATCGGGTTATTTCTGGAGCTTTTTGCCCTATGTACACAATTCATTTAGACATTTGCAGTAGTTTGTTTACTCATACAGATTGGTTCTACACAGTCAATCCGTTTGCAGTTCTTTAAACTGTTGTTTGCGCTTGCAAATCACCGTTCGCTGGCGTGCAATGCTTTTAGCTGTATTTCGGCAAAGAAAACGTGCCAAAAGTGTAAGCACAAAAAAATCAGAAATCAGAAGAATACAGATCATATTTATTTCACGTTTTTCACAATACATGAATTACACTTACAAAAAAACAGTAAAATGCTACAAATCATTTTTCTTACTTTTGAAACACGATTTACACCTTTACAAAACTTCTCTTGGACATTTTGCACATACTCTTGCAATTTTATGTAGGGGAGAGCGGGGCACAACCTAACACTGTTTGGCTTTACTTTTTGACTTTTTTCTTTATTTTATTTACCTCGAAAGAATGGAAGTGAAATATGACAACATGCCCCGTAGGTGGGGCACATTGTAACATGTGAGGGGCACATTGTAACACACTATATGACAGCTTAAAATATTATTTGATCTAATGAAAAAAAATATGCAAGATGAAATAAAATATTTGGCAATATAAGTAAAAATATTAACTTTTTCATATAAAAAAATGTGGGGTTTTTTATAATTAAAAATACATTTTGGAGTTTGACAATTAGCACACACAAAACACAGCTATACAGCATAGTTTAAAACAATGTGGGCAAACTGATGCATAAACACATTCAGACATTCATAAAAACAGAGACAAACACACTTCCACCACACACAGTTCCCACATAATGGGACACGGTAGACGAGCCAGAATGCTTTACATTTATTGAAACAATAATTTCTTAACACTGAACATTGACTCTCTGTCTTTACTCATCTGTTTCTTGTGGTTTCTCGATAGAATTCATAAAAGTTATTATTGTGAAAAATATCGCTAACGTCATATAACAGCGTAGTTCTAATAACAGGGCACATTGTGAACGTGCCCCATCTGCGCAACTGGGATTTAAACCCGGCTAGTGTCTTCTGCTAGTTAGGTAAGCATTAAAGAACTATCTAAACTATTTAAATAACAGATTGGAGATTAAAAAAATAGCAGATTTGTCTCATTTTAAATAAACACTAAAAACAGACTAAAAAATATCATCAGTCAGAAATTTACATTTGCTATGGCTAAATAAATGTTCAGCGATATCTTCCAAATATCTTCCAAAGATTTTTGAATATTGGCACTTTTTTCACTCTCTAGTGAATACAGTAAGTTTTGTCATGCTGGTGTCACGGAGTCGCAACCATCAAAGACACCAATCAGTCCATCATCACAAGATCCGCCCACTCGTTCACTCTCCCCGGAATACTAATTCACCACACCCGCACCTCATCATCGCACTCCATAAAGGCTCACAGAACCTGCACTCCGTTATCTGGTCTCGTCTGCACACACGTACCGATTCCTTACCTGCTGCTCACCTGTGGACTTACCTGCTGCCATGTAACGGATCTTCAGTCGATCTTCTGTCGTCTGCTCCCAGCCCTTCGTGTGCCTGTCCTGTTTCTCTCTGTTTACCTGCCAAGAGATACTCTAGTTACTCGTCAACTAAGTCATCCATTGATTTACTTGAACTGCTATACTTACCATTGCTGCTTCCTGATCCGGTTATATTCTCAATCTGTGAAATAAACTCTGTTTATATATTACTTACCTGTCTGCTGCCTTCTGTTCCGTGACAAGAAGGAGTCAAAGAGTATGTATACAAAGTTCAACATTGAGTGCTCTTGGACCAGAAATATGTTTACTAGGTCAAATATGGACTACTGTCTGAATATTTTAACATCAGAAGGAGTCAATGAATCTGTATAGAAGGTTAATACCGAGGACTCTTTGGGTCAGAAATATGTTCAGTTTGTCAAATATGGACTACTGTGTGGCGAAAAGAATGGCAGAGCAGATGCTTTGTCTCGTCTTCATCAACCCGATCCTGAATCAGAATCTCCAGAGCCCATTCTCCCTCCAGCCATGATCGTCAGTCCTATCCAGTGGTCCACTGATGTCCAGATCACTCAAGCTACCCGCTCCGAACCTGCTCCGCCGGGAGTTCCTGAGGGGCTTCTGTGTTCCATCAGCTCTTTGCCAGCCCCTCATGGACTTAGCTCATTCCTCTCCGGGCTCTGGACACCCAGGTAGTAATCGTACCCTCTCGCTCCTACATCATCATTACTGGTGGCCCTCCATGACCCAGGATATCTCCCGATTTGTCAAGAGCTGCTCAGTCTGCACCTTAACCAACACCGCACGGAGACTCCCAGAGGGTAAGCTGGTGACACTTTCTGTTCCACATCGACCGTGGTCCCATCTGGGCATAGATTTTATGACCGACCTTCCTTCTTCTGATCAAAACACATGCGTGTTCGTCATAGTGGATCGCTTTTCAAAGGCTTGTAAGCTCATTCCGCTGAGAGGCCTACCCACTGCCTTTGAGGCCGCTGGAGCATTCTTCCAGCATGTGTTTCACCATTTCGGTCTACCAGAGGACATCGTATCCAACCAAGGTCCACAATTCATCTCCCGAGTCTGGAAAGCGTTCTTCAAGCTTCTCGGAGTGACTGTCAGTCTTTCCTCTGGCTATCATCCCCAAACCAACGGCCAGACTGAGCGGAAGATCCAAGAGATCTGGAGGTACTTGCGGTCCTACTGCCACCAGAACCAAGACAGCTGGAGCCGATTCCTCCCCTGGGCGGAATATGCCCAGAATTCCCTCAGGCAATCCACCACCAGACTCACACCATTCCCGTATATGCTCGGCTACCAACCTCCTCCTCTGTTCCCCTGGTCCAGTGAACCATCGGAGGTTCCAGCTATCGATCATTGGTTCCAACAGAGCGAGAGGGTGTGGGACTCAGCACATGTGCGTCTCCAACAGGCAGTGCGGAGACACAAGAGACATGCTGATGCCCGCCGTACACCGACTCCGCAATTCCAACCTGGTCAGAAGGTGTTATCTACTCGTGACATCCGTCTCCACCTGCCCTGCTGTAAGCTGAATCCCCGTTACGTAGGTCCCTTCACGGTGCAGAGGCAGATCAACGAAGTAACTTACAGGCTCAACTTACCTCCACACTATAGGATCTCACCTTCATTTCACGTTTCTCTATTAAAACCTCACACTGAACCCTTCTCTTTTCCCCTCACAGGATCTGGTGGTGATGAGGTACCTCCTCCTCCCGAACTTGGCTGATGAGGTGGTCATCTACCGGGTCCGCTCCATCCTCGTTTCGCTGCGACGGGGCAATCAACTGGAATACCTCATCAACTGGGAGGATTACGGCCCTGAGGAACGATCCTGGGTTGCTCGGGATGATGTTCTGGATCCATCTCTCCTCAACCAGTTCCACACTGATCATCCCAATTGCCCTGCACCTAGAGGTTGAGGTAGACCCCGTCGTCGCACATTCCGGACATCAGGAGCCGCCCGTGGAGGTACTGTCACGGAGTCGCAACCATCACAGACACCAGTCAGTCCATCATCACAAGATCCGCCCACTCGTTCACTCTCCCCGGAATACTAATTCACCACACCTGTACCTCATCATCGCACTCCATAAAGGCTCACAGAACCTGCACTCTGTTATCTGGTCTCGTCTACACACACATACTGATTCCTTACCTGCTGCTCATCTGTGGACTTACCTGCTGCCATGTAACTGATCTTCAGTCATCGATCTTCTGTCGTCTGCTCCCAGCCCTTCATGTGCCCATCCTGTTTGTCTGTGTTCACCTGCCAAGAGATACTTTAGTTACTCATCAGCTAAGTCATCCATTGATTCACTTGAACTGCTATACTTACCATTGCTGCTTCCCGTTATATTCTCAACCTGTGAAATAATATATAACTTACCTGTCTGCTGCCTTCTGTTCCGTGACAACTGGCATGTGTGGAATCTTTTAAACTGTGTGTTACCACTAGTCCCGCGTTAGTTTGTGCCCCACACTCCTACACTTCCACAAATCTTACCCTGTGCATGCGAGTTTTTATGGCATCGTATTACCTTCATATATTCATACCTCCCCCTTGGAATGCCTTTGAAGCTTGAAGGGAGATTCGAAACTGATAACGGCCTTCAAGCGCACATTATCCGAGCACCAGGTCTGTGATTTAGTGTGAAAAAGAGAAAGAGGGAAGGTTTACAAAACCTAAAACACGATCGAGCATCTTGACTGCTTCCAAACACAACATACATTAAATTGTCTGAAGCACCTATGTCTCTTCTATTTGTATTTTTTATAACGTGAATCTGTCACTTTCATATTATGTATACTAAGTGTTACTGTCCCCATGTCTTTTAATGTCCTCTTGCACTGTTTCCGTTTGAGCTGTTTCTTTTGCACAGTCTGCACTACATGTTGTTATATGGCCATAATTCAGTGTACATTTTTACTTAGATTAACTAACCTTTATATAGTCTTTGTGTATATGTTACTCCTTGGTCCTTTGAGGCACAGTATTTCGCTCCTTTTTATGTCTCTACATATAGCGGAATAAGAATACAGCTCACTTGACTTTAAATAATTCGCCCAAAAATGAAAATTCTGTCATAATTTACTTGCTTTTCCCATGTTGTTTCAAATTTTAGCTCTTCTACACACACACACACACACACATACACACATACACACACAGGTTTGTTTTGCTATCAAAGTGAGGACATTCCATAGGCGTAATAGTTTTTATACTGTACAAACTGTACATTCTATCCCACTACACTACCCCTACCCCTAAACCTATCCATCACAGGAAACATTCTGCATTTTTACATTTTTAGTAAAACATTGTTTAGTATGTTTTTAAAGCTATTTTTAAATATGAGGACTAAAGAAATGTCCTCATATTTCATAAATAAACACTAAAAACAGACTAAAAAATATCATCAGTCAGAAATTTACATTTGCTATGGCTAAATAAATGTTCAGCGATATCTTCCAAATATCTTCCAAAGATTTTTGAATATTGGCACTTTTTTCACTCTCTAGTGAATACAGTAAGTTTTGTCATGCTGGTGTCACGGAGTCGCAACCATCAAAGACACCAATCAGTCCATCATCACAAGATCCGCCCACTCGTTCACTCTCCCCGGAATACTAATTCACCACACCCGCACCTCATCATCGCACTCCATAAAGGCTCACAGAACCTGCACTCCGTTATCTGGTCTCGTCTGCACACACGTACCGATTCCTTACCTGCTGCTCACCTGTGGACTTACCTGCTGCCATGTAACGGATCTTCAGTCGATCTTCTGTCGTCTGCTCCCAGCCCTTCGTGTGCCTGTCCTGTTTCTCTCTGTTTACCTGCCAAGAGATACTCTAGTTACTCGTCAACTAAGTCATCCATTGATTTACTTGAACTGCTATACTTACCATTGCTGCTTCCTGATCCGGTTATATTCTCAATCTGTGAAATAAACTCTGTTTATATATTACTTACCTGTCTGCTGCCTTCTGTTCCGTGACAAGAAGGAGTCAAAGAGTATGTATACAAAGTTCAACATTGAGTGCTCTTGGACCAGAAATATGTTTACTAGGTCAAATATGGACTACTGTCTGAATATTTTAACATCAGAAGGAGTCAATGAATCTGTATAGAAGGTTAATACCGAGGACTCTTTGGGTCAGAAATATGTTCAGTTTGTCAAATATGGACTACTGTGTGGCGAAAAGAATGGCAGAGCAGATGCTTTGTCTCGTCTTCATCAACCCGATCCTGAATCAGAATCTCCAGAGCCCATTCTCCCTCCAGCCATGATCGTCAGTCCTATCCAGTGGTCCACTGATGTCCAGATCACTCAAGCTACCCGCTCCGAACCTGCTCCGCCGGGAGTTCCTGAGGGGCTTCTGTGTTCCATCAGCTCTTTGCCAGCCCCTCATGGACTTAGCTCATTCCTCTCCGGGCTCTGGACACCCAGGTAGTAATCGTACCCTCTCGCTCCTACATCATCATTACTGGTGGCCCTCCATGACCCAGGATATCTCCCGATTTGTCAAGAGCTGCTCAGTCTGCACCTTAACCAACACCGCACGGAGACTCCCAGAGGGTAAGCTGGTGACACTTTCTGTTCCACATCGACCGTGGTCCCATCTGGGCATAGATTTTATGACCGACCTTCCTTCTTCTGATCAAAACACATGCGTGTTCGTCATAGTGGATCGCTTTTCAAAGGCTTGTAAGCTCATTCCGCTGAGAGGCCTACCCACTGCCTTTGAGGCCGCTGGAGCATTCTTCCAGCATGTGTTTCACCATTTCGGTCTACCAGAGGACATCGTATCCAACCAAGGTCCACAATTCATCTCCCGAGTCTGGAAAGCGTTCTTCAAGCTTCTCGGAGTGACTGTCAGTCTTTCCTCTGGCTATCATCCCCAAACCAACGGCCAGACTGAGCGGAAGATCCAAGAGATCTGGAGGTACTTGCGGTCCTACTGCCACCAGAACCAAGACAGCTGGAGCCGATTCCTCCCCTGGGCGGAATATGCCCAGAATTCCCTCAGGCAATCCACCACCAGACTCACACCATTCCCGTATATGCTCGGCTACCAACCTCCTCCTCTGTTCCCCTGGTCCAGTGAACCATCGGAGGTTCCAGCTATCGATCATTGGTTCCAACAGAGCGAGAGGGTGTGGGACTCAGCACATGTGCGTCTCCAACAGGCAGTGCGGAGACACAAGAGACATGCTGATGCCCGCCGTACACCGACTCCGCAATTCCAACCTGGTCAGAAGGTGTTATCTACTCGTGACATCCGTCTCCACCTGCCCTGCTGTAAGCTGAATCCCCGTTACGTAGGTCCCTTCACGGTGCAGAGGCAGATCAACGAAGTAACTTACAGGCTCAACTTACCTCCACACTATAGGATCTCACCTTCATTTCACGTTTCTCTATTAAAACCTCACACTGAACCCTTCTCTTTTCCCCTCACAGGATCTGGTGGTGATGAGGTACCTCCTCCTCCCGAACTTGGCTGATGAGGTGGTCATCTACCGGGTCCGCTCCATCCTCGATTCGCTGCGACGGGGCAATCAACTGGAATACCTCATCAACTGGGAGGATTACGGCCCTGAGGAACGATCCTGGGTTGCTCGGGATGATGTTCTGGATCCATCTCTCCTCAACCAGTTCCACACTGATCATCCCAATTGCCCTGCACCTAGAGGTTGAGGTAGACCCCGTCGTCGCACATTCCGGACATCAGGAGCCGCCCGTGGAGGTACTGTCACGGAGTCGCAACCATCACAGACACCAGTCAGTCCATCATCACAAGATCCGCCCACTCGTTCACTCTCCCCGGAATACTAATTCACCACACCTGTACCTCATCATCGCACTCCATAAAGGCTCACAGAACCTGCACTCTGTTATCTGGTCTCGTCTACACACACATACTGATTCCTTACCTGCTGCTCATCTGTGGACTTACCTGCTGCCATGTAACTGATCTTCAGTCATCGATCTTCTGTCGTCTGCTCCCAGCCCTTCATGTGCCCATCCTGTTTGTCTGTGTTCACCTGCCAAGAGATACTTTAGTTACTCATCAGCTAAGTCATCCATTGATTCACTTGAACTGCTATACTTACCATTGCTGCTTCCCGTTATATTCTCAACCTGTGAAATAATATATAACTTACCTGTCTGCTGCCTTCTGTTCCGTGACAACTGGCATGTGTGGAATCTTTTAAACTGTGTGTTACCACTAGTCCCGCGTTAGTTTGTGCCCCACACTCCTACACTTCCACAAATCTTACCCTGTGCATGCGAGTTTTTATGGCATCGTATTACCTTCATATATTCATACCTCCCCCTTGGAATGCCTTTGAAGCTTGAAGGGAGATTCGAAACTGATAACGGCCTTCAAGCGCACATTATCCGAGCACCAGGTCTGTGATTTAGTGTGAAAAAGAGAAAGAGGGAAGGTTTACAAAACCTAAAACACGATCGAGCATCTTGACTGCTTCCAAACACAACATACATTAAATTGTCTGAAGCACCTATGTCTCTTCTATTTGTATTTTTTATAACGTGAATCTGTCACTTTCATATTATGTATACTAAGTGTTACTGTCCCCATGTCTTTTAATGTCCTCTTGCACTGTTTCCGTTTGAGCTGTTTCTTTTGCACAGTCTGCACTACATGTTGTTATATGGCCATAATTCAGTGTACATTTTTACTTAGATTAACTAACCTTTATATAGTCTTTGTGTATATGTTACTCCTTGGTCCTTTGAGGCACAGTATTTCACTCCTTTTTATGTCTCTACATATAGCGGAATAAGAATACAGCTCACTTGACTTTAAATAATTCGCCCAAAAATGAAAATTCTGTCATAATTTACTTGCTTTTCCCATGTTGTTTCAAATTTTAGCTCTTCTACACACACACACACACACACATACACACATACACACACAGGTTTGTTTTGCTATCAAAGTGAGGACATTCCATAGGCGTAATAGTTTTTATACTGTACAAACTGTACATTCTATCCCACTACACTACCCCTACCCCTAAACCTATCCATCACAGGAAACATTCTGCATTTTTACATTTTTAGTAAAACATTGTTTAGTATGTTTTTAAAGCTATTTTTAAATATGAGGACTAAAGAAATGTCCTCATATTTCATGTTTACGTCGTAATACCGGTGTAATACCCATGTCATTATACAAATTTTTGTCCTCGTAAATCACAAAAATCCACACACACACACACACACACAGTGTGAAAGAGTGAAACAAGTTTGGGCCAGTTGGCAGAATTATACATCACTAGAGAGAAGTCTGTCATTTTCACTGGAAAGTTCAAATGATATTTTGATTAAACATTACAAGGTTGAATAAACTAATAAATAAGTAAACAAACAAACAAACAAACATGCACAGATGATTTTTTTTGTCCATAAAATGTATAACATATCTTTGTTCTGTTGTATTTAGGGCCCAAGCCACTAAGGCGCAGGGACCTATTGTTCTCCTAAGGATTATTAGGGCCCAAGCCACTAAGGCGTAGGGCCCTATTGTTTTTCTAAGGATTATTATTAGGGCCCAAGACCAAAGGGCGAAGGCCCTATTGTTTTCTTTAGGATTATTAGGGCCCGAGCACCGATGGTGTGAGGACCCTATTGGAATTGCTCCGTTTATTATTATTTTTCCGCTTCTTCTTCTTCTTCTTCTTCTTCTTCTTCTTCTTCTTCTTCTTCTTCTCCCAAATGAATCGCATTTTTGAGGGCCTAAACATGCTTGAAAACTCATGAAACTTTGCACACGTGTCAGAAGTGGTGAAAATTTACGTCTGTTATGGGTCTCAGAATTAGGCGTGGCAAAATGGCTCGATAGCGCCACCTACAATATTTCAACGAAGTGCCCCTTGCACCAAGTTTCACATACAGGTATGAAATTCAGTAGACACATGTAACAGCCCAATCCCTACAAAAAAGTCTCCTGGTGCAAAGTCTAAAAAAACAGGAAGTCAGATATTTTGAATTTTCTCTGCAAAATTTGTGCACTTTTTGCCATCTCCAGACGTTGTACTTTAACAAACTCCTCCTAGAGCTTTTATCAGATCAACGTCATATTTGGTCAGTCTAATCTAAAGGCCTTTGCGACGTTAAATTGCGAAGATCTAGAGTTTTTCCTGGAGGGCGTGTCCGTGGCAGCCTGACAAATTTCGATGTTTCGCCATGAAAAAGGAAGTTTATGTAACTCGGGTATACAAAGTCGGATCAGCCCCAAACTTCACATGTGTGATAAGAATCCTGGCCTGAAGACATCTACATGGCAATATTTAGTTACGGTCATAGCGCCACCTGCGGGCAACAGGAAATGACATGTTTTACAGTGTGATTAACTCCTCATACAGATTTAACCAGAACCACATCATATATGGTCAGTCTAATCTTAAGGCCTTAGCGATGTTAAATTGCAAAGATCTAGAGTTTACACTAAAGGGTGTGTCCGTGGCGGACTGACAAAGTCTGATGTTTCGTCATGAAAGAGAAAGCTGTTGTAATTCAGGCATACAATGTCCGATCTGCCCCAAACTTCACATGTGTGATAAGAGTCCTGGCCTAAAGACATTGCTATGCCAATATTCAGTTAGTCATAGCGCCACCTGCTGGCAACAGAAAATGGCATGCTTTACACTGTAATTCACTCCCAGAAACACATTTCAATATGCCACAAAGTACCAAACATACTAGAAACACGTTAAATCGTGCAACACTTGGCTAAGTGCTAATGTATGCGATTAACGCATGTGCAAAGCCTTAGAAACGGGCGGGGAGCAGGGGCTCTACAGCGCCACCTTTTGACAAAAGTTGGGGGGTTAGTTTAACCTACAGTCACCAAACTCGGTACACGTATTGATCTCATTAAGTCGGACAACTTTCTAATTTACAGTCTTTAGCTCCAACCAACAGGAAGTCAGCTATTTTCGTTTGAATGTGGAATTTTTGAATAAACAAGCTCTGACATTTTAACTACTCCTCTTAGGGGATTCATGCAATCCCCACCAAACTTTCTGAACATGATGACAAGACACTGAAGATGCTAAAATGCAAACGATTATAGGATATTTTGAATTGTGTTGCCATGGCAACGGTTTAAAAAAGGAACAAAAAGGGAAACAGGAAAAGACTTATATTTACTAACCACGGAATTATACATCCTTTATTTCAATATAAAATAATACAAATATTATAAATAAGCACATTTTAATTCAATTTTTCATTTCAATAAGTATGTGTAAGTTAAAATTAGGCAGATAACTGCTCTTTGGTTGAAAGAATTCAAATAATATCCAAATGTCATATATAGAATAAGCACTAGAGGGCAGCAAATACCCATTTTTAAACATGGTTGAGAAAACAACAGTTTTTACAAAACTTTGTTTTTAAACACTGTTTAAAGGTATAATTATATTCAGTGGGTACATTGTTTGGATGCATATATAGACATTATCAAAGACTAATAGATTTTATTTTTTATTTAAAATGTTGAATCTTCTGAAGCAACTTACTGATAAAACAGTGTCTCTCTCTCTCTCTCTCTCTCTCTCTCTTTCTCTCTCTCTCTCTCTCTTTGTGTGTGTGTGTGTGTGTGTGTTACAGTCTTGCAGGTTTAACCCCTTCATCGCTGTGTCCTTTTTCTGCATTATAGAATAGGAAATGTCTTAGGCCTTCTCTTCTATAAATTTTTATAACAAAATTAAGGCAAAGAACCAGTTCATTTGTTGTTCACTGACTATATAGTTTTATATAATTAGTTTAATAATTTTGTTAATAAAAGACCTTTCATAAATTCATCTGAACGTATAATATTTTTAACAGCGAATGATAATTTTGCTATAAATAGTTTTGGTTAGTATTACATTTATATGTTAAGAGATTATCAAGTACTAATTTCTGTCACAGAATAGATTTTATTCTTATTGTTTAAAATGTTTTTGAATAATCTGACTCAACTAACTGGTCAGTCTCCAACTGGTTCTTAAATCTCACTGCCTCTGTGTGTCTGTGTGTGTGTGTGTCTGTGTGTGTGTGGTGGGGGGTGTCAGTGACACTTTTAATGGTTTAGAAAAATATATAATAAAAACCTTAAGACAAATACTGGACTTAGATTAACATAGACTTAGAAAATTTTGAGCTGCAAAAGAAAACTGCACTCATTTCAAAGTGACCTATGACATTCTGTTAGAGGTCTGCATTCCCGCGGCTCTCCCACAGGAACCGCGGGACCCGATAAGATTTCTTGCTGCGCGGGATTTAATTAAATTAAATGCGGGATTAACTAAATTTTGAATGAAAGGCGGATTGCGGTTGGTAACTATAGTGTACTTCAGGCGGGAGCGGGCGGTCTGACAAGAACCCGGTCGCTCCCGAGATGCTTTGACATCAGCGCATCTGTGCTTGAACTTGAAGTGAACAAAACTTTCTGCAGTGGTGGCGTTCACACAGTCCCCAGTTCCCTGTCCTGAGAAACCTGGCAAGATATGTTCTTTGCATTAGAGGTCTGCGCGAGTGCACCTTCAGAGAACATTCAACCTTTGTGATCGGATTTGAAAAGGTCGTCAGTCAGCGTCATTCTGTTCTTGCATGGATGTTAAAAAAGATTTCATTTTGCAGTATAGCAAGTAAGCCAACAGTTTTCATTTATATGTATTTTTGGCTTAGCCTATAGTTTTGAGGGACATGTTTGTAGGCTATTTAATTTAGCCTATTTTTCTCTGTGATATTTAGCCTATTATTCTTTGTGACATTTTTTCTCTGACACTTTTAGGGTGTTGACAGCATCATAGACAAATAACAAATACAAATCTTGTATATGCAACATTTTATATTTGTTATCCCCAATCACTCTTTCTTTAGGGGAAGTTTAAATGCGAGATTCTGGAAACGATCTTTAGCGGGACCCGTCGGGTCGGGAAGAAAATCAGTATATGCGGATAGCTGAACACAGAGTGAATTTTAGGCGGGAGCGGGTGCGTGCGGAATAGAACCATTGCGGGAGCGGGACGAAAAAAACAGTCCCGCGCAGACCTCTACATTCTATGACATGAAATTCATCTAATTTTAAATTATTTCATGGATGTGGCTGTTGTGGTTTGTAATCATAGGAGCATCAGCTGCTGCAGTAAATGTGGTGTGAATTTGACATAGTCCTTTTATGTTTAACTGTTTTAAATGCCCATTGCCCGCCGTGCACAGTTGCCCTGAAGCCACCGTGGTGGCGGTGCCACCGGGCTTTGGCCCGTCATCGCTGCTTGCAGCTATATTTACTATTAGGGCCCAAGCCACTAAGGCGCAGGGCCCTATTGTTTTTCTACGGATTATTAGGGCCCAGGCCGAAGGCGAAGGCCCTATTGTTTTCTTTAGGATTATTATTATTAGGGCCCAAGCCACTAAAACGCAGGGCCCTATTGTTTTTCTAAGGATTATTAGGGCCAAAGCCCTGTAAAGGGCTGAAGGACCTATTGTTTTCTTTAGGATTATTCTTATTATTATTAGGGCCCAAGCCGAAGGCGAAGGCCCTATTGTTTTCTTTAGGATTATTCTTCTTATTATTATTATTTTTTTTTTTTTTCTATGTTTTTGGCACTTTTGGGGCCCTTAACATGTTCAAAAACTCTTGAAACTTTGCACACACATCGGAATCCGTGGCCATCAGGGCCGTGCAGAAGCGGGTACCCGGGCGTGGCAGGGGGGCTCGACAGCGCCCCCTTGAACGCGGTCCGAAAACTTGGTCCATATATCAAACGCACTTGCACATATTAGTATGAATCTAAGTGCTCATATAGACCTCATCGGGCCTAACAACTTTCGTGCTCTAAGTTATACGCCAGCTCAACAGGAAGTCAGCTATTATGGGTTGTTTGAAAAACGCATGCTCTGGAATTTGATATAATCCTCCTAGGCAATTAATCCGATTACCACCAAACTCGGTCACCATGAAGTCAAGACACTGAGGATGTAAAATTGCCAGCGAATTTTTGATATCTCGAACGGTTTGGCCGTGACGAGGCAACAAGTTTATGGTGAGAAAAGGGAAACAGGAAGTGTGTTATAACGTCTGCATACATTGATTGATTTTTATTAAACTTCAGCAGTGTGTTGGTTGTAGGAGTCCGATCACATGGATGTGACTATTGTGAGTCAAAGTTATAGCGCCACCAACTGGCAGCAGGAAGTTTATCACTTTCAAAATGCTTTGAGATCACCCTCTTATTTTTACCCGATTTGCTTCAAACTTCATCACAATAATGTCAAAACATGGCAGATATAGACCTGTGAATGTATTTGTGATACCTTAAATATTACTGCCATGGTAACACGTCAAACTTTAATAAGATTCTTGGGCATTTTTGAGCCTCTTAACATGCTTCAAATTGCATGAAACTCGACACACACATCAATATTGTCATCCAGTAGACATAGACGAAGACTTAGAAACGGGCGTGGTGGAGGGGCTCAGTAGCGCCACCTTTTGACAAAAGTGGGGAGGTTATTTTTACCTACAGTCACCAAACTCGGTACACATATTGTTCTCATTAAGCCGGACAACTTTCTAATTTACAGTCATTAACTCTGACCAACAGAAAGTCAGACATTTTGGTTTGAATGTGGATTTTTCACTCCTACCCCCCTCCCCCCTCAGTCTCACTGTTTCTCTCTCTCTCTCTCTCTCTCTCTCTCTGTTTGTGTGTGTGTGTGTGTGTGTGTGTGTGTGTGTGTGTGATCATATGGTCACCAACTGCTGCAGTAAATGTAGTGTATTCAAATGACTGTGTATTCAAATAGTCCTTTTATGTTTAACCGTTTTAAATGCCTATTGCTCGCCGTGCACAGTTGCCTTGAAGCCACCTGGGTGGGCCCGCCATCGCTGCTTGTTGTAATTTTATTACCGTTTAGGTTACTTTTCTTAAATGATGTTTGAACTTTTTATTAGTCAGGCTTAGTTTTTGCTGTGGTATAGAAAATGGAATTGAGAATTGTGAAATTTCACTGGTTTATAAAATTTTGTTGTCATAACTTTATTTATTAGAATACAAGGTTACATGGGTTCAAAAACAACCAATCTGAACCACTGGTCCAATTCTTTCACCCGATTGGGCCAGCAGAAATTTTATTTAGCTTTGATCACTGCAGTGATATATTCATTTTGCACTATACATTCATGTCCTTCTTGGAACTTGAAACCTGACCTTCACTGTATAGACAAAACAGGTAAAACATTCTTCACAATATCTTTTTATCATACAGGTTTGGAACAACATGAGGGTAAATGGAGACAGAATTTAAATTTTTGGAATTTAAATCTCTTCATGCATTAAAACTTCTCAGGACAGTGTTTCATCAAGAGTTGATCATCCTATTTTTTAAAGCACTGAAATGTGTGGATGTTTGCACAGGGTTCGTTTGTGGCGTCTGATGTAGAGCAGCTGAAACAGGCAATAGAGGAGTGCAAGAGACTGATCCTGGAACTGCCAGAACATTCTGAGAAACAGAAGGACACAGTGGTCAAACTAATCCACCTTCGGCTCAAACTACAGGAACTAAAGGTTTGCACTACCAGTCAAAAGTTGCAGAATATTAATTTCAACAATTAACAAAAAACAAATTAAAATTGGTCTAAGTTAATTTGACTTCAGTCAAAACTAATGTTGAGCAAAATGTTTCATTGTCTCTACCATATTAAAATGTAAACATGAATTAAAATGTAATGTACACATAACTTTGTACATACTTATTATTTTACGATACAATGTAAGCATCATAAACAAAAGTGCAAATACATTAATATGGTACTATACACGTTACATTAGCTGCATTTATATGGACCCTAATAATCCAATTGAAATCGGACTAGTAGCACAGTCGGAGTAAAAAACGTCACATGTAACCACATCAATCAGAATGAATTGGTCAAATCTGATTAAAATTTTATTTGGATTTTAAGGGGTGGTTTAAACATTTGATAGGACATGTAAACACTTGATCAGATTGAAAATCGAAACTGTAACGTTCTATGCATGTGCAATGATGTAGAAATGGCATAATGACGTATGACACACAGAACGAGCTGTTGTTGTTGAATATAGTGTTATAAATGACACTCAATCTAAAAATGTCCTTCCATTGATCGTATGTAAAGTAGTGCAAGACACCGTTGTCCCACGTCTCGCTTTGGACTCTCATACACAGACGTCTTATTTTGGGCGCAAGAAAGGGCGTTTTTACTGCTTGATTAGCAGCATGTACAAAGCTTTGTGTGCTTGTCGTCTCTTAATAAAGACCCAAAAAAAATAAATATAAAGTCTGCTTTTAAAACAAAGAAAAGAAGCAATGGTATGAGGGTGGTTAGTATGTGCCAACAGCGGGAAACACATATATCTGTGCTGAGTGCGATTTGAAGCTTCATCAACCCAATAACTCTATTTAGCATTCATAAACAGTATGTTCAGATTCATGAATCTGAATGATTTCATTCCGATTGAAACAAAAGGTGTCCATGTAAACATAGCTAGTGTTACTCAGTGTTACTCTAAAGAATATGTACGGGGTACCTGCTATGTCACTCTGTTAATCAAGGGATCTTTGGCCTGATTTAGATCAAAACATTTTTGTGTTGATGAGAAATATAAATTCATTAAGTGTGTCCAAACTGTTGGCTAATAGTACATAAATTGTGTAATTTTGTGTTTTACTGTTGTGTTGGATGTGAACAGGACCCAGAGGAAGATGAGCCAAACCTGCAGGTTCTATTAGAACATCGCTTCTCAAAGGAGAAGAGCAAGAGTGTGAAACAGACATGTGACAAGTGTAGCACCATCATATGGGGTCTCATTCAGACTTGGTATACCTGCACAGGTTAGACCATCTTAGCTGAACCTAATGCAACCAATTTTATTAAGAAGACATATGACTCAGTCATTATTATACTTTAACCGGCACACAAAAGAAAAAAATATTCTGCAGTTCTTTTCCCAAAAAAACAACAGCTTAAAGTTCCCAGTGACTGTGAAGCTCCTAAAAGATGAAGTAGATCTATTGTATAAAGTACAATAGAACTATCATAAATATCTATATGAAAGTAGTCCATATGACTAGTCCGCTATATTTTAAGCCTTCTGATTCTATTTGTGTTAAGAACAAACAGGAATGTAAATGCTTCTTTACTCATAATCTTTCCCTTCCCCCTTTGTATCTTGTCAGAAATCACATTTAGAATTGAAAAAATGGTGCAGTGCCTTATTACACATCCATTCTTCAGACTTTTTGATGTTTGCGTTCCACTGAAAAAAAAAAAAAAATAGCACACATTTTTGGAAAGGCATGATGGTGAGTAAATAATAAGAGACTTTTTTTAATGAGATATTTTTGGGTGGAGCATTCTTTGACGTTTCAAGCATGTGTATTTCCTTAGTGTGATTTGTTGTTCACAAAACCTTGGACAAATCTTCAGTGAAGTAATTCACACTTCAGGCTTTTTATTCTGACACTGGGCTGTAATTAATTATTTTAGTTGCTTCAGCACATTCAGATCCTACTGTGATGGCCTGGACATGTTTCTCTGCCTTCACTGCGAGACTCTGGGATAGGCTTCAGCATCACCGCAACCCTACATAGGGCAAGCATTTTGGAGAATGGATGGAATCAGATCTCACTGCGATCTATGGCAGTGGTTCTCAAACCTGTTCTGGAGTACCACCAACCCTGCACATTTTGTATTTCTCCCTCATCTATCACACCTGATTCAACTCATGAGCTCATTAGTAGAGACTACAAGACCTGAAATGCGTGTGTCAGATATAGGGAGACATACAAAATGTGCAGGGCTGGTGGTACTCCAGGACAGGTTTGAGAATCACTGATCTGTGGGGAACAGAACATAACGTTTGGTTTCAAAACTATCATAAATTGCTTTCCATTTCTCATTCCAGGCTGTTATTACCGTTGCCATAGTAAGTGCATGAATCTTATCAACAAACCATGTGTGAGGTCAAAGGTCAGCCATCAGTCTGAGTATGAACTCAACATCTGTCCTGAGGTTGGTCTAGACAAACAGGATTACAGATGTGCTGAGTGCCGGACACCCATCTCTTTGCGTGAGTCTTTTTCCAAACATACGTCACGACTTCTTTTGCTTTTCTGCCATTTATCTTTGTCCCTGATGATGACAAAAATGTAAACAGATTTTTTTTTGTTGTTGTTTGATGAACTCTTTATTGATTGTTGTCAGAAGTGTTATATTCAGGGTTGTATGATTGCTATAGAATATGAAAAGAAAAAAAAAGTTATTGAAATAAATCTAATCTAATAAATCTGTCTAATAAATTAAGTTATAACTTGGATATTTAGACTTCCCTTTTGGCACAGGAAGTAGTCTAATGTTGTGTTGTGTTGTGTTGTGTAGGGGGTGTTCCTAATGAGGCACGGCAGTGTGATTATACGGGTCAGTATTACTGCAGCAGCTGCCACTGGAATGACACAGCCATCATTCCAGCTAGAGTCATACACAACTGGGAGTTCGAGCCTCGTAAGGTACACTAACACTTAATCCTAATGAGAAAATATACTGAATCCTAGCGAGTTATCTTGTTGCTACCTTCTAAGGCAACATCTTACTACTAACTAATTACACATCAAATTTGGCTGAGAAATTACCCCCAAAAGATAATTTGAAGTCATTATTGTGTTAAATGAGAAAAGCGTTAAATAGACATTACAAAAAGTAGCTTTAGAAAGAAATATTTTATTTGATTCAACATAGAATTTATTATACATAAACTTTTAGGCTACAAGGGCCATTATTTTTTTTCAGAAGCTGCATCTGAATTGGTATTTAGATATATTTACAGACCAAAACAGTTTGTTTACCAACATTCTTCAAAATGTCTTCTTTTATGTTACGCAAAAGAAAGAAAGTCATACAGGTTTGAAACGACACGAGGGTGAGTAAATGTAAATAAACAGAATTTTTATTTTTGGGCAAACTATACCCAAAATGTCTAAATGAGTAAGTCATTGAGTCATTCATTCATTTGATTCATTCAAACGGCTGATTCATTTAGGAATGAAGTAAATGGCTCTGTTTATGATTGGGCCATTGAATCATTGGTTCACAGATTGATTTGGAACAAAAACAGCACTTGAGCAGAACTACATAATCCTCAGACAAATGTAACGTTGTGACATTATTTACAAGCTGTTTTAATGGTGTCTTTCCACGGTTGAAACACTGATTGAGTGATTATATGAGACTGTTGTCCTGTTTCTTTCAACATACCTTCTGATGTTCATTCATGTTTATTTAGTTCTATAACTAGTAGTAAAGAGGAAGAGATGATCAGTTCATGTGCCGCTTGAACTGAGGCACTACAGCGATCTGTCATGCCAGATTAAAGATTCACAAAACCACATTTATTGTTTGAATTCCATAGTAAAGTTGACAGAATTTAGAAGCTGAGACTTTCATATCAGAAGTAACCTGCTCTGTCTTCGTAGTCATTGCATTGTTAGTGTGCTCTATGCTTTGCAATGTATTTTTCACTGCGTAAGAAAATGGATATTTGGCGTGAGGACAGGTTGACAGCACTGCATATGACAGCATTTTTTGAAGTTATGTTAAACTTTCCTACTGAACTTGGGAGTGCTGAAACCAGGACGGCCATCGCTGCTGTGGTCCGTAGTGGACTGTAGTCCCTCCATGCATCCCAAAAAAATGTTTAGGGGTCTCAGTGAATCCGTCCATCATTCATTCATTTTTTATTTAATATTGAAAGTAGAAAAATGAGAGAACGATTTTTCATTTTTACGTCCAGAGGTACAAAATTAATAAAAGGCTTGATTATTCGATAAATATTTGAATATGTGCATGTGGCTGCAATGAAATGCCCCTTTCCGCTGATTGGCCAACCAAAGATCAAACCGTGCCATCATCAGTTGTTTCTCAATTCCGTGCAACAGAATAATAGTCATCACTGCTACAGATTTTTACATTTCATTATTCAGTATTTACATTTCATTTCTTTCTCATCAATCAACCAGACTAACAAATGGCTTTACACAAACCATACCGGGACAAGGCTTTCTTATGTGTGTAGGCATAAATTTGCATCCGCTTAAAAAAATACTTTATGAAAATCACTATTCTCTGCCATTAAATGGGCAAGCACGAGCAGGACATTTTTTATTTCTTTTTTGTGTCCTATATATATATATATATATATATATATATATATATATATATATATATATATATATATATAGTTTTGTGTTACAGGTAGGTTTAGGATATGTAAGGGGATAGTATATACAGTTTGTGTAGTATAAAAACCATTAGGCCTATGGAGAGTTCTCGTAAACAACATATGCCAACGTGTGTGTGTGTGTGCTTAATGTATTTGTAAACATTTTAAGGAACACTGAATATGAATGCATTTAATGTCTAGTAAAGGTTGGTTTAAAGCACTTAATTAATGACATTTTAAAGGAACAATTCATTACTACGAGCTAATTAAACAGTAATAACTGTGTTAATTACAGCGGCAATAAATGATGAAGAACTCACTATTTGCTTGAAGGCATTTTCTTTTGACATACACAAAAGTAAAGACGCAAGGAGTCGACATAATTTCGACTTACTACGTCGAAATTATGACTTTAAAAGTCATAATTATGAGATAAAAAAAGTCAAAATTATGACATACCAAGTCAAAATTATGACATAACTAAATCGAAATTATGACTTGCTGCTCATTGATCTGACGCGACCCGACCTGATACGACGGAATGAATTGTGAACACATTAAGGTGTATTTTAAACGTGGTTTTACTAATGGTGAAATTTTTGCCTTATTAGCAGAACGGTATTGAATAGCTCTGATCAAACGCACTCTTGAACGAATTTTAAGCAAGAATAAGCTTTGGTGCAGAAAGAACAAAATAGTTGTGGCTGCATGAGGTGGCAGTTTTCATTGAACAACTTCAAACCTTGGACCAATGTCATGGTTTACTGGATGCACCAAAAATATTGGTTGAATGGTATTGTAACTGATAGGGAAACAGTGCGAGTTCTGCTGCGGAACAGTTGAACTTGCAACAGGAGGTTGTGATCAGGCAGCAGTTTTCATTAAACAGTAAATATTGCCTGCTCCTGAGAAAATGATCTTGTATGTTTCAATAAATGGCGCACATGACAAATTCAACCAGAGTACCTCTTTTATTTGATC